>JANTQB010000062.1:0-118180 GCA_032988175.1 Myotisia sp. PD_48 | reverse complement strand
ATTGATTTGGATGATCCGGTAGGTGATCTGATCCGGTAGGTGATGAGTCACGTTAACTAGACGGCGCCGGGTGCGGAGTAGCGGATTATGCAAGCGACTCCTAAAAAAAGCCAGCCCAAGTAAAATAAATACCTTTGGTATTAGCTAGTCATAGCTCAGAGTTCATGTAAAAGATGTTTGTAACAATATGTATGTTACTATACGGAACAAAAAGGAGTGAAAACGTCGCAAAAATACCAGGTGAGGATGAGTCGCTGATAGACCACAATAATGATTTGAACCTCATCATCGATTACAGTTCGGTATTTTCGACCATAAGTTGCAGGGTTTGATGCGAGGTTTTCTTGAGGAAAGTCTGGCCTTGCGGGATATCCCCATCAGTTGCCCACTGCAACGAGACAACATCATCACCACGAACGCTGAAGTTCAACAGGTAATAATCGGGAGAAAGGATACGAAACCGTCCCCTTTTGACACTCTCATCCCACGTCAGATACCAGGAAAACACATTATGATGATAGTGTTCCAATTTGTAACTTTCTCGCCGATCACCCTGAATGCACAAATGAAGATCTTTGTTGCTATCTTCGAAGACCTCCAGGAACAAATTATTGGCCTCATTGTAGTACTCTCCAACGAAAGAAGCGATAGGGACAGTAGGTGTAGTGCCAGAGGTTCGATTGTGTGCAAGCCGTTGCTCCATTGCTTTCCAGTTGTTAATAGAGGCCCAGGCACTGTCCTCTGCTATCTTCTCATAGTCGTTCTTGTCATGAATGCCAAGTAATGCCTCTAGTATTAGCTGGGCTAACCAGTCGGCGCAGTCATTTTTGGCAAGAGCATTCGTGAGCACAACGATTGCAGATTGAGTATCCGGAATTAAGTGTACGGCGGACAGATAACCGGCAAGGCTACCATTGTGGTGGTAAACTAGTGTCTTATTTCCGTCTCGACCAACTATCGGCATTTGCGCCACTGACATCCCATTGACCCCCTCGTCTCCTAGTGGAGCTGGTAGTTGGGTGATAGTCCACCCCAAACCATATCCGCGTTTGCCATCATTGGCTCCATTGGTCGCAATCTTTACGGACAGTATATCCGATAGATATTTGAACGGGGATCCTGGAGTGGAGGTTGCGTTGCGGGATTTTTGGTCCTCAGCAGACTGCAGCAAACTTTTATAGAATTTCAAAAGATCAGTCACTGAGCTCTGTACTCCTGCAGCACCTGACATCGTAGATCCATCGCAAATATGAGGGCGCTCGTTCTCAAATGGCGTGCCGTCCTCGAGAGTAAGGTATCCTTTTGCCACATTTTCAAATTCCGGGTTGCGCTGGGTCGTCGTCCGAGTCATTCCAAGCGGATCAAATAAGCTTGATTGGAGATAAGATCCCCAGCTATTGCCACGTAAAGTTGGGAATAGCATTGCCGCAAGCCCGTATCCCCAGTTGCTATATAACCATTTGCTGCGGAAGTCGTGTACTACAGGTAAATGCGAGAAAATATTCGGAGTTTCGCTTTGCGGAATAGATAGACGGCCATACTCTTGCATGAGGAATACATGCTGCGAAGCCAAACCAGTTCGATGGGAGAGAATATCTGTAATTGTTGTCTGCTGCTGAATAGTAGGGTCGCTATGATGCAGTTCGGGCACCACGTCAATGAGGCGGGTATCCAAACTGAGATTGACTTCTTCAAGCATGTGAGCTAGAGCGTGACACGTAATTGCCTTGCTCATTGACGCGATATGATAAACTGTATTTTCGTCTGGAATCAACTGAGCCTCGACATCGCGATAGCCATAGCCCGCAGTATATATGACCTTTCCATGATGGAGGACCCCTATAGAGACTCCTGGTGTTCCTGAAACAGTGCGGATTTTAGTGATGATGGGCCCCAAGCGTTAAGCCTTGTTACTAGTTCTCCCATAGTATTTGGAATGAAGTTGTGTCTTTTGGAACCTGTTGCAGCATTGGGATGACTTTTATATTCTTCAAGTCAGAAAGGATATTTCTTGAGATTCTTAGCAAGGTGAGAACTGAGGGTGAAATATATTGAGAAAATAGATGAGCAATGCATTCATGATATCAAGCAATTTTGCAGCTTTCTCCATGCATCCATTCCAGGCATTGTCTGTAGAGACTGCACCCTTCCATTAGAGCTGTTAACTGCCCAGCTGCACTCACTGCAACTTCTTACCATTGCTGTGAAGTCTGCCTTGCAGATAAAGGAAGGGCCTATAATCATCCTGAGTTGCACAAAGTACGCGATTGAGGTGAGATTCTGTACTCTGTACCTTTTTCTGTTGTTACACTAGTCTCACAACTAAGCTGCTTAACTAGGCAACCTATAAAAACGCTAAATGGCTGTGGAAAACTTTATCTTTGTTGACACAACTTATCTAAATTTTGCCTGTATTTAACCCATCCCCAAACTTCTACTTGCAAATACAAAACCAATGTTCCATTACAGAAAAATTTTGAATTATATTGTCTTTTCTGTTTAAAGATTGCACATTATTTGCGACCTGGGTCAGAATTGTTGTGTGAGTAACTAGTTAACTAACTAACTACCATGTCCTTTCAATTTGTCAGCTGCTAGTTAGGACTCTATCTAATGTGGCTTGTCAGGGGGCATATAGTATTACCTGTTCACTCCATTGCCAACTGCGTACTTGGAGCGCAAGAGTCAAATACTAGAAATGTGCCGTAAGGATGTTTCTGATCTAAAACGGTTGGAGATTGACAGACTATCTTCTCCGCTAAAGCTAGCCGCCGCTTCGGATTATTTTTCTGCATCAGCCTCTTCTAGTCTGGCCTCAAAAATCTCGACTGGGCGACCATCAGAAAATTATGGCTTCTCATGTAGAGAGCATGAGTTGGAAAGATTGCATCAAGCACTCTCTGGATCCGAATCATCTCTTCCCTGCGCCGTTATAAATGGCATTGGTGGGGTTGGTAAAACCCAGCTTGCGTTGGCTTATACCTATAACAGGCGATACTCTAGTGGATACGATGCTATATTCTGGGTGAGAGCTGAAACATCAATGGATGTGACTAGATCTTTCAACCTTATTGCCGATAAACTTCAATCAATTATGACCCCGAAATCAAACCGTGAAAGTTCTCCCATCAGAGAACCTGGTAACCACTTTTCTCATTCAATTGAATGGTTTGAAACAACCTGTAAGAAACTCTTTGTGGTTTTACTCATTGGGTTCATAGTCATAGAATAAACCGAAATTTTATGGGAATAGATTCGCTAACTTCGGTAAACAGCTAGCAGATGGCTATTGATTTTTGACAATGTGGACGACCCACAGAGCATTCGGGCATACATTCCCAGATGCGCGAATTGGGGTTCAATCATTATTACTACTCAGATACCAAAATTGTATCAGCTCACAAAAGTCTGGATACCATTGCAGCTTACGAGTTTTGACCATGAGGACAGCCTGCAGCTTATCTTAAAAACCATAGGTAAGGATGGTGAGGATGTGACAGAAGAGGATCGGGATCATGCTGGCCAAATCTCAGAATTTGTAGGGGGTCTGCCTCTAGCCATTACAATAGTTTGTGGCTATATTACTTCCTCGATGATGTCTCTTCATGAAGCCCTTAGTGGGCTGCAAATGTCAGACTCACTCTGGGCAAATGAAAGCAACCCTTACGAAGTCGATGACCAGGAGTCGATTCTTGGGTACAGTATTTAATGTTGCGCTCAGTGAGCTGGATCAGTTGGCCTGGAACGTCCTACATGTGCTGGCTTTTCTGAATGCCGATCATATTCCAGAGGTGATACTATTTCCGGAAAACCCTGACGAGTCCTTGAGATTATTTGCCAATAAAGCAGAGTAGGTGTCAATCGACCTTAGTGGATAACTTTTGGGCCGTTTCTAACTTTGCACAGATACCATCAAGTCTTAAAATCACTGAATTCTCGGCAACTCATCAGACGACATAACCAGGGCGGAGAAACTCCATATCTCTCCCTCCATAGGATTCTTCAATCAACAATACTTCATATTCTGGCTCAGAATCAGGAAAAGAGGAGCGTCGCCTTTCGCCAGGCTCTCGGACTCGTTCAAATCCAGCTTCCACAGCCTTCTCACACTCAGGTCTCACAACCCGACGAGTGGCATAAGTATGAGCTTTATGTTCCGCAAGTTCTCAGCCTGAGAAAGCGTGCTCTATGGCCAGCACCTGAACTACTGCTGCCATTAAACTTTGCAAACATCCTGATTGAGATGGGAACATTCATGTGGCATACAGGTCTATGGTATGATGCTAGAACTGCGCTTGAGACAGCAACACAAATTTTAGAGAGAAATCCTCATCAAAAGTCAAATATCCTCATCAGTGATATTGATGATGTTCTAGGGATTATTGATGATCTGATTGGCGTTTCACAGCGTGAAGATAGCTTTCGTCGGCGACATAGAGTACTCCGGTTACGCAAAATAGAACTTGATTCGGTTCCAGAACCAAAAAGAACAAGAACTCATAAAATTCGACTTTACAATGCGGCTACAAATCTTGGGTGTGCCTACCTACAGGACGAGAATTTTGAGGAGGCCGGCAAAATTTTCGAAAACTGCCTTGAACAATACCGATCTTGGACTCTAGACGAAGAAGAAATTCCTTTCGAGTATGCCAAATATTACAACCATATGGCCTTTGTCTATATGTCCAGGGGCCGGCATATAGAGGCTATCCGGATGTCAAGGCACGCTTGTAAACTATTAGAGCTGCACCACAAAGGGCCAGACGCTCCACTTGTTCAGTTCTACCGATTCCAATTAGGGAATCATCTATACCATGCTGGAGAACTAGACAAAGCCCTACAAATTAACCTGGACTGCCTAAGAGACAGAATCAGGATATTCTCTGACCGGAATGCATGGACGCTTGACAGCTATATGATGACTGGAGTTTTACTTTTTGAAGCTGGTCAACTGGAGGAGGCTAGGTGAGTGGATACCATGGATAACCCCTGAAATATCCTGAAATAATGACAAACCCGTTTGTAGGACACACTTGGAGAAATGTTTTGAGATATGTAAACAGTTTACTTGGTCAGAAGAAGGCATTGCAATGGCACATTTCCGCTATGCTCGTATCCTAACTGGCCTGGAGCAGCACCAGGAGGCCAAAGAACATTTCGCGAAGGCTGAAGATACACGGAATCGTTTCCTTAACTCGTATGCTAAATACCTAGCACGACCGGCAATCAAGAGTGCAGCAGAAATCCATGATCAGATGATACCAATATGGTCAGGAAGACAAACAAAAAGAGCCTGTGGAGAACACATGTAAACCATACAATAGAATAATTACAAAGTACGAGTCATTACAGGTATTAGTTTGTATTTCGAATTGTTCGCTGTTCTCAACATCAATCCTGGTATTGATTTGTCTCAACATCTGGTCAACTCTCAATGCAACCCCTCATTTAGCCCCTTGTGTTTATTTCATTTGAATATATTTAGACTTGTAAGGACTTATTATTGAACCTTATATCATACGTTGGATAGATCGTAGAAATATTTCGAACCTGTCTCTTCTAAGCTACGTCCACCACGGCTTCACAAGCAGATAATAGCACAAGTTCGGGTGATTTATCTACAGCTTTTTAGTTTTCTCAAGTGGCAGGACTTGTACAAAACTGAGAAACCCTTTCAAATCTACATTAGGATACCCCCTGAGGCACCTGATCAACGGCAACACAATCTCACCTTCGAAGAAGGGGAACAAACAATAGTCCAAAATGTCCGAGGGCGAACCGATAAATTCTCTCTTGACAGAAATGGATTTGTGTATGTCAACCATGAGAGCAAAGTGCCCACGTTTCGATTCCGCGACCAACAATTCCTCGAGACGACGTATCTACCTGAGTGTGAACAGTTGATATTAGACCATGTTGATGCCGTGGACCAGGTTTTTATATTCGATTGGCGTGTAAGTCCTTCAAGCCATATTATGATCATGGCTATCAATATACTAACTACTTTTTGACGCCACAGGTTCGAGATACCGACCAAACCGAACTCAAGACTAAAGATATCGATTACAATAACCCAGTTCACCCGATCGGGCCAGCGTCTCAGGTACATGTTGGTAGGTGCTAGTGAATAAGTTTCTGCTTTCCCTAACTATCAATCATACTAAGCATTGAAACAGATCAATCCGAAGAGGCTGCAATACACCGTGTTCGTCTCCACCTGCCAGATCAGGCCGAGGAGCTGCTCAAGGGCAGACTTCGAATTATCAAGTATGCTTCCTGATTATTTTTTGTTTTCTTCGTCGCATCACTAGCCTTAAATGCTGGAACTGGGAGCTAATGTCCGGTTCACCCTTGTACTGCTGAAGGAATTTCTAACAGAGACTTTTGTTCTAGCATATGGCGACCAATCCGTGGGCCTGTCCAGCAATGGCCTCTAGCCGTCTGCGATGGAAATACTGTTCACCCACATAATTTGATCGAGACCGACCATGTTAGACGACAATACGCTGGCTGCACACTCTATGCGCTCAAGGACCCGGGAATGAAATGGTACTATATGAAGAACCAGAGAGACGACGAGGTTCTTCTTTTCAAGAATTTTGACTCTAATGAGAATGTTACTAAATGTAAGAATCCAAGATATGTATTTTTCGGGGGGCGAAGTTAAACGTTTATACTCTGATTTATAGATTCACCGCATTCCTCATTTGAGGTACCAAATCCGAAAGGGGAAATCTTGCGTCCGAGAGCAAGTATTGAAGTTCGGTGTCTTGTTTTCACGTATTCAGATAGTAAACATATAGAAGGGGGATTTGTTCCTTAGTTGGTCGAGTAGAGCAATTGGATGGAATCACCTGTTTAAGTTTTATTGGTTAATTAGTCCTGAAAGATTCCTCTTGGTTAACTAACTAACTAGTTAATTTACACGCACGAAGAGTGACTCCTAATCTCTTACTCATCAAGGTCTTTACCTAACCTTAACCCCCTGCAGATTCACCTCCTTGAAAGTTAAGGCGCTAGTCCGAAACCGGACCAAAGCCGCTTTAGGATAAGCTTACGTCATCTTTGTAGTTCTTAGAAGAGCGAGAAAAAAAGGCGCTCCAAATCTTGAGAAACAGAATTCTTGCTTCACCTCTCTCGATCGATACAATTTCCGGTTCTCCCCTGTCATTAAACCAATCCATACTTCTTATTTAATCCATCTCTTGGGACTTTTATTACCTTTTAATTATTTCACCATGGTACAGCTTGAAGAAGTCGAGGATGAGCAGTTCCAGTTTCATAGGGGCAAATCGACTAAGGATAATGTCCTCCTACAAACCGACGATGAAGATGAAGATTATACAGATACAGGTATATATACTCCCTGTTCGCCTACTCGGGTTACCACAAAATCGTTCCATGGCGTTTTTCTCCGTCCGATTGATTTTATAACTCCCCACTGAGCCATCCGGGGCAACTTCTCCAATTGGATCCCAATTCGACCCATCAGAGCCGAACGCAGCTAATCTTTTGTCTTCTTCCGGGTTAGAATCAGAAATCTCGACAGATTCCTTTGACGGCGTAGAAGAAGAGACTCTCTATGAACGGCTTGCCGCTCTCCAGGACATGATCCCACCTCAATCCCGACACCGAGTCTCCAGCACATTCTCGTCGCTCCTATCGTTTGCAAAATCCACCGTTGCCTTTGGCGGGAAATCTCTTTGGGTTTTGAGCACAAGTGCCTTCTTGATTGGCGTACCGTGGGCTTTGGCGTTAGCAGAAGAACAACAGTTTGTTCAGATGGAAAGAGAGCAAGGGATGATTAAGGGCGCTAACGAGGTACGTGTGGCCGATCTATATTAACGTACAATAAAAGACGCTGTTCGTGACACTGGAACTAATATGGGTTTATCTTCATAGATATTGACCCCTGGTGCTACAAGTGCCCTTACCAACCCTGCTCCTGGTGAGATTCAGGGCCAGAGCCAGCCAGCTCTGTAATTTCAACTCGCAAATGTGAATCCTGGTGAATCCTGAGGTTGGTAGCGCCACAGTAGACGGCATTTATGTGAAAACTATGATTCAAACCACAACAGAATGACGGACGTGGACTACGATACCAGACGAGGCAAATGATTCTAGTTCTATTCGTCATGGAGACGGATCTTCCTCGGTCAATGGTTGACCAACTTTCGGTTCTCCATTTCGACAGTTAGTTGAACAGCCACGATGTTTTCCAATTTCATCTCGAAGGTCTTCCGGATGGCCTCGTAACTCTACCATACCTGTCACTCTCTTCCGTTTGCCACCAGGCCATTATCTCCCACATCTGCATCCTCTCCTAGGCTTTCCACTTCGCACCATGTATTTATAAATAGGGAGCAATTTTTCTCTTTTCTATGTATTTCATCTCTCATGTTCATGGCGGAATTTCTTGTAGCTTCAGATTTGGCAAAATCTTCTTTTACGGAAATTGGAAGCAATGAATATTTTTTATAATAGGATTCTGAATATCTGCATGCCATTTCTTGGGTGAAAGCTATGTTGACATTTTCAGAGGGAAAATATACGAGAAACTAGCCAAATAATGGAGTATTAAATATTTCCAGAAGATAGTGGCACTCCGAAGCGGGATAGGACCAAGCATGGAAGACATAAAAGCCAATCCAATAGTCTCAATCGCAAAGAACAGCAGGCTTCACGAGGAAATTAATAGAAAGCGAATAACAGTGCTTCAAGAATAGAGCAGCTCTTGAGTTAGCCAAATTTTTCTAACGGATAGTCTATCTGGGCTAACCAAACCGAGATTTCTATTAACCTAAGGTTAGTTGATTGTCCTCCAAAAGGAAGAATGGGCCTAACTCTGCATTAAGGGGAAATGTATGAGGGGGAAACTACTTACTTTTTCGCCCCGGGCTGATTTGAGATTGATATTGAAATCTCGCCACAACCGCTCAACTTCACCCGATGCTGCCATGGAATCGACTATTTCGTTGGCGAATTTCGTGCGTTTCTTGTGGCTCCAGTGCTCTCGGGTTATAATTTCCTTGTCTTCAAATAATCGCTTTCGTTTAAGATAGTCAAGTACCCATCCATTGAGGTTGTAACGCCAGTGAATAAGTGTGTGGGCCATTATTGCGTTAGCTCCACAATGCCTATAAACACAGAGTTCATGTTAGTTGAATTTGGTGGAAGTATTGTACAAGGGTACCTGTAAATTGGCGAGGGTATTTCGGGAATTTTTCCAGTAACAGACCTTCCTAGATAGAAATGGCTATCTTCATCAGGAATTTCGTTTCCATTTCTATCAGTGTTTCCAAATGTTGCAGGGTCTCGAGAGTCATCGTTATCATCGCTAGAATCGTTGACAATGGATTCCAGGGTTTCAAGGAGGTATGGGTCTCCGTCAAATCTGAGATCAAAGGATGCGGGGTGTTTTGATCTATTGCATGCATCGCATGGATGTGCTAGCTCAGTCGGATAGGGCAGGGTAACTATTCCTGGCCTGGCTTCAAGAGCTCTCCTGAAATTTGCATTCCAAACGGAAGACACAAGCTGGGAACCTGCGATTTGGAAAACTTCATCCGTGATTTTCTGAAACGCCGTTTTGTAAATCATATCATCACGAGGAAACGCCGGGTTTAATTTATTATGCACCATCCATTCAATGATATCCTTGAAATGATCTTTCGGCCTCTTACACCGGTGCTTAGAAAATTCGAACGGCAGCTCAGCTGGACCTGTTGGTGCTCCTAGTTCAGCGTTGGGATCGTCGACTACGAAGTCGTCCTCATATTGGTCAAGATCACTCGAAACATTGGACGTGGCATCACTGTCTGTTACTAGGACCTCTTCTGCCGATGATGACGACGAAGACGAGCCCGAGTTTGACCCATTGGATTCTTCCTCTCCTTGGTCTGAGTCTTGAGATTCAATAGAGATCTTGTTTAATTCATCCGACTTTGCCCCCGCACGGCGTCGTTTCAGCGCATCCAACTGCTGTTGCCGTTTGGCCTTAGCGGTAGAAATGGTTGGCACTCCCCTAGTTCGACCTTTTATCACAACTATCATACAAATTATCAGTAAGTGGACGAAATTAACTAGAGTCTTGGGTGACAAAGAAATCAAGGCAATCTCACGAGTGTCATGTAGGTCTTCTAGATCCTCTTCCAGGTCAAGTCTACGTCTTTTTGAACCTGATCCCTTGTGGGCCTCAAGATTGTCCTGGGTCCTGTCTACTGCTTTTGCCAAAGCTTGCTTTGTTGAGTCCTGCTTTCTGCGCCGTACAGGAGATGACCCAACCACAGCATCGGAATCCGATTCACTTGTAATATTGTCCTGTTTGATGCTTCGCAATTTAGACGAGTTAGCAACTTGGGCATTCTTTCGTCTTCTTTTTGCGGGAGATGAAGTAATAATGTCACTGCTATCACTGTCCAGATTAAAAGGCCCCCGGCTTTCCATCTTGATCAAGCTTTTAGCTTTGTTAGGCGGAGATGGTGAAGGGTGCTTTATGGAATCCGATTCATCGCCAGAGGAAAGGAAGAGGTCTGAAGATAGCTTAGTCCCATGAGGCGGCGGGATTTTAAGTAACTGATACGACCTGTCGGGCAATGGAGAGCTGTTACTGTCAGTAGGGCGTATGTGAGCCATTAGATCACTTCCGGGACTCTCTTCTAATTGAGGTGACGAGGTGGCAGGGGCAAAAGATAGTCGTGTCTGCCGCTTACGCCCCATTTTTCGGGACGACGGTCTACTCATGCTGTAAATCCTCTGCGCTCTACAAGGAAGTAAATGTCATGGAGATAAGAAACCCAATTAACCCGAACCACAATTCATTCGTAAACGTCGACTCGTAAACGTAGTGGGCAGCGACGAATTGGATGTTTCAAGGACAAGTGAAGCGAGAATGAGAACAGGAGCGCACTCGAGCCTGTGAATGAAGTATTTAGGTCCCCGGGTATTTCAGCCGACGTTGAACCTGCGATCTTCAATATCTACTTGGTCTGGTTGAAGCTTCTAAATGTTCATTTCAGTTCAATATTTTGAAGAACTAATATTGTCGCGAGCTGGGGCACGAAAACACGTGATGGAAGTGGGGGGTGGTTCTCTAGGTACCATAGAGTTACCTGTTAACTATTCAGTTCAAATCAGCTGAGGCTTAAGCCTACCGACAGAATATTGGTGTGTACCTAATTACTAACTAGTTGAGAAGGGGGAGACATCAGCCAAATGGTGCTGCGGTTAGAGAAGAGGTGAGAGCCCCTAACAAGAGCTTGGTTAGGATAGCTGTTAGCAGAGGCTTGAGCTAACTAGTTAGTGAACTTAGGTACGTAGGTACCTGGGTAGCGCAGCTTAAGCGATAATTAAAGGCTTAGTTACAACAATGGAAAATACGCAATTCGATCCAATGAATAAGCAAATCCAGTTGTACACGAGCTCTTTGGAATGGTGCGACTCTTCTGTGTGGCGTTGAACCAATGAGGCTTCAATTGTGAGAGAAACATTTTTCGACCACGAAGGGGATTTGTGGTATGACGTAGGCTAGATGGACATTGAAACACATCAGAGACGAAGATCTGGAGAAACAAGATATACCAGCGTAGCACAGAACTGTTGATCAGCAGTAGTTTTCGGTGGTAATTATTGCCATCTTCCGAATCCTATCCTCTCACAAACTGATAATTATCTACAGGAGGGGTCTGAGCCCAGCGCTGATTGGCAGCCACCCATTGTTCAGGATTAACGAGGAGTAATTAGTTGGAGGCGACAACTTATCATGCGGAAGAGAGCCAGAAAGAATGCCGAAGAAAAAGAGACCAGGCTTTCTCCCTGGTCAAACTCTCCGGAAATATGCAATATCTGGGATCATGACGTCAAGAATGTTCCAAGATCCAGAGCTTGAAAGCCTCCGCGAAGCACTTCCTCCCGCCTCCTCCACCTTCAAGAATCACTCAGGCAGTATCGACTAAATGATCTATAATTACCATTGCCGTGCGCTGCAGTTCTCCCAAAGCTCTCATTCTCGCTCGAAAAAAACAAACAACGCATTGTTAGTCCTAAACCATATCGGGTGGTATCCAGTTATTGAATACTAAACTTACCGCTTTACTATCTCGAGCAATTATTTCTTCATGCCGGGAATTGATTTTCCATTGATCTATTCCACACTGATCTTACGTTAGGCCAGTGGATAGCATCCCATCTTCAAGATGGTGAATACTAGCAAATTGGTGAACACTCCGGTGAATCCGGAGTTGAGGGACAAGGTAAGTTCCTGGATTTTCCTTTACCTCAATTCCCCATTCATCACGAGATACTGATACTCTTTTCCGTGTGCAGGATATCAATCAAAAATTACAACTGTTTGGCATCTTTGAGGGTACGTTGGTTCATTTCTTGGAACAATTCTGGCTCGCCGCAAATTGCTGTACTGACTTCGGCTTTAATATCAACCAGCTTTTCGCAATGGAAAGGTTCCTTCGGTGAGCAGTACCATCTCAACCGATCCATCAATCTACCACGCTGACTATTTTCTTTTATAGAACAAACAAATAGATGTCGCCTTGAACAGCCTGCTTGCGTATGGACCTTTCTCTTCCCCGTCCGCTAAGCTTTCAGAAGAAGGCCGTCGAGTCGTAGAGGACATTCGACATGTGATAATCAATGCGAGAAATCTCGTCCTCGTTAAAAACGAAGGGAATGTGATCCAAGAATTCATCTGGGATGCTGAGCACTTTAAAGCCCCTGATGATCTTCAGCGCGTCGATGCCAGCACCGAAAAGCAAGCTGCAAAGGCTGATGCCCAACAAGTCGCCGAAGGACTCAAAACTCTGGGTACCCTGGTGATCACGAACGGTCAATTTCGAAAATTATGTGAGTGATTTCTGTTCAGACTTGGTGCCGTTTGAGTATATGCTAAGTGTATAAAACTAGTACATGATGCAACGATTTTGGTTCGGGATATGGCCAGTGACTCGGCCTCGCGAGCAGCAGGTGTTTTAAGACCTTCAGAGGAACAGCTGGCTCAAATGGATAGTCCTGCCGAAGAAAATGTCTGGCATGAGAAACCGGAGTTGTCGAAGGAGGCAATTCAGTCGCGTGTTAAAGCTAAGAAAGGCAAAGGCCAAACAGGTGTCAATGGCGTCAATGGCGTCGGTGCCGTTGACGGTGTTGATGGTGTTGATGGTGTTGACGGCCCTGATCACCATGGAAAAGCTGCCAATGGTGGAACTGTTTCTGCCGTTAAACAGCGCCAAAAAGAATTTGAAGAACGCTCTAAAGCGTTTCTTAATGAAAAAATGCCTCCAGAGCGTCGAGAGCAGGTTATTTGGCGATTGAAGAAAATGATTGTCGAAATCCAGGGCCACCCCGATTGTGCGTCCTACCCATAACCTTCGCTCTAAATAGTTCAAATTGCGCTGCTAACTAACCGGTTCGGGTATTAGATCATAAAGCAATTGAAACGCTGCTTGCGCTCGCGGAACAGTATGGTGACCGTGGCAGAGCAGCATCCAAGGGAGGAAAGGGTTCTCTTAAAGGTGCCAAAGAGCGAACCGATATAGCAACTTTGGAATCTAACATCCGCGTATGTTGATAGGAACCTTAGATACTTACCGTACTCCGCTGACTCGATTGAAGACTGTTATTGAACGTTTCGCGAACTCTACCTCTATGGAGGATTTCTTTGACTCTATCAGGAAGTTTTATGATAACGCTGATAAGGATCCCAGGTTGCGAAACTGGTTTCATTCCATGAATTTATATATTCGGTATGTTCTGATATTCAAACCATTCTAGTGCCTCAGAATTAATATACCAACTAAATTGTTAGCCGCTGCCTCCGAGAACAAGGATATGTTCTCCAAGATACGGCAACTGAGGAATGGAGACAGCTCTATGATGAAGGCCGTTTTCTCCTTCAGGAACGATATCATGATGATACTAAGCATGTGGCCAATGAAGCCAGATTCTTTACCGAACAATTTGATCAGGATCCCCTTAACAAGGCTTTGGGCCAATCCATGCAGCGCCTTTTCAAGGATCTTGGCCAGGATAACAGTGGAAAGCTCACTTTCAAACCGTCTTTATTAAAGGACTTCACGCATACTGTTATTCCAGGCACGTTTGAACATTTGCGATATGTTCCGGTGCCACGTATCGAAGTGTCGGATCCTATGGTGGATATAGTAAGTCAAATATAATCTAATAACTAAGGTTCACTTCTACTCACTCCTCTTTTCAGGTTATCGAAAATCTTGCTATCGAGAGCGACAATCTCATGCCGAATATTCTTGAATTCAGCAGCGATAACTATTGGAGATGGGGTAGGAAGAAGATCGCTAACAAGAACGACAACAAGGTTTGGCCAATCTCCCTGACACAAAGTTGGTTCAGTTGGTTAATTGGTGACATACAGGTGATGATTTCTGGCACTGGTGTGCAAACCGACTTGAAAGGTAAGGAGGAAGCACATTCCGCCCGGTAAATATCCAGAAACATATACTGACAGTATAAATCCAGACATTAGCTATTACATCAAGAAGAAGAAAGGATTTCCGCGTGTCAGCGACTGTGGTGTTATGGATATCTTCATGGGAGGTGACGGATTCAGCTTTAAGATTCTTGGCTCCACCGCTCAAGCCAAGGATAAGCAACGATTCTTCAAAGCAGAGAAGGTGCATGTCTCGGTCAAAAATCTTGATATCAAGCTGAAAAAGTCCAAACATAAGCTTCTCTTTGCCCTCTTTAAGCCTCTGCTTTTCAACATCGTGCGACCAGCCATCGAGAAGGTATTAGAAAAGCAGATCCGCGACAATTTTGACAAAGCCGATGCTTTCGCGTATGAGATCGATCGAGAAGCACGCCGCACCCAGGATATTGCAAGACACGACCCAGAGGATAAGCGTAGCTCATATGCCCACTATGCAGATGCTCTGAAGGCCAAGATGACAGAGCGCAAACAACAGGCTAAGCTCGAAGCTGAATCTAAACCACCAAGTCAAACTAAGATCAATATGCCAATGACGCAGTACGATTCCATGTTCCCAGGCGTCAAGCTTCCAGGTGGTATCTCGACTAAGGCTGCCGAATATAAGGATCTTGCTGCCAAGGGTGACAGGTGGGAATCACCGGTGTTTGGTATTGGCAACGCTGCTCCCACCACTGGCCTGCCTAGACTAGATCCTATCACTCGAAAGCACGGAGCGGGTAGTGCTCCCCCTGTTGCTCCGGTCCCTGTCGTTCCAATCGCCCCAGTTCCGGTCGAAGCTGCTCCCGAAGCAGCTAAGGAACCAAGCAAAAAGCAGAAAAAAGCAGCTAAAAAGGCAGCAACAGCGGCAGATGGGTTTGGAACAATACCCGGAACTAGTGCACCAATCTAAATAAGAATCTTAAGAAAATTTTACCTGCATGCAGTTCGGTTTTTTTTGGGGGGATTCCTGTCTTATGGTAAGTTTTGATTTTTGATGAAGTGCGCACCTCCTTAATATTTGTCAATACATAATACCGGCTCGGCTCTCTCTGTATGACGAGGGTCAATTGTGATTCAAAATATCCTTCGAAAATCAAGCCATCTCGGCAGGCTATTATGATGGAAAGGTTTGGAGGAAGATTAAAAAGCAACAACTGGTTTTATGTTAAATGTTTCGGATACTGGTTACTGGTGGATGCGTTTACATGCATCCCACATTAATAACCCCTTGAATTTCTACCCCTTGGTATTGTTATGATATTTAGTTGTGATGGTTCCAAGGGTTTGGTTAAAGTTTGCTGTATTTAGTCCAAAAAGTTCGGCTTTTAGTACTAATGTATACAAAATTTAAAACGGAATTGTAGCTGATAAGAGGACGTGTGACATATATAACAATAAAGTAGCCGCACAAGAGTGCGTTACAGCACTTTGTTCACGCACGAGAAGAGCCTAGACAACGAATGAACTGAATGCCAGCAATGTACAGAGTAGATACCCGAGAACGCGAGCAAAGCACCAAACAGAGCAAGTGGGTATTGAGAAGGCCTCTATGTTATTTACATAGATACCTACGTATCGCCTCTACCGTTCTCAAGCGGAATCTGAGGTTCCATTATTATGTCAAAAGATATCCACAGGGTTGTGCCATCCCTGTTCAAAAGTCGTTGCCTTGTTTCGAGTGATCTCGCATGACGTTCTTCGAGCAGGTACAACTCGCAACCAGCAGAACGACGAATACCTCAACCATCAGGTTCAACTTGCGTATGTACAAATAAGTGTTCATGTACCATTTGGTAATTTCTCTCCACATGCTTCTTGCTATCTGAGGCTATCTATGCTTGTGGCGAGATTCACACCGTTGCGCGTGGTTGCATTTGGACTCTGTGCTTTGATAACCGGACTCTACCTGATCTCTCGAGCAGAAAACAGAAATATTCCCCCGGTTTCAATGGATTCAGACAGCACAAAAATGGTAGATCCATCGTCCCTTTTACGAGTATCGATCGAACCTGTGCATCCTGTGGTCCCAAAGGGCCAGCCACTGAAGTTGAAAGTCACCATCCAGAACACAGCTGAATCACCAGTTACAGCGCTTCGATGGCTGAACCCATTTGATTGGAACGCGGGTGTTCTCGGGGTGTTCTCGATTCACGATACCACTGCTGATTCCGATGTTGATACAAGAATAATCACTGCTTCGAGACGAATCCCTCCTCCACCAGAAGAGCTAGTTGAGCTTCAACCAGATGAACAGCTAGAACTATCAGTAGTTTTCAAGGCAATCAGTTTCAAATCTGGCCATAAATACACGGTGGTTGCCAAGGGCCGATGGCAAGTCGTTTGGACTTTGCCTAAGTCTGAAGTGGTTTCTCATCACCTTGACTTCTCTGATGGGGTGTCTGGAGATTTCTTGTCCAACTCTATTTCGTTTGAACAGGTAAGTTGTAGTTTGTTAGTTAACTACCTTTATTTCCCCCGATAGTACCATGGCTCTAACTCCACCACATAAACATAAACAGGAGTGATCTATTATTTGAGGACAGATATATCTCCGATGCACCTTTCAGATATTAGTTAACTATGGAGTACATAGTTAGCTAATTCTTTTTTGATGGGCCAAGCAAACGAACGAAGGGGCATTTCTATTGGTAGCATTCGAGATGGAAGGTTTTATTCGTTTTCCTTGTACTACTCTATGACTTCATTTTGTGCTTTCTTTCGAACAAGGAACAAAGACAAGGATGAATAACTATGTTACTCCGTATATAATTTATTAGCTATTAGTGCTTGCATTGTATAGGGCTGTGGCGGTGACCATTGAGTGCGTGGCAGTGCAATGATGACCACATGATCTCCACTTCAGCCCTTTTACTCGCCCGCTTTCTGTTTCTTCTGCTTCTTCTCTGCGTCTCCTCCTCCTCCTCCTCCTCTCTCCCTCAACGTTCGCTTCATCTCCATTGCCCGCCCTCTCTCTTTTTCCCAGTAGTTTTTATTATACTCCAGACCTTCTGTGCTATCCGCCATCTAACCAACTCTGCTGTAGAAATGGGTGTATGTGTTTTGTTTTTTTTTGTCTCCGAAACCCCCACTTTTTACCCCTCTATCTCTCTATAACTACGTGATCCGGTCAACAACGTTATCAACGATCCTTATACAGTCTACGTTCTCTAAAGCTAACAATGACACTCGGATTCTGATGCGAACAATAGCTCGCTTCTAAGATGGCTGCAGCCAACCAGGGTGCCCCCCCGATGTCATATCCAGGAGGCCCTCCTCCTCCAGGCGCCCAGCAAGGCCAGCCTCCTAGGCCTGCTTACGTACGTGCAGATATATATAACTTGTTTTGACCACTCTCATATTCGACATCTCTACACCAAATTTACCCATCGATACCTGAGTTTATAACTGGAAATATCCCGTAAATACATCGGCTGACATGTGGCTTCTAGCCCGGACAACAACAGTATCAAGCTTACCCGGGGGGCCGCGCTCCCCAGCCAGGTCAAGCCCCTCCTCCACAAGTAAGTAAAGAGCTTCCTTGTTTTCCCTTGCCTGAGATGGCATGAAATGTTGGCCCAAATATGCTCGGGGAACTATATATGCCCTCCTCTACTTTCCCCCCCTCTCCGCCATCGGAAACATCCGATTGTGGTCCTTATTTTCTATCCGTGGCCCGTTTCCTTTCCACTACCGCATTACGCCATGGGACGCTATGTCCTCATGTGTACCATTGGAGAGCTTTCTCAGTTGGTGGAATTTGTTTTCATGATGTATGGAGCTAGGCCACCAGTCCCAGAAATCTCACACGTTCAAGCATCCGCTTCCATGTGATCGTGCCTAATCCGAAGCTCCTTTCAGGCCACCCCTCCACCGCCATCTCACTCTCCCGCGTGGAGCATGACACCGCCGCCTCAGAGTGGGACCCCTTTGCCCCAGCAACAACGTCCGCAACAGCCTCCCTATCCTATGCAGCCTCCTTATGGCCAGCATCCTGGTTATACCCAATCCCCATCCCAAAGTGCACACTATGGAAAACCTCCGCAATCACCTTATGGTGCACCTGGGCCGCAATACCCCCCCAACCAGGCTTTTTACGTTCGTTTAATTTCTCTCCTGGCTGCTTACTATTCATATTTTTGTTTCATTTTTTTTTTCTCGTTGACTTTGCGTTATGCACTATAGACAATGTGCAGAGGCAAGTAATCGGTGAAAAATTCTAACCTTGTAACTGTTCTAGGGACAACCCGGGTATCCCCAACAGGGACAACCAAGCTATCCACCGGGAGGACAGGGCTATCCGCCTCAAGGTGCTCCCGGTTACCCGCAAGGCTCACCATACCCCTCAAGCCCGCAGCCACCAAACCCACAGTTACAGGCTGCCTATAAACAGGTTCTTTTGGCAACTATCCAAGAAAAGCAACTGCAGGGCATGTACCCACCTAATTCTCCCATACTCGATCAAATTGTTGGTCGAATCAACACGCAAGTGGACCAACTTTGCGCTGCCTGGCGTGTTCCTCGTGAGGTTGGCCAGGACATTGTCAAGCTCGCTTTATTCGACGTCATCCTCTATATTGATGACAGCGGTTCCATGCAATTCGAAGAGAATGGTGAACGTATTCAGGACCTTAAACTTATCCTTTCCCGCGTTGCTTATGCTACATCCCTGTTTGATGATGACGGAGTTCAAGTACGATTTATGAACTCGAATGAACACGGTGATAATATCAAGAATGAGGCTCAAATCGAGGCCCTTATGCAGCGAATGCAGTTTAAGGGACTTACGCCAATGGGAACAAACCTGAGAAACAAGGTGCTGGAACCACTGGTTATTGCTCCTGCAAGGGCCGGCCAGTTGAAAAAGCCGGTCTTGATTATCACTATCACCGATGGACAACCAGCTGGAGAAGCCCAAGGCGCTGTTTTCGACGCAATTCGTTATGCGACCCAGGAACTGCAGAGAGACCCAAGATACGGCCGTGGTGCAGTATCATTTCAGTTTGCCCAGGTTGGCAATGACCTGAAGGCGAGAGAGTTCTTGTCGAAACTTGACGAAGAACCCGGCATTGGAGAATTGGTCGACTGCACTTCTAGTATGTCTCAATAAATCTTGATTTTGCTCGTTATTATATTGCTAACATATTGTAGACTTCGAGGTTGAGCAAGATGAAATGTCTCGTGCAAACCCACCTGTTGACCTGACTCCTGAGCTATGGGTAAGTTTCCCTCAAAATCAAACTAAGATCGTCATCATAAACCTTCATACTAATGTGTTTGCGTCATATATAGCTTGCAAAGATGATGCTCGGAGCCATTGACTCCTCATATGATACCAAGGATGAGAAGACTCAGGCCAGACCTCAGCAGCAGGGTGGATACCCTCCATATGGCCAACAGCAAGGAGGTTACGGCCAACAGCCTCCGCCGCAGCAGCAGGGTGGATACCCTCCATATGGCCAGCAGCCTGGAGGTTATAGCCAACAGCCCCCACCACCACAGGGCTACGGACACCCTCCCCAAGGAGGCCCAGGCGGATATCCGCCACAGGGCTATGGAGGACCACCACCTCCTCAACGATATTAAATTGGAAGCACACTGTGCCAAGGTCCAAGATTTTGAGAGCTGTTCCCAGAAAACAATGTTATCTTTTGTTTGAATTATGATCGTATCTTTTTGATGTTGATGATTTCATGTACCAGCAATAATGTTAATACATTCTTTCACATTTGATGGTGGTTCAATGGGTCCGTCAAAGAGGGAATGTAAGACTAGAGCATTAAAAATTTTATTTTCCACATGGCATAACTATCAGACTCAAGATGCTACCTAGCAGTACCTGAGTAACTACCTGTATTAACCACTATAGTAGTTAACTATTTTGATCCTTGGACAGAGTTGAAGACCGAGCAGGTCACATGATGTAGTTAATTAATTAACTAACTTAGTTAACCTCAACGACCAGCCAAAAAAAGATAGAAAACAGACCCAGGAGAACAGAAGCAGATCCAGAAATCCAGCAAAGGATACCCAATTGCATACCTATCAGGCCAACTGTGGCGAATTTAGCTCTCTCTTGATCCGCAATGGGGCTAACGTCAAGCTACCTGTTCCTCTACAACCTCGCGTCCTTAGGGCTTTGGAGCACCCTTACCTTCCAGCTGCTCAGTTCTCTATACAATCTTACTGATGAGAATGATACCACCACACTCTCCAACCTGTCCACTTCACTCTACCCTCTTCTGCAAACCACCCAATCCCTCGCGGTGTTAGAGGTCTTCCACTCCCTGCTTGGCCTGGTTCGCGCTGGCATCATGACCACTGCCATGCAAGTCTCCAGCCGCCTCTTGTTAGTCTGGGGAGTGATGTTCGTTTTCTCCCCGTTTAGTCGGTCCGAGGACTTTCCCATCTGGACTGTCCCAGGAGGAAAGTTTAATCTCCTTGGGGCGCATGGCAAGGAAGTCAGAGCTAGTGACTGGGCATTTGCCGGGTGTGTTCTGGCCTGGGGGGTAACCGAGTGTATTCGGTATTCATTTTTTGTGCTTCAACTTTCAGGCAAAGGCGTACCAAAATTTTTACTTTGGCTGAGGTATGTATATTGTCCTTTCTCCCCCTCCCCCTCCCCCTCTTCAAGAGGCTTTCTGGTAGTCTAATATGAATAAATGTGGTTTAGATATAATACCTTTTTTGTGCTATATCCACTCGGAATATCATGTGAATGCGCTTTGATTTATCTAACAGCGGCATATGCGACGAACCTGAATCCAATATTGCGTGGGGCTTTATACGCCATCTTATTGACATATATTCCTGGTAAACATTCTCATTCCCTTTTTAGGTATCCTGACCAGAAGGAAAACAAAAGTTGCTGACCATTTTTGATTAGGTTCCTTTGTTCTTTACACCCATATGATGGCTCAAAGACGTAAAGTAATCAAAGTTGAAGGCAAAAAGAAGGCAGTTTGATGGGAGAACCAATGCTGTCTGTCTAAAAAAGTTTTCTTTTTCAGATCTCAGTCGGGATTGTATAATATGAATAGAAATATTTTGTTGAGAACGGAGTAGTAATGATGTAATTTAGCTGTTTTGGAGCGACTTGTTTGGTTCTTTCTACTTTCGGAGTATTTCATATATCCTTCATTAGATCCGCAATGGCCTTAGCGGCGAATTTCTTTCTTTCAGCTTCTGGTATATCAACAGCCATATCTTTTGAATAAGAAGGAGTTAGCGGCCAGAGTGATGGAGACAAAGAGAGGAATACTCAACATGATAATTGGAGACTTACCTCGGATACCCTGCACCCTTGTCATTAACGCTTCCAACTGCTCAACGCTGAGGTCGTCTTCATCGATAGTGTCCACCTCACCACCCCCAACACTGTCATCCTGGGCACCATTCCTAATGGCAAACCGAAGGCCAGCCATCTCGTCTTCCAACTCAGTAGCTTCTAACGAGAATCCATCCAAATCTTCGGTCAACCCGCGCAAGAGATCCGGATCCGAGATTCCATCCAGATAGGTGTCATCAGCCGACGATGAAGACCACTGATGTGTTTCTAATACTTCCAGTACTCTTTCAATCCCCATCCGTTCTATTTCAAAAACAAGAAGGAATTAGCATTGATTTAAGGTGACACAACGGCGAGTGAGATTTTACCTCCAAACTCATTTCTCCTTCCAGATACTTCTTGCACATTACGCCTGGGGTTCCAGCCGATAGTCTCAGGGCCAGAACCAATTCCTGTAGGGTTTAACTCCTCATCCCACCAATTTATCCCGAATTCAATCGAATTGCCCAAGTATCCGTCTGTCTCATCTTCACCCAGCGCTTCCAAACCGCCAGATCCTTTCTTTTGCGGATGCTGCTCATCGTCTTCTTCGCCCACCAGTACAATTAGAGCAGGGACATCTCCAACCTCCCCTCTTTCTTCTTCGATCTGGTTCTTGACTTCCCCCACCACTGTAGCAAGATCTCTTATCCTGCGAACTGAAGCATGAAATACATCCTCGTATTCTTTAATCGTATTAGGAGTATTTCTTGCCTGCTCGTCCTCCTGGTTTATGCCGTTGTCACTTGTTAACAGCGGATCAGGTGGCTTAGGCCTCTGTACACATATAATTATTGCGCCAATAGCATCTCTGACCTCGCGAGCTTCATCGCTGAGAAACCCTTGTTTCCACACCGCCGGGTCGAGGGTTAGGTCAACTTGTTCCGAGCTTTCTACTGCTTCTTCTCCAGCAGAATGACAATTGGATGGTGGAATGATATGAGTAGGCACCTCGTCAACCCATATGGGAATTTCGGCTGCATAGTACTTAGTCCTGAGTTGTAGTGGGGTATGCGTTGTGTATCCAGCGAAGGAAGGCGGAGATATGGGTATTGGGGCAGAGGATTCAAGACTTTCTATATTCGCTAAGTACGATTAGAATAAAATAATCTCAATCTACCAAGATATAATTGTTTTTCGCTCACTGTGTTGACTTAAGTCTGGCGCGGCTCCAGTCAGGCGAAGCAGGAGGGCTGGGATGGTCGCATGCGACTCTGAGTTTGGAGCCAGAATTAATAGCCGGCGTGGGTTTGCGATTCGCTTTGCACCTTTCGGCTGCCTTGCGTTTGAAAGTTCTGGCGACTCTGTTTCCGAGCCCATAGCGAACGAATTTAGTTCCGAGTCGGTTGGTGAAGGTGGAATATGGAATTGTGTGGGGATGGATGATTTATCCAACTTATATACAAGCAAAGAATTGGTGGCAAGCCATTCTGTGCTCAACTGGGAAATAAATATCTACATCATCAGAGTTCTGAAATTAAATAGCTAAAATGAGCATCAGTTTTCTCGTCAAATTTTTTTTGTCTAGTTTCGGTATCATTGCTACGACCAAAACCATAGATCTAAATCCATTTCCAATTGGCGGGAAGCGAGACACGCAGGAGTATTGTTCGAACGATTCATGTTATAGACCGATAAAAGATGAAAAGAAACTCGAAATTAATAAGAACGCCGCCCCAACCCTCAGAACCAAACAGCTCGATTTTTTCATCTACCCCCTCCTCTGGCCCCGAGCCCTGTTTACTGTAGCTCTGCCTCGAGCCAATCCAACACCTCGACCACGCTGACCTCGAGACCGGAACATAGGAGCATTTCTAGCACGTCCAAAGAGTAAGAAAGGATGAAAGTTTATGGCAAAACAAATAAAAAAAAACGTGGGCCAAGTACCTTAACATGTCTGGAACAATGAAGAATTTCACATGGCTTCCGCGGATGTATACTTGATCTAGATGTGACACGCGCCCGTCTCGTGCTGTAACGGTAATATCTTTGAGCTGGACGTTCATGTTATCTTCGGCTTCTAAGAGTTTTCCTCTGTAGATGTGGCCCGATGTGATCTCGAGAGTTATGACATGGCCCTTAAGAGAACATCAGACCGTCAGTTATGGCATTCACCTCCATCAAAGCTAAAAGGAGTAAAAAATTCAGAGTCTCAACTTACCTGCGCTTCGTTCAGGAGTTTGATGGGTATCCCGATGGTACTCGTTTGTTTCCCCATGCTGGTTAGGGAACGTGTGATGGAACAACCCTGGAATTAAATTATAGATACCCAAAGACAGACCCGCGATTAATATTTCTGGAGGGACTGATATGGGATAATGGTGACGTTTCAATCCTGGGCTGGAGAACTAGCTAGCAGCAAGCGCAGAGAGAGAGAGCTCTCTGTTTGAAGTTTGATATCACGTGATCACTATTTATTGAACGTGAGGTAACCATGTGCATAGGATTCTAGTCGTTACTTATCAACAACAACTACCGTGATTACAATAATCATAATTATAAAGATAATGATAGTAAACAAAAATACTGGCTAGAATAAACATGGGAATCAATTGAAAATGCCCCCTCCAAACACTAACATCGCCGCATTCAACTTGACCATCTCAACCCTCCTGCGCAACCCATCCTTACTCCTCCCAACCCTCACAATTCCGACCTTCTTGCAACTCCCCGAAGACGAGCTTGGCCGGCACCTACTCCACCAACCAGCATCGTCCCTCTCTCCCTCTCCTGCTTCTTCTTCCCGCTATCCTACCATCCGCGCTCTTGTCATCGACAAAGACAACACCCTCGCCCCGCCTCACACCACCACCCTCCCACCACAATACAAACAGAAACTCACGGCATTACGCACCAATCCCGCGTCCCCATTCAACCTATCCACTAACCCCGGTGGAATCTTAATCGTTTCTAACACTGCGGGATCGAACCCCAATTCTCAGCGCTACGAAGCGGAAGCAGACAAGCTAGAAGAAGACCTGCATGATTTGAAAATCCGCGTGTTTCGATCACATAGGAGGAAAGATAGCGCGAGTCTGGGGGGCAGAGGGTCGGTGATTAAGAAGCCTTTTTCACATCGAGCTGTGTTGGACTATTTGATTGAGCAGGGCGTGGTCAAGGGCCCAGATGAGGTGGCGATCGTGGGCGATCGGATTGGGACCGATGTACTCATGGCGGGGCTGATGGGGTCATGGAGTGTTTGGGTGAGGGAGGGTGTGAGGCACGATTTATCTGGAGAGCAAGGGAGAGATTATCGCGGGGTGTTGGCGAAGGCAGAACGACACCTTGAACGGTACCTTAGGAGGAGGGGGGTGGGCCCAAGTATTCCCACTGGATGGGAGAGGGCTGGCCAAAATCTATGATGTTGAAAATGGTAATCATATCCTGCTTCGGAGTGGTAGTGGTTTGTTTCCTGGCAGGATCCTTCCCTGCGCTGGTACATTCAATTGTGCTATGCGGTTTTAAATGCCACTCCAGCCATTACCGGTATCTGCTCCCATGCTCTACCCTTCGGAATCCATGATATATCAACGATGTTTAGGCCAGAGGAGGGAGAAATGGTTTTGGTAAGCTGCAAAGTATGAGATAGATTGACTTGTATATACGATATGATACCTTCTCTATTCAGAATCGCACCAAGTCTCCTCCAGATCCTGAAGGGATGATAGGAACCGTCACAGTTAAGGCTTGAAGTAAGCAACGACGGCTCACGGGTGATGCGAAAGCCGCTCAAGCCACCAGAGAAACTGAAGGTATGCAAAAAACCAATTGAAACGGAAGTAAAATTTGCCCCGGTCGTTCATCCGCCGAGCAGTAATTGGCCATAAATATAATAAAGAAAAAAAATAAAATTTCTCACTTTCCCAAGTCCAACCGCCCGTCTCCCGTGCTCACGTTATAAAATAAAATTAAAAAACAAAAGTTAAGAGTGGGATTCTTCGTAATAAAATACCCTTAAGAGGCAAAAGGGAAACCAACAAATGAAATGGGGCTGCGAAAGGGACAAGGGGCTGAAGGTTTCATAAAAAGAAGCAAATAAAGTTAAGGGAGAAGAAGAAAGTGAAAAGGCGAAGGAAACCGATAAAATATCTACAGGCCCCGCCGTAGAAATAAGAAGGAGAAAAAAAAAAGATGGACAAAGATCCAAAAAGGAGGACTAGTTCTCGAGACAAATAAAGGGTGAATAAAAGATAAATAAACTAAATGGCAAGTATAACAAAAAATAGGGTATTTAAAGCGAAAGGAAAAAAAGAAGAAAAGTTGATACGAGTGTTTCAAGTCCCAACGGTTTCAACCATGGCGCCTATGGCTGTATCGTGGGCCAAGAATAGTGAAGGGAGGATATAAATAACTCAGTTAATAGAAAACTGGCGAAACTACGCAATAGAGAAGCTCCCACGTTTCCTGTAAAACGGGGCCTTTCATTGCTCTGGGCGTTGGAGTTACACCAATGAAGTGTATGAATGGGTGGATAAACAAGCATTTGATAATATGCGAATCTGAAGGCGGAACTTTTCAAACGCCTATGAGGCTCGCGTAATGTAATAATCAATTCCACCTAAGATTCAGCAGCGAGAGTACTGGGATCCACGGTTTCAAATGGCAGCATTCCGCGAAAATCGGTTGGAGTTGAAGGAGAATTGTGGTCTTGTAAGCCTTGTAAGGTGAGTGCAAAGGTGGTATCATCCATTTCCATTTCTGGCGATGGCATAGACATGTTGAGGTTCTGCTTTGAGTACATTTCACTCAGAAGCAGACCGTCATCAGGACCAGTACAGGAAGTATCGGTATGGAGCGAAAATATGTCAGCAGGCGAACTGCGTTGAGTAGCGGTTAAGGGCGGAGACTGTTCGGCGATCATTGGTTCTCCTTGGCCAAGATGGGATAATGGTGAGTTGGTTTGCGTCATGATATTCATGTGGTCAACGACTGGAGATGGGGACAAAAAGGGAAGACTATATGGAGTACCCAGTTGGGCAGGTTGCGAGGGATCGGGTGGTGCCGCTGTGGCATAAGCAATAGGACTAGCAAACTCCGATGACGAAGCAGCTGTGGCAGACATTGGGTAAGAGTGCATATCAAGGTTATATCCGGCGGCCGTATCGATTCCAAGATCGGGTCCAACCATGCTCATGGGGATATGGCTTTGTGGAATAGGAGCGAAGATATTTTGATGGGACTGGAATTGGCTAGAAGGCTGCTGGAAATGATACGGTGACATGGAAGTGTGCAATGTTGAGAAGTCGACAGGAGCAGGGACAGACCGGCTACGTTGTCTTTTGTGTCCGCGACCAGGATGTAAACCAACGCTCAGGTGATTATCTGCAGATAAACCACTTTGAGGCCGAGCCAACTGATTAGGCTGAGATGCTGGACGATGAACGATGAGCGGGGATGATATTTGGGTAGGCGCGAAAGGCGCGTATGCGTATTGGGCATGACGATTTAGGAAAGACTCGAGAGATACAAGCCTGGCAAGTTGGACGCTGAGAACCTTTGGGTGGCCACCAAGATGATGCCTTAAAGATTTGGTAGCTTGTTGGTCCTCGGTGAAATCTCCACATGGATAAAATCCACCTGAATTCGAGCAATCCATAAAAAAATTGGGAGGTCTATTTAGCTCGATAATAAGACCACCAGATCGAGGCATCGCTCCGTCCATGGGCTGAACAGGGTCTCCAGGTTCAAGGGTGATATTCTTGATGTGCGAAAATGGATATTCTATTTTGTATCCAGCTGAATCATTGTTGATATAGTAGGTCATGCAGGACTGGTCGGGAGAATAGAATATGACGAGATCCATGGTGTTTTGTCCAATGCGACGCCAAGTTCCTATCCTAAGGGATCGACAATTGAAATGGTGGATCACTAAATGCGGTCAGCTATAGTCTCTTGCATGTGTATTTTTACATGGCAAAGCTTACAGGTTTTGGAAGAAGTGGCAGGATGCATCAATGGCTCATTTGAGCGATACGCACCACCACGCCCTAGCAAGTTTCGAGCATTGGCACTGGATGGGTCAAGCTGGAGAGCTAAATAACGGCGCATGGATTCTGGAACGGCTTCACAATCTTCTCCAGTTTCGATACCACGTTTCGCGATCATCTTAATTTTAGCGCGTCTAGAAGATGTTAGAATAATACCAAATATACGCCCATCCTAAAGCAAGGGAAAAAATGTCAACTAACCTGTTTTGAAACCAGATCTGGACAGAGCGTTCCGTCATATTAATATCCTCAGCAATTTGTTCGCGAACAGCTGCGGTAGGTGTGGGATTTTTCTTGAACTCCAATTCCAAGGTCACGAGCTGTTCTTGGGTTGCACGTTGGCGTTTCTGATTCTTCTGTTGTTGGGTGAGGGTACTCTTTCGCGGAGGACGGCGCGAGGCAGGGCGTGGCTGCTGAGTCGACGCATTGTTTGCGTCACTAGTTGCTGCGGTCATAGTGAGATTCGTACCTGACACATGGTTTGTGGTAGCGGCAGGGGTGCCACCGGAAATAGAGGCTGTCATTGTAGCCATTGATGGGGATGTACAGGGGCTTATCGATGCCGTGGTAGGCAGAGAGGAGGGCCCGGAAGAAGAGTGAGGGAGACTGATCAATGGCAGATTGGCGGTGATGGTTGCTGATTGTGTTGTTGACATGGCGATCCAATTGATCGAGGTGGACCGAGAAGGATGGATTTTGCTTTGCTTAGCTTAGCTAAAGGGAAGTATTGAACAGAGACCGGTCAAGCCGATGAAAATGAACGAGTTCGTCGCGAGCCAGTCGATAGTTGCGATGGTCGTCAAATCGTAGAAATTCGAGGCATCAAGCTCGAGAGAGGATAAAAAAACCAAGGAAAAAAAAAAAAGGTAAGGAGCGATTTCGCACGTTAAGGCGATGAAAGTAACAGCGAGAATGTAATGGATGAAGGAGTGTATGCGCCAGGTTTACCGGCAACGGCGTGACGATGTAATAATAAATCCTTTTGCTCTCAAGGAAGAATTGCCAGACATCGACAGGAATCAGCAATGCTGAATAGCAAAGAGTGTGGGTGATCGAGGACGGCTCAGATCTGGGAGGGAAAAAAAGCAAGAAAAAAAAAATCAAATTCAGTTGAAGGAATGGAGAGAAGGTCAGGCAGCAAGCTAGACGTTAAAAAAAAAGAAAAAAAATTGAGGGGGAGAAAAAAAAAGTGAGTGCTGGGCCAAGGCAGCAGGAAAAGATATACGGATAGATATGCCGTGCGGGCGAAGTTGAGTCTCCTGGAGACTGAACGAGTTGATTGTTGTTGGGGATATGTGCTGGGCTGTGAGGGCGCAGCGCTGGGTGTCTTGCTCTCGAAAGGGGGGTGAGAGCTGTTGCAACAAGGAGCGTGGGAGCAGGGCAGGCCGTAAAGGAGTGGAACGGACTCAGAGCCCCAAGAAAGAAAGAAAATGAACGAAACGAAAGAAGAAGAGAAGGAGAGAGGGCGACGATGACGGGGAGAGGATGAGGATGAGATGAGGATGAGGATGGGATGAGTGAGGTTGTTTTGGGGGAGCGAGAGGGAGGAAGACAAGAAGCGCACTCACTAACTAGGACTAGGTTACGCTTTACGGGAAGGCGTCGAATCACCCAGAGTTTCGACAGGAGAAGAAGTGACCTGCCTGGTACCTGCGGGTGGGTGGCGCGGCAGTGGATTTCTCCTGCCAAACAGGGGCTGGCACGAGGTCACGCCGCTGTACCAATCCCTTCCAGCCTAACCAACAAACCTTGGAGTCAGGGCAAAGACTTTCGAGAACACTAACAGGGTCTGACGCTAGGCCCAAAGAGGCTAGCCCACCACCAAGTCTACCAGCACAAACTTCCAGGAACAGACATGCTTAGCTCAGCAATTCGGCCTTCTGGCCAATCAGCGGCTCTCGCTTAGGCTCTTTCTTTTTCCTGCAACGAATTTCGCGCGTCGCACCAGCCCGGCGCTAGGCCAAGACAGGCTTAGTGCTCTTGCAAGGTGGCACTTTGCATCTTCTGCTGCTTGTCACCGCCCTCCAAGTCCTTGTCCTTCCAGAATGGGTAATTCGCGTCTCACGTGCGTGCTTTGGTCTAGTATCTAGTAACTCCGTATAGTTATGGGAGAAAACTATCATGTTATCATCATCTACTCCGTATTATTTAGAGGTGCAACGTCGGCGAGTGAGGTGTGTGTGTATTATGTGTGTGTATTGGAGAGAGAAAAAGGGAGAGAGCGGGATTCCAGAATGGTTGGTCAACATCTGAAACTCCGTTGCCCTTGCATCAAAGAATTCCCCCTAGCATCCTATTGATTCTTGCCTCGCTGTCAAGATAACACCGCATGTGGAAGAACTTGTCATGTCCCCAGATTTCTCTTCTATCTGAAAGCCTTCTTGTCCCTCCCCTCTCCGCTCTGTGTGTATCGTTTGTTGACTACCCGTGCCAGCTGTAAAGCATGCAACCATCCTATAGTTAGTTAACCATGCACAGAGAGAACACAGGTTCATAAACTATTTTCTTCCGAAACAAGAATTGAAAATAAAAGATGTATTTTATATTTTGATTCGGCCTGGTGTTCTCACTCTCTGCTGCTCGACCTGCTTGCTCTGGTTCCTTGATACCTGAATGGGGAAGGGGGTGGTGTGTTTCAGAGCCAGCCCTGTCGTGTTTGCTTTTGTTTCCCTCTAGTTATGTTAACTAGGGGGTACCCTGATCATATCAATTTTTTCCCTGGTACTTGGAACCGTCCTCAACTTCGGTGTAATGTTTTTACCTGGCTGGCACGGGCTGCATACCCTGGGGGGAAAAAAAACCATAAATATGAAATGATAAGAGGCATATCAGGTTCGAACTCTTAATATCTACAAGGAACCTTTCAAATAGAAGATCAGGAGAATTGTATAGCTGTACCCCGTTATAGCTACCCGTCCTCCGTATATAATAACTACAGCGGATCAACGTCATTTAAGACATTAATTTAACATCTCTTTTTGGCTAATAGCAACTTATTGAAGAGAATTGCTCTCTGTAGTCGTGTATCTCTACCCCCTTCGCCCGATACAGGATGAATCTGTGGTAAAACAATTAAGCTATACCCTTGCCCTCGAGCTTTTCAAACTTGAACCAGGTGGATGTAAGATGGCATGTAGTCGGATTGCGATTTCAACTGAGATGGATCACTAGCTGTGACATGTTTATAAAAATTGACATTTTTTTTTGTATTTCCGTGGGTTTGGGCATCTCCCAATGGGTTTGTAGAACAGTTGTGGTCTATCAATAGCGTGCGTATCTAGGTACAAAAAAAAATAGGACAGAAGTCGCAGCAAACCGGGAGTTGGAGATTACGATTACATCTATGATAGAAAGGATGTGTGAGGAAGGAGAGAAAATTCCTCTTCCCTCGGAGGGGGAAGTGTTGCTCGAAAAAGTAATATGAAACAATGATAATACAAGGGGAGGGGATCATTCGAGCAGGCGTTGCATATGTATCAAGTATACACAACCGAGGGGAAAAAAGATAGATCTCGCAACACCAACGAACATGGTATGCTCCAAAAAAAACAAGAACAGCCGTATAAAAAAACCATCGCAGCGACCAGGGTATAGTGGGTAATCGAAGGCCATAGGAAAAAAAGAAAAGATAAGTAACGTAAGACATAATGGAAGGAGGAAAAAGCAAAGGAAAGACATAATTATTAGGCCCAGGTAAAGTACTGTTTTGATTCACGTTTTAGTCTTCGGTTTTTTTTTTCGGTTTTATTTTTTTTGCTTCTTCTGGCTATGCGGGTCATCTAATATCCTGCTCTCGCTGGATAGCTCCATACCCTTTCGAGAACAGCTCATGCATGTCTGAGGATTGTCTAGGTTTCACCGCGCTATCTGCCGCACGACCCCCATGGGTACCGCTGATCCCAAACTCTTGCTCGGCTTCCCTGCGCCGTCGATCAAGCAGCTGCTGGACTTGCATTTCGCGTGCCTCGTCATCATTTTCAACCTCCCCGCCGTCATCCTCATTAGAGCCGTTTCTCCCACCGTCCTGGTGACCTGACTTGCGCTTGGACTCACAGTCCCATCCCTGCTGCAGCTCGGCTGCAGATGCCTCTTCGAATCGTTTACGTATTTCAGGATCTTTCTCGTAGAGCTGGAACAAGTCGACATCGGTGGAGAAGAGGGTGGCGCGGATCGTGGCGACAGTGATTTCCAAGAGAATCACTGCCATGATTGCGACCAGAAGAACGACCCACCACAATAGGTTACGGCCCGTGATAGGGATGAAGTTATTGCGCACATTGTAGATGGGATCTTGTTGATAACGTCCGGAGAGGATTAAGTTCCATAACCACCACCCGCCAACAGACAGGAAAATCGAAATTGCAGCCATGACTGAGTGATCATGGATTTCAATTCCTTGGAGCTTCAGATTGATTATCACGACGCAGGCCGAATACGTTAGAAGACCCATTGCGAACACACCGCTATCTAGCGTGAAGAGTGCTTGCCCGAAAAGCCCAAACATTGTGAAATACACCACCATCGCCTCGCCAGCTCCCATAAAGGCCCAGGCCAGGTATACCTTAATATTGAAACCTTCATTCCGTTGGCCCCTGGTGTATAGCTCTGGCACGGCTATAAGGGTGGAGGGAGCGAGATCTTTCTCGAAAATACCGAGGAATATGACTGGGAGCGATGTGAATAGCGTGTTGAACATGCTCAACCCCCATGGCTCGTAAAGACTGGTTCCGGTGTAGCCGTTCCAGCGTTGGTACAGTGCCTGCGTAAGGTAAAATAGCGTCTCCTTCCAGAAGGTACCAAGAGTATATTTGCAAACCCGATCGTAATTCCATCGGCCATGGACAAGCAGGAGTTTGAGTAAGAATCTGAATTGGGCAATAGAATAATCGGATATGCGAGCAGCTTGTAAGCCTTCTTTCCCAGTGATGCCAATCCCAACATGCGCCTCTTGTATCATCGCAATATCATTGGCACCATCCCCGATGGCGAGTGTGATTGACTTATTTACTCTTTTTCGTATTGACCGAACTAGGAATGCTTTTTGCTTGGGGCTGGCTCGACAGCAGATCACCGAGTCCGCTCCAATAGCAAGCGTGAAAAATTTTTCTCGCAGCAACTCATCGGATTCAATGATTGATAGCGTTTTCCCGTCCACAACTATCACAGAATGCGCAATATTTCCAGATAGTAGATCGTTTGTTGTAGAGATAATGGTCTCTTCAAGGGTTCCTGTTTCATAATCAAGGACAATAACTGAAGAGTAGTCTTTTACCAGACGACAAGAATGGCCGATATTAACTGCTGTTTCCCTCTTGTCCCCTGTAAGCATCCAGAGCTTAATATTGGCCCGCCGCAACTTATCAATAGTATCCGGGACACCTTTCTGTAACTTATCTTCAATGGCCGTGGCGCCGATCAATTCCAGTTGAGATTCCAGTTGTTCCCCTGCTTGCTCAATTTTTTCTTGTCGATTGACCAAACTAACTGAGGCCTCTTTATAGGATTGTTTCCACTCATCATATTCAGATTCTCCAATGTATCGATAACCATAGAGCAACGTTCGTAAGCCCTCGGTGGCAAAATCATTCAAATGTTGAAAGCATCTCTCAAAAACAAGTGCTTCATTCACGACCAAGGCTTCTTCAACGAGTTCCTCGTACTCATCAGATTGAAATGATGCCCGTGGATCTAGCTGAATTGAAGAACCACGTCCAGCAATCTGCATAGAAGGTCGCGGGCTATAATTTTCGTTGCCATCCTCCTTCAAATCCATCCCGCCGTCCGTTTCCCTGTCACGTAACCAGACATCTATGCTTTGTCTCATGGATGGTCGATGCTTGCCTGATACGCTTGATCGTCTGCCTATAGCGAAACTTGGACGATGAAGACTCAAGCTCTTCTTTCCATGGCTCATATGCTCACTATTGCGTCTTATGATTTCCATCGCTTCCATAGCCTTGCGTTTGCTTGCCTGTCTCTCAATCTCCAATATTTTTTCAGCAGCGAGTGAAGATTGCCTGAGAAGGCCAGTGATAGCTGAGTCTGCTCCTTTAGTAAAGATACAGATCCTCTGGTCCGGCATTCGAATGACGATTGACATCCTCTTTCGACTACTGGTAAACTCGATAATATCAAGAACCTCGTAAACTTCTTCGACATACCCCTGCCGGTCATCATCGACGGATTTTCGTATGGTTATACTGTTTGGCTGTCGATCAAAAACAAGATAACCGAGCTCCTTAGCGGCAAGAACCAAAGCAACCTCATCTGGAGAAGCAGCCTGAAAAGAAATATCGCCATCATCCTCATCTCTCTCCGGCAGACAAGTATGGCACAAAGCCAGCGCGATAATAAAAAACCGAACCTTTTTTGCGAATATTGTGTGAGGCTTTTGAGCAATATATTGCAGCATTTGCGTAGTTTTCCCGCCATGGTATAGCTTTCCTTTTCTATTTGATTTCCACTTTGATTCTGCGGCGAATGAAACTCCAGAGGGTCTGGAAACACCTGACATTCTACTTTTGCCATTTTCTCTAGACTGATCATGGGGGTTTCCTTTCTTTCTTCGGTGAAGAACCGCCTGCGTATTTGCTTCATCTGCGGCTTCATCCACTAAATCAGGGTCGTGAAGCCAGGCTGTACCTGCAACACTCAGCTTGCGAAAGCGCATTGAATTGTCCGTTAAGGTCCCCGTCTTGTCGGAAAACACATAACTGCATACAAGAGAATATTGTTAGCACGAACATGATGTGTCAGAAATGAATTCATAGAGTTAGGTTTACTTGCCTGACTTGACCAAGTTCCTCATTTATTGTTGATGTCCTCGCTTCAAGGGGAGTATTCGACGCTTCATCATACATATCAACGTCATTTAACAAGAGCATTTGTGCAACTTTGACGATTTCCAAACTAACATAAAGAGATATCGGGATCATGGTGTTGAACATAATCAAAAACGAGGTAAATATCGGGCCGTAGGAGACGTTGGCCCGCTCTAGGTACCAAGATGTGCGTTCCACATCGTGCGCCCAATAGCGGTAGGCAATGGTGCAAGCACCTGCTAGGATCACAACAAATAGGACAATGACTGCAACAACCCGGTTTACGACGCTTTGAAGCGCAGGGGCCTTTATTCGAGGATTTTTGGTCGCATTCATTCGAATTTTGCATTCTTCCCCAGTGTATATGACCATCCCAATAGCAGCGGCGGTATTGCGCAATATACTTCCACGATATATGACTTCGGTGTTTGTCAGGGGAATTTTTTCTCCATCTACTGTGACATTCCCCTCGAACTTATACAGGTCAATATTCGGGTCTTCGACAGCAAAGTGTGTTGACTTGTTGGCAAGAATATCTTCGACGGTGGAACAGCGTTTGGCAACGGGAGGACATGCCTTTTTGCTCTTAAGATTTGTTTCGCCATCCAACGCCATGGTTTCGATATAAGCTATTCCATTTGGTTCATCAGCATGCAAAAGAACAAGATCTGCGGGTGCGGGCTGATTGCGCGTCAGCTTGATAATGTCGCCCACTTGGATGTCAATCCATTTAGTCTGAGTCCAGTATCCCGAATCTCCCAGTTCTGAAACTACTGAGTTACTCGGTATCTCTTTGCATGCTGGTTCACCGGATTCCCCAGGTTGGGATGGAGAAGGGCGTAAAACAGAAGCCATGCGATTATTTTCTTCCTTGTCGAGTCGATAACGGCGGAAGTCATCGAATCCTTCCTTTCCCATAGCAATTCCAACAAAAATCATGAGCGGAACAAAAGTGGTGAAAGTACCTGTGGTACTTAAGCCGGGTATCATTTGTAAAACAGCAACGACTAAGAAATAGAAATTCGCAAGTTTAGAGAACTGGGCAATCAGCTGGCGAGGAAAGAAACTCCACAAGCTATACCGGCTGGACCGAATTGTATTGCCAATATGTTTGTTGCCGGTCCGCTCATCTATGGGAACGTCTGTCGCAAACGCATTGAGGGTGATTTTCCGACCGTCGGCACTAGGGGGAATCTCCTTTATACGCAAAATATGCTTTTGAAATAGAACAAGTATTTCTGCTAGCCATGTATGGAACAAAGATTTAAGATGCAATCTCCTCGGTTCGATAGCAATTGAGTTCAACCTGCTACATTTGAGCGTATTTGTACTATCAGAGAAAGTCGTCGATTTTTCGTCGGCCTCGCTAGTTGGTCGAATAACTCCATTTTCTGGGGATTTGTCGGATATTTGTTGGAAAACAGGTTCCGTATTTTGTTGAAGTTCAGTCGGGGCTATCTCCTCGGTTCTAGGCGATAGATTTCGGTTGAAAAGTGACCGTCGGAGGGAATATCCTCTATTACGAGTCGCCGAAGTTGGAGGTAGTGGAGGAGACGTGATTGAGCTCTGTATGGTTGTGTCAACGGTTAGCCTAGCTGATGCTGTGCGACTATTCCCGGACTCAGAAGAGATGTTTTCCACCGGCTCGTCGGTGGGTGGGGGCGGGTGCAATCGCTCGAGATCAGAGGAGAACCGAACTCGTTGGTGCGAAGATCTTCGGTGAAGGGATGGTTCAAGTTCGCGGCCTGGAATGGTCAATTCCCTTTGCTCTGAGCCCCTTCTTGTCTGTCTCTGACCATCCCCAGGTTGTTGCAATACAGAAATGTCCTCGTCAATAGTGTCAGCTCGTCTGTCATCCTCTGTAGACTCCGGACTCGAATTTCTCAATGGAGAACGTGAAAGACGGCGTTCTACAGAAACGCTAGGGCTTCTCCCAGGTACATGGCCAGAATCTTCGCCTGTCATGATTATGTATGAAGCAGCGTAGGTATGCGACTTGGAATCAAAAATTCAATTGACTCGGAAGCTCGGAAACTCCTCCCCTCCCCGCTATTCCGCTATATCTTTCTAGCCCGTCTCCTCCCAGCTTGAGTTAGCTGTCCTGCTATCAAACAGTCAAATGGAAGTGACGCATTCGGCGATATTAAACACGGTAATTGAAGATATGTCGAAGTGGGCAAGGTGGAAGTCCGGCCGGGTTTCATGCTGAGCCACGTCTACTCGGGCAAGTCAAAAGGGGAAGCCGTCATCCGCCTTGTGGTCTATAATGTAATAAGTAAAAAGAAAGAAAAATAGAAAGAGAGAAGCCGTTGACTGTGAGGGATGACAAGCAAAGAATGGGGTGAGAGAGGCCTTCAACAATCAAGCGAAGAGACTCAGTTGCGCCCAGACCTGGCTGACAAAATCGTGTCCACGGAAGGATTGCGTGTCCGGGTGTGGGGTGCCCTGGGCTTGGCGGGCGGCGGCTCCCTGAAGCACACCCTGCTAGCCACTAACCAAGCTAACTAACCACTAGCTATAGCTACCTAGGTACCAACTCACTGGTCAACAGCTACACCGGAGTCCCTGGAGAGGTCCTGGGAACGTTCAGTGGTACCCAATCGCCTGGTGATACAGAGCAACAATATGCTGGTTAATGGTTCTCCCAAAGCCTTGGGTGTGACCTGTTTGTGACCCATACTATCCAACCTTTTCGCAAGCATATTCTTGCAACGTAATACGTTCTCGACATTTGGCTGTTCTGAGGGTCTCGGCCTTCTGTTCGCCCGATTGTAATCCCATTGATTAACTACCTAGGTGCTTTGTACAACCAATTCGCGATAACTACGAGGATGTCCTGCTAAAAACGGCCAGCCAGGTTACACGGATTGAGATGCGTTCGCATTATACCGGCGTTGACGCGTAACAATGCCTCGTCATAGAGGCTGCATAGCTCATCAGGCAGAGCTGGTATAAAGAATCTTGGGCTGGACTAGTAATAGTTAGTTAGCACCTAGGAGGTATTAGTTATGCATTTTCATCCCGCTAAAAACACCAGGATTTCTGGTCAGATGGATCGAACATGAGGGAATTATAGAGCAGCTATCAAGCTCCTTTGTTTGATTTTGTTTTAACTAATGCGTCAGCTAAGACATGCCACATGCATGCCAGCAAAATTATATTGATAGATAGAGCTAAAATCCCTCTGACCACCAAGAGAGAGGAGAGCAAGTGATAAATATTATCTTTTTTATACTCGAAAATTTCCTTCTCCATCTATGCCCGATCTACTTTCCACTATAGGAAACCTAGGTAGGTATGCATGTGCCACCCTTCTGGCTACGTAGGTACCTACAGTCTTGTCGGACAGAGCTTCGCCTGTGCAGGAACTTTTAGAGGCATCCCTTCCAAAATCTTGCATATCCACCTCCAACAGTTAATAGTTAATTGATACAGAAATAAAGTGGTAAAGTTTAAAACAATCTAATATATTCGATACGGGTGTCTATGTTTAGTAGGGAGTCATGGGTTTACTTCGCTGCGGTTCCCTGCCTAATTTTCTGCCTTAAAATCTTCTGATTTCTGGTTCATCTGGCTAATCCTATATATCAATCCCCAAAACAAAAAACAACCGCAACAAAAACATATCATGACATACGACAACAGGGATTCGCTGGTGGTCACCCACCCAACTACTAACCTGTCGGCAAGTGACTTAAGTATGGCTGAGCGGACGGGAAGCCCTGTTTTCCACTTCCTATGGCCGTATGTACTAGCTACGGTCCATGGTTAGTATATATGACACGCGTGTCTGGCGAAGGCTACATCGATCTTTCGTTTAAACTAACTAATAGAACTGGTTGAAACCAAATGATTGTAGCCATTGGCTTGCATGGATGATTTTTTTGATAATGCCCACCTCAAGGTCTATCGAAGTATTCCACCTTCGGAATTAACAATGTATGATCCCTGGAAAGCCTGAATGCGAAAAAAAGATGAACCGAACTGCTGTGATAAAAACAAATTGATCACCTCTTTCCCTTTGCTTTCTTCTTCTTCCCCCCACCGCTTCCGGCCTGGCCGCTTCCTCGCTGGACAACTGAGGAAGCGTTTGCTTCTTCAACCTTTTCGTTAACAATGCCACCCTGTGTTCTATCCGCTGCTTTCTGTTTGCCCTTCCTCCCTTTCGGTCTATAACTAGACCGGTCTTTTAGTGGTAGCCACCGTTCAGGGTCGGGCTTTTGATTAGGATCTTGATCTTTATTTTTCAATTTTCGGACACGCTTGTTGCGCCTGGTTTCTAGGCCATCGTCGCCGACTGCCTGGCGTTTCCCAACCTTCTTCGATTTTAATGTGGGGCCACTAGCAGATACTAGGGGTACTGCAATGCCTGCTTCTTCCAATGCACCCGTATCCACCTCTGGTATTAACTCTTGCACAGACCGTAGTGAGGTAACGCTAGATTCAACATGGGATGGGGAGGAGATCGCATGGGAGGCAACAAATCCTGCAGTAGCAATATGGTCGTCTTTGTTAAGGGAGTGAAGCCTCGCGAAGATTTGGGCAGCAAGGGCCAAATCTGAAGAATTGTGCGAGTTGAAAAGAGAAATCGCTGCCGCTCGAAGTAGGGATATAGGTTGTATTGTGCTTTCTTCCTTTTGCCAGTACCTGGCTGCTTGTGATAGTTCAGCATTAACCTGGCGTTTGCGGTTCTGAGCTTTATATAGGGAGATTAAAATGTTGACAATGCCGGGATTAAATCGAATCGAGAGAGCGGATTTATCATTCACTTTCTCTAGTTGGTCTAAAAAGGACTCTAGTACTGTGATTGCCGAGTTGATATTTCCGTCCGTGACATGAAGTTGGACTAGTACCAGAATCAGGCCTAGATCATGCGGTCGGGTTTCAGCAAACGGAGCTAGCTTCCTTATCGCGGCTTTTCCTTTTTCGCCTTGCGTGCGTGCGGCAGCGTTGAAAACTGAGAGTAAATTTACCCTCGGGGAGAGCGAGGCGGATGATTGTTCGGAAAGCTTCTTCGATGTTGACCTTATGACTCCATCGTACTTTTGCACTAGGAGGTCGATAGCATAGGAATTTTGCATTAAGATGTTACTTTGGTACGAGAATAGCCTGTCACTATCATTTTCCCCTGGTCTCGAGGTGGTGTTGAAGTGCTTGTGGACTAGATAAGGATTGGAATTCCGACGCGATAGTAGACAATCACTTTGAGCAATTATTTTGGTAGAAGATTCCTCAATTCTAGAGATATGTTAGTCACTGAAATCTGACCCAAGCAAATAAGAAGCGGAAGGCCGGGGATGATTAAATCAGATTCTTACTTAGAGATGTCAAGAGATTCAATGAGAGATTCGGCTTCTTGGGCATTCCCCTGTCGCAATGCAATAAAAATCTGTTGGACTGTAATAGGAAAAAGTTCAAGCAGTTTATCATCCGCGGTCAAATCTTCAGATGATTCACATAATTCTGTAATTCCACAACGTTAGCTGAAAACTCATGTATATAATAACAATAATCCAAACATGATACAAACCTTTCGCTCTGCCTAGCAGAAGTCGGGCTTCCTCTAAATCACCTCCAGCTATATGTTCACATGCAATGTTGTAGGTCATTTCAAAGGTATCTAAGTCCGCTGGGTCGGGTTTCGTGATATGTTCTAGGCCATTGCATCCCGCCCAGTGCCTCTGCGCTTGCGTGGCCGAAAAGTTGATTCGTAAATCTGTCCGCTCTTGTGCTGACGCAGACTTGTCCCCGAATAAATTCTGATAAATTTCTCGTGTTCTGTCGAATCTCTCTGCACGATACGTCTAATAGAAAGCCATGAGTCAGCTTCCTAGTTGGCTAGGACTCAACACTCGAGGAGGGGTGCAGAAAGGATCAACGGTGACGAACAGCTTGGGCTTCAACATGTTCTGCTCCTCTTCCAGCCATTGACCGTGCCGCAATCTCAGTGGCCTCCTCCAGGCTCCCTATCTTGTATAACGCATATGCCCACTCCAAAGCCGCTTTTTGCTTTAAGGTATCCCCACCTTCTTCGATGACCCGAATCGCATCATGAAACCGATCTAATTTTAGCAATGCCACGATTTTGACACGCTGTGTAGCCACATCACTGCGTGACTTTTTCAGAATCGCATTGCAGGCTTTGATAATTTCTTCGTGGTCGTCTATTGAGCTCCGTTGCAAAAGTGCTGTGAGGGACTGAGGCATCGTACCCATTCTCACAAGTAGTTGGTACACCGAGTCGATGCTAGGAATGAGCGTTCGGAGAGAATAAGAATCAGCCCAAAGCTGGTTTCCGTTGCCTAGGAGGGCCGAGTAAAGTTGCTCTGAAACGTCGAGTCCTGCTAACTTCCTTCGAATCTGAATTAGATATTATCAACTTATTCTTATCGCACATCAACATCATGGTGTGCAGGTCGGACAGGTCACGTGCCAACTTCTATTTCCCAGACTCGACTACAACGAATGTTCTAACACTTCTTGACATAGTACTACATCTATATTTCCATTGGATATCACTTCTGGGCGATCCACCTGGCAGCATCATGCCATTGAAAGGAGCCACTCATATAACTACCTGTCACGAATCCCTTATCCTGGGTTTTATCTTCATCTCAATTTGGATCTCAAAGCGACTACATATGCCCGTAACGGTCTTATCACTGATTAAATTGTTGAGTACCATTGATTATCAATTCTTAATTCAGCTATGGCCATTGCCAGGCGTGAGATGTCTCAAGTACTTTTGGCAAACCATTGGTTAGCCATAGTCGCCTGCCAGAACGTAATACTAACGGCGGCAGCTTTGAATATAACATTTTCTCGATTCGATCATAGAAAATCTACCGCTCTACTACTGCGTACGCTTCAAACCTGCTACTGTATAAAAAAAAGAATATGCTAGCACTTTGAACCCTGAGAGTGCAGATCCTGGTTGGAATTTCGCATGCCCTTCTCATCGTTATTTTGATTCTCTAAGCATAGGGGAGGACAGGAGACCAGAATCAGAGAGTACATTTAGCGTTTGCAATAGTACTAATGCTCTTTCCAAGGCCTCTGCGACTTACAAGTGAATCGTGGATAGTTTCCCCGATCCTGGAGCAAACCTGAGTACCCAGTTACTAATCGTTAGAGCCACCAAATCAAATAGAGCTGCTTCATAGAGGCATATCGGCGTTATTACTTTAGCTTTGGCAAGTTGGTTTCAATCCTTATATACTCGGATTACTCGATACCAATTACCGTCATTCCAACCCTCAGGTGTCGTCAAGAGCTCCAACAGCAAAACTTTGTTGTAAGGGCGGGAATGGGAGATCTCCCGTCCGGCATCCGAGCCTCCCCAAGGCACATTGCGAGCTTGCTGACAACAGTCATTGAATCCCCAAGAAATTGCACAACGTCAGGAGCATGGGTCCTTGTTTGATTATCAAGACTTACGCATCCCAGGTGAATTCCGTTTGTCAGCCGATATGCACGCTATAAATACCAGGTCAGTAGTTTTCATAATACGAAACTCTTACCAGTGACTGCATATTCGTTCACTAATCAATTCACTAGAGAGAAAATGACGGACCCCACTTAGGTATGCTCATAGTTTTTTTCTGGCACTGAACTTGCGAGGGCCCGGATAGAGCCAGCACTGACAGCTGATTATCCACTTCAAAGAATATTCAAACCCTGGGGTCACATTCCTCGTATTTCGGCAGGCTACGGAGACGTCCCTGATGAACAAGCTGTCTCCGTACTCTGTCCATGTGAGAGTTGAGGAGGGATAAGCTTTGGATGTTTTGTTGGATTCCTTTGCCTCAAATTATTGATTAGCATCAGGACTGCTCCAGATTTTGATGCTATCATCGTCTGCTTTTTGGACAACCTTCAATCCTTGGGTTGGACGATGATACCATCAAGCTGTTTCTATTGCACATGTCAATGATGATCTTATTTAAAGCCTGGGTCCAGGTATCCGCGGTTGGTTGATCCATGTGCAACCTTCCTGCATTTAGCGGAGATGTTTTAGCGATGCAGCAAGCCAGAGTGTGATACTATACTACGTATAGGTATATTCCGGTATTTGTCCTCCATACCGTCATGCATATGTGCAATGACTATTTCAAATGGATTGCATGCATAGTATTATGTTTCTCGATAACTGCTGGCTTGAGAACTCCATTCACATCTATGAACTGTTTTAAACCCATAATGTGCAACGATCTCTATAAGGTGCAATCAATGCTTGGCCAAGTTCTCGTATTTAAATGAACGAGCTTGAACGTGCTGAAATATACGTAGGTTTCAATGCAGCAACACGTTGGATCTTTTATTTGACAGTGGGTTAGATTACTATTCTTATCACAAGATCAGCAGCAGGGTCATAGTTTTATGACTACTCCTCCCTGTTCAAATGGTTTTCGCTTAAACAGATTCTACTTCTCACATTCGAATTCGGGTCACAGCTTCATGCATGCGCGGCGTCTCTCACGAACGAAATGGCATGGTCCTCTTTATTTTCGAAATCACATCAAAGATAAAGATAGTATTGTTGTATGATATATTTAACTTGTTTCTGACAGACCCCATGTATCCCGTCCTATCGAGGTATAGGAAGCTGTGTACGGAGTATTTCCTGTGTATAAGTTAACTAACTACCTAGGTACCTAGGTAACTAATGATTGCATGTATTTCTAAACAGTGCGTGGTGTGCCTGCAAAACTCCACCTCGTTCTGTTCGACTTCTCAGGAAACACACCCGACATTTTGAAAGAAAACGAGGTCTCAACACGAATAGTCTCCTTTCCCTCGTATTAATTAGCATCCCTTCGGAGCCCTCCGAAATGATAAGATGTTAAAGCAAAAGCAGCAAAAAGCAAATATAGGCGAAGATTTCTGTTTTATTCCGCCCAGGCTTTCGCCCGTTGCACTGCGGTTTCGCCTAGCAGCATGGAAGGATCAACTAACTGGGAGGTCCAAAATGTCAGCCATTTGGGCTTTACGGAGTAGAGCGGTGGGATCATGTCGATCCACGACGACACCTGACCTAAACAGTGTTGGCCATGGCTTAGTTATCCGCAAAAAAAAGGAACTATTATTTTTTGACTCCTCTCTAGCGTGAGCATAAACGGCTAACGGTCTTGGTACATAACTAGGTAATGACCAGTATGCGAGACGCACCCTCTGTCGACCTCCATGTGCTAACCTCTGCCGCGTGGAGTGTCCCACAAAGGATGTTTTCACGTACCCGAGATGAAACTCGAACCAGTGGCTAGGAACGATGGAGGGAGACAAATAAGCAAAAAAGATATGTCCGACAGCTGGCTTTTTGCTATCTGAGATGCAACAATAGTCCCGTCGATTTTTGAACGATTGGTCTGCGAGCAGGCAACATTGTAACGTAGCTCAGCATTTTCAACATAGGCAAGTAGCCTTGGTGCTACACAAGTGAATGGTTTCACTAGACAATCGGTTAACTTTAGCAAGCAGCGGGACATACGATGTGCACAGAGTATAGCTACTGCACACCCGTATATGGCGGGGTTATCGCAGTGAATCATGCTCTATTTATATATATCGTTTAATACCATATGAGGTTGGTTTGCCCCTTCTGGAGTAGAATTTGAGGAGCATGGAGAAAGTTGGATGATAATGGATATGGCATCTGGGTCGATACCCGGATAGGCATGTGTGGGAAATAGCATGCTTGCTGTATCCGCTTTCTCCGATACTCTCGTAGTGTCAAATGGGAAGGTTGCGATAACTATTTATTTTGTATTAAACTTTGTTCAAGCCTAATATCACCAATTTATATCACGGGAAGGGAACTAAGCTATAGAGACTTCGACCACAATCGCCACAAATTATGATTGAACCGAAGTAATGAATAGCAGAGACGGCCGTCAAACGAGGTATTGGTGTAAGCCAATTGATAGTCCCATGCATCAACCAGTCCGCACAAAATGTGGACTTGTATGTGACTGCCGTCCAACAAATAGCACTAAATGACTAGGGTTTGCTCTGTAAACAACCCGAAATAGTGGGATAAAATTATGCCTTGCCCGCTACTATGCGTCCCAAATACATAGAAAACGGGCTGAGTCATATCAAGATAAAAGTTATTGGTCTGACTCTTTGCTGGGAGAATTTATCAGATCAAGATCATCCTCGCTTCGATGGGGGCTGCTTGTTTGTCGTTTCAGCCTTTCGGATTCAGATACACGAGCCTGATTGCGTAGGACAGCGACTTGCCGCCTCCGGGCGTTGATGAACCAATTACTTATCTGCGGAAAATCTCGTCAGCATCAGACCAGGCAAATTTGGGTTGGAATTTGAAATGAAGTATCTTACCTGACTGATTGTCAGTCCAGTCCGATTCATAAAGATCTGCTTGTCCTCTTCGCTAGGATAAGGATGGTCCAAATGCTCCCAAAGCCAGGTCCGAAGCATATCCGTTACCGGCTTAGGAAGATTCCCCCTTCTTTTCTTTTCTCTCGAATCGCCGCTCTCGCTTTCCGAAAGATTCAAAGAGAGATGTGGCCGTAAATTCCCATAGAGATTACAGGGCAGTTCACGTTCCATCTTATTCGGTTGCTGGTATGGCGAATACGGGGATGGTCCTACTGTCTCAATAGAAGGTAAAACATGAGAGGATATTGAACGGGCAGAGCTCAAGGTGTCATAGGAATTATAGTTCTTTGAAACTGGGATTTGGTAGCGCGATGGTTCTGTGGCGCCCGAATGATGTCTGGGGTTTAGCATTTGCGAAGTAGATCCCATCTTTGTAGGACTGTGTCCGGCTGGCGAAGGTACGGATTCAACGGGGCCACGTAAAGAGCGTCTGGAGCCATTTAGAATATGGGGGTCATCAATTGCCGGAGAGCGTTTCGACTCGAATAGTTCCAGGGACGCGGCGGATTGATTGCTTGTATGGCGCGTACTCTCACTTGAGAACCTATCTGGCCGTAAAGAAACATCATCATACCGATGATCTCGTAGGTAAAGCCGCGGTGAGGTGCGACCAGTTCGTGCGCTAGATCTATTCTGATGAATCATACCAGTTGGTCCATTACTTGATGATGCTGATCTGGATACTTTCTGACGGTCTGTCTGAAGATCATACGCGGCATTTTCTATCTGATTATGCAGATACTCTGGTAGTAACTAGTAGGGGACCATATTAGCGAAATCTCAAAAATGGAGAGAATCACGAAGTTAAGACTGCCTTACCTCCCGGAATGATGGAAGGGGTTCTGGGGGATAATTCGGAAATCTGGTAGTAAATGAAACTGCCATATCGTTTGAACTATCCGTCTTGGGGATTTCTCCGACCATAGAGTGACGAAGATGGGTTGGAAGGGGAAAAAAACAGCAACAACAATATATCTACTGGTGCTAATCCCGATCCCTGGAAAGGCCTGCCTGAATACTGGGTGTGTCGCCTGGCCTTTCGCGGAGACTGTTATGTCCGATATCCCAAACAAGTAATTGGCGGTTAAGTCGATGGCACGGTTTTCCAAAATCCCAGCCTTGTGGTGTTGTCAGTATGGCAAGATGGAATCGAGAATATAAAAGAGGCTTGACAAAATGGGAAACTAGCGAAACAAGCCCATTTTGCTTGGTGAATCGTATCGGTCATAACACATAACAGGGATCTAGAAGAGTATAAATATACTCCTGACGGAGTAGGAGGCCAGGCATCAGAGATTACACTGTTGCAATAAAGCATGCCGAGAGGCCGTATTCCCGGTACTGCGGCGGCCATCCTGAGAAAGGCGACGATCGGTGTCTAGTCGTGGCAGTGGACCCAGGAACGAACTACAGTGCTCCGTATATACGGCGTACACAAAAGGGTATGTGGTTTGTATGTACTCCGTACAAAAATCCGCCAAATAGAGGACAGGGGCAAGAATGCTCGAAAGGGTCCATGGGTTTAGTGGGAATGTGGAGAGCAAATGGAAGTAAAAGCACCCCAAGCCCAGATGAAGCAACAAAATGTAAGAGTTGGACAAAAACTCCCCCTCTCTTGACTGAGATAGTGGCTGGATAACAGGATGGAAAGTTAAAAAAAAGAAAACCCAAAAAAAAAAGGAAAGAAAGAAAGAAAGGAGCAGAACGTAAAAAAAAAGGAAAGAAAAAAAAAAGAAGCAAAAAAAAGTGTATCACTGAAAATGGGAGCCAGCACCAGTGCCCGCTGGCTAGTCAGGGATCGCACTTCTTAGCTTCAATTATAATGGCTTAGTGGAGGTCATGTCGCAAATTTTGACTGGCGTCACAAGCTTCTAGCTCGTTTTCTCGGGCTCTGACATGCTTAACTATATCTGGAGCTGACCATTCAGGCTGAGAGCGGACTTTATCGTATCAGAATTCAAATTACAATTCTCGAATTCCTGGTGGCCCACGAACTCTGTGGTTTGAACGTATCACATATCAGAGATATGATCTATCTGGAAGACAGGAAAAAGCGAACCTTGCTACAGATTCATAGGCTTATAATAGTTCGCCGTCTTGTGTTCCACATGCAATAACCTCCTGGTCTCTGCGTTGGTTCGACAATTCTCCGGGTCGGATATTCCCTCCAGCTGGGGCCTGTTCAAGCGTCGAAATCTCGGATGTGACAGCTATGTGTGGAGCTCTATTGCCTCCAGGGACTCCGTAGGCTCCAGCCCAGCATATTTCGATTATTTCGATGTCTTTTTTTTCCGCTTGGAGCTTAACATTTAACATGCATATAGCCGAGATTAGATTCTTTTCTCCCTAACTATTACGGGGTATGGAGCTGTCCACATCCACATGGAGGGCGTCCTCTCTTTGAGGGAGAGATATTGTGACCCAGAACTTGGCATAAGGATAGGCCAAGTGGTTCTGTTCCTAAGAATAGCCAGGAAGCGCCCTTTTGTGGCTACTACTCTTGTCGAAGCCACTTCCCTTTGCCTCATCTCAGACCTGATCTTTCAGCTGTGGAAGGGTCCAAAGGAGACTGGAGATCCCTTCTTCTTGGTGCAACGGGGAACCGCCACTCTTCCGCCATCCAGTGCGGGAAAAAAAGTAAAAAATAAAATAAAATAAAATAAAAAATAAGAACATTGCACCATTCTACCACTCCATAGTTACTCCGTCCGTGTACACCAATTACAAAACATATATCCATCCATGCATTCTGGGCAACGGAGCAATGCGGATAGTTATGGAAACAGTTGCCTCGGAAGACAAGAATTGACATGGAATGTTTCATGGCTCTCTATCTCTTTTGACCAATATGAAAGACGTGGTGGATGATTCAACACAACAATTTTGACATCATACTCTGATTCACCAAGCAAACTTTATTCAAAAAGCATCTTGTCTGGATCATGCTGAAGCTCACTTAACTCGTCACACCATTCGGAGTTTCTTTTCGGATGTTGTACTACTGTTGTCGTCCTGGATTGAAACGAAAGCTTGAGGGAAATTTTCTAAAAAGGAAAACCAGGAAATTAAAAAAAAAAGAATTGGGTTAGTTGACGGGAAGCAAGTTGGACATGTCCGCCACAAATGTGGTCCTCCATCGAGAATTTGGTGTTGGCATCTCGGACACGCGCGACAACCAAGATGCAGCCTTGCTTCCTGTACGCTATTATTGGTTTTGAGTTTGAAATCCCCATGCGTCACCATCCAACGATGCACCATGCACACCGTATTCATCTTATCATGAGGATGGATAGATGGATGGATAAGCCTGACATGGAAAATATTTGCTCGTCATTAACTGGGCTATGTCATAGGTTTCAAACCAAACCAAAAGATATTGACAGCAGGGAGACTTTCGTTCACCTCCGCTTGCGTTCGAAAGGTTGAATTGATAAAAACAAATTTATCTGGGGGATACGAAGTGCATATTCCGTACAACAGAAGCGATTCTCTGCATGTTCAGCCATCTTGGTTGATGGCAATAATGACTCCTGTTGATTGATACCAATGGTTACCCTGCATCACTGCTCCATCAAATGTCCCGAATGCATAACATTGCATACAAATTTCAAGTAAAGCAGAGATACTGCTCCACCCGATATTCGTTATAATAACCGCTTATTTCCCTAGCGTCTAGTTTTAGAGGAGGGGTTTAACCGTTTCTCTTCCTGATGGGACCTGGAATTGGGCTCAATTGCGTCTTTGCAGCATACAAGATGAAACGAAGGAACTGACAACCGACCTAGGTGGTTGGGTCAGGCGGGTGAATGATGGAAGGAGGCCCATCCTTTTATCTCGGATTACAACGTGTTATCACGCGAGATTTGGGAGGAGAGAGATATTATTGGCAACGCGGATGCATGCCGGTCAGTCCATCTCCCAATTTTGCTGGTCTCAAATGCACACATACTTCAATCTATAACTTTCTCTAGGGGGTTGGTTATCCAACTAGTTCGTTCCTACGCATTCTCGATTTTCTATGAAGATTTCAAGAAAGATAAGATGCCCTCCACCGGACATAACCTTATCGAAGTTCCGACAGGATCAAGGTTATTCATACAAAGCCGCCGTGGTTAGCATGGCAGGAATACAAGATCTCTTGGTTGCACAACAACTGAACATGTTTTGTCATCCTTTATAATATCTCTGTCAGCCGCAACACAACCAAGGAAATATTACTCCGTACCACATCGCCAGCAACTTCCCAGCCGTTCAGGGCTCACTCATAACTGCTCCAGTCTTGAACCACCTTTTGCCATCAATAAATTCAAGGAAGTGAATACTGATGAATCATCAGCAACGCCCCACAGTTCTGATGTGACAGATCACAATATGTCCAAATATATGCAAAAAGAAAAAGAAAGATTGATCGGGCGATCTTCTCCCTCGATCCTCCCGATAGTCGGGGAACTCACGGACCTCCAGTGGGGGATCACATTTTGCACATGCTGTAGTAATTCTGGCCCCTATCCCCCACATTATTTTTGTTAACTCCACATGCATTGTAGTACCAACGGGGCACAGGCACCCGTCTGTTAATTAAGATCAAAGCAAATTTTACGGAGTACATATGACTGGCTGGCTTGTGTGCAGGCGCGATGTTTGATTGTCGGCATGTTCATAGATGCGGTAACTATCGCATCTTAGCCCTTGACCAACAATTGGCTGCCGATGGCAAACAAATCCTACTCAATTACTGCACACTCACGGCATCCGTTCTTAATGAAAGGTGGACGGATATCGCGGATCCACCTAACACCCAGGAAATCATACGGACTCTTCCATGTCCATATTTTGCTTTTTTCCTGTTTGTTATCGTGACACCAGTTTTTTGTCCCTCCTTGTGTTGTGACCCTCTTCTCTCCAGCCTGTCTTCTCTTGCTGGAACTCATTTTCTCCTCGGATCTATCGAGTCTTGCTCATGAACGGGCCGCATGTCATACAGACACAGATCTTTTTTTCCAGCGCACACAAACACAAACACACATGCACAAGCTTGGACAAACCAGAAAAGGGTTACTACGTTGCCAAAACAAATGTTTCCAGATACCGGGGGCATAACCAAGGTGAATCTGAGGATAATAAGTTTACGACGAGTGTGCTCCGTATTCGTTAACCAAGCTTCCTTCCATCACCCAGGGATTTGATTCAAACCCCGAAGGACAATATTGCTTGATTCGATACTTTTTGCGTTGTCCAGTAATAAAGGTAGCCTGCAGCCACTTCCCCCTCCTTTGCTTTCTTTTTCTAACTTGACACACTGTGAACTGATTGTTTTTCCAACAGGTCACTTTCGTCTTTATTTTTATTTTTATTTTTTTTTTGCTGATTAGCCCACTTGGTGGGCTGTTTGTTTCGGGGCGGAGAACGGAGCCTTCCGTACCTTTTACCCCGTATGCAACCTTCGATGTCTCGTCATTTACCCAATGTTGTGGCATGTGGTTCAAAATCTTATAACTACTCCGTACATTATTAACTATTGATAAAATACAACACATACCTCTCTTTGGTTCTTCTATCTCCCGGTCTTATAAATGAGCTAACTCGCTTACCAGTACAGAGCAGTACTTCCAGATGCAACAAGATAACCACTCAGGAATGACTCTAGTTCGAATGCCCTCATTGAATCCAGATCACTGGGAATACACGGAGAGCCAAGCATACAAAAACGCCACAGCCCGCTTGGAAGTGACTCGGAGCATAAACGCCACATTGTACATGATCGACAGGATTTTTATCTCTCTCTCTGCTCATCTTGAGGGTTCACTGACATGATTCCACACGAGGCGGAACCTGTCAGCGGCATGCAAGAAAACTTAAATCTATGCTGACAGTTGCATATACTTCGTCCTGAGTACCGAGTACGAGATAACAACTGGTCCAGAACTCGAAGGTTATGATTTGTTGATATATATAGGTTTCTTGATGGTCTCAATACTTTGACAGCAATGCCAGTACAAATTCCCTGTTGATGATCTTATGGGTCTCTCTAGATTGGTTCATCTTCTTTGCATCATATGGAACAGAGCATTGAATGCTCTTTTAAAGTAGGAGCAAGCTGATCCTTTATGCGAGCTAGCACGATACTGAAAATTGGATAAAAACAGGGTATTTAATCGACAGGAACGAGTGACAACAATAGTTCTTTGATTTTCCGTATTGCCCGTTCCTATGCTCATAGATAACGAGCTCCTGAAAACGGATCTTCCTTGATTCAGAACCGTAAATCTTTTGATTGGTACCTAGGTAGTTATTCAACATTCCCAGCCGTTCTCCGCATTTGTAGCAAGAATTTCGAGCTAGGAGGCTCCCCTCCTCCCTCCCCTTTTTTTTTGTTGCTGGGATGGGTGGTTAACCGTGCAAAGATCGAGTCAAGAAATTACCAAGCTAGGAAGAGAAAAGCAATATTCCATATCTGCTAAAAACAAGTATATCCCAATTTTTTTTATATAAAATACGAAAGTATTCAATGAAACCCGAAATGCAGAGAGGTGAGACAAACCCCCGAAAAAAAACAACCTTGACCTTCGCAGATCCCCAATGAACAATTTATAACGCAGCAATTCTATCTCCCATCAATCAGTTGCATTGATAAGTGATTTGAGGGGCAAAAAAGGTCTAAGTATACTAGAATGAAAGAAAAGTGCATAGTGGAATCCACAATTGCAATAGAATGTAATGCAATGTTGCAATGCAGGATGAGGTGATTTAACCTGCAATCACTGGGAACAATGAGATAAGAGGTATAATGATAAGATTGAAACCAAGAAAAATACATAAAAAAAGCACCGACGAAAATTCCTATGTTGCTACCATGTTTCCTGTTCATATATGTTAGTAAGGAACGGTTCCTGGCCTATAATAAAGCAGTTGAAAAAGGGAGTTAGGTGATATCACTTACTGCAATGTATTGGCCAGCATCTTTCTTATCTTTCCAGAATTGTTCAGCTTCCTGACGGTTGAGATTGCCCTTGGCCATCACAACATCAACTAACGACTGTTCAACACCTTCCCCCATGCCTTTGCTGCTGCCACATACAAACACACGTCCGTCCAAAGAATTTATAACAAACCAGACCAAATCAGCTTGAAACCGTACTTCGCCCTGTACGTATCTCCCTTCTCCGACACGACTTTCAACCACCCTCTTAACATCCGTTTCATGAGCCCCCCACTCGCCAGAGTACAGCTCATCAAGTGAAGAGTCACGTATTCCTTGAATGACCCAGACCTTGTTCGCACAGTTGGCAGATCTAAGTCGACTCTGAACAAAGCCTCGGAACGGCGCTATCCCAACACCGGCGCCGATAAGTAGCATGGGTCCGTCTGAGACAAATTCGCGCGCTAGTGGGTTCGACATCAAGCCGCGGAACATGGGAATATGCAACTCTAAAGCACCAGGGTCGGCTCCTGTCTTCTCGGCATCGATGAATTTGTTTGCTACTCGTTCGAGAAACCCGGAGCCAAGGCCTGTACGTTGACCTCCCCGCCAGTCAGGACATTCATGGACAGTCACTGCAATCTCGATGATACGCCGAGGTGTTTCCGCGTCGGTTGTCTTCGAGACGAAAGGGTCTTGAGAAAGCGAATAGAAACGCGGCATGAGGGTGTTTAATATTGAAAGCAAGTGGTCAAGAGGAGGTTGAGATGATGGGAAGGCAGCGAGGAGTTGTGGGACAGTAACGTAAGGCCCTGTGCGAAGATCACAGAATGCAGCCTGGCCCTGAGCAGAGCAGAGGTACATTAAAATCTTCTTTTCATCTGGGTTGCTGGCATATTCGGCCATTAATCGCAGGAGTGGTTTGGTGGGAGGGTAGCTCTGCAAGTCTGAGCACCATGAGAGTAGCTCTCGGCGAGTAGTCAAGAGATCTCTGGCTTCTTCGTCGCCCCAAATGGTGGGCCATCGACCCTGAGAGGTGTGTAGAGTGGTCTTCTTGTCTCGAACATATTTCGGGACTCCGAGCAGATCAAAGGTCTCCTCGACAACTTCAGCAGAATTTTCGGGACACACACCAATTGCGCCACCAACGACGAAATCGACGTTGCCGCCTTCAACTGGGTAGTCTGTCACATCTATGTCAAAATGATATGTCCGTTTCTCAGCCCCCGGCCTCGTCAATTCACGAGCGTGGTGAAGTGGTGCCCGATAAACCTCATAAGGAGCGTGAGGCTGAAGAAACTTTGGAGGATGGTCGGGCGGGCCAAGGGGCTTTTGTTCTGCATCTGCTGGCGAGATTGAGGAGAATGAAACTGTTTTTTCTGGAAGTGGAATTATGCCGGTCAGGTTGCTGTTGAGTGATAACTTGCCGAGGTACAAATTTAGACCCTCGAAGGCGGGATTTTTGGGCTTAACGACAGCATGTTCAATTTCAGACGTGCTTAATTGTTGAAGCGGTTGTAATTTACAGCAACCTCCACCACAGCATACCTTGCCTAAGAGACTTGTTCCGGGCTGCACACTGCCGAGTATTCTTTGGACATCCTCTGAGTTTTGAGAAATCAGGACGGTGGAGGCACGCCTTCTGCGGGTAGGCAATTCTCGAGAAGGTTTGTTGATAAGGTCAGTATCCAATATCACATCATCGGATATCTCGGTGATGGGTGTTAGCGGAGCATCCGAGTCCACAGACGTCTCGGATGGAGCAGTGATGGATGGAGCAGAAGACTGTGAGCCTGATTGCATTGAATCGTGGAGAATCGTAAGATGTGGAATGACAGTAGGTTCTTCAGGTATAGGGTCGTCTGGGTGAGAAGTTGAAGATATTGGGATTGTGGTTTTGCCTTCGCTGGCAACGCAGGTGGTGGTTGACATCATGCCAATACACTGTTGGAGAGCATTCTCATTAGACAACGATCAACTAGTAATTGGGAGTAGAATTGTAACAAGGAGAGAAAGAATAATTAAATCTGGTGTGATTGTTCACTAATGAAACTGACTTACCTGAGGAAAATTGTTGGAAGAGGGGGCTGTTGGTGAAACACCCGCGATCAGATAAGGCAATCCCTACCAACCAGTGTGTTCACAACAGTCATTCGGGGGACAAAGAAAAACAATTTTGTTACAATTAGAGGGAGTCTGGTATAATAGTGAATGTGTGGGCGAAAAAAGAAGAAATCGACTTGAAAGAAAAGATAAAAAAACAACAGGGAAGAAATATCAAGAGGCCAGTTCAGGCTTCAAGGAATGGCAAGGGGAAATACTCGGGGATGGCTGCATGTTTTTGGTTGGGAGGCAAAGAAAAAAAAGGCAGGGAGACACGTCTCGGCAAATCCTAATCTGATCTCACCATTTTCCGGATCGTCATGTAATTACCACTTCCCAAACAACCCGTAAAAAAGGCGGAACCAGCCGCATGGTGTCCAAAATCTACATAATTCAGCATCGCGACAAGACAAACAGAGGTTTATATAATTTATTTAAATCTTACCCTTGTCTTTCGCCCCGTTTTACGTCTTCACACTTCCTGGCTGCTGCATGCAAGCAGTTCTTAGTTACTTCCTGCAGCCGGTGCTCCGTCAAATCGGGTACCAGCGTGTAATTTACGGGTCCTCGTTCCGAACTTCGCTCCATATCTGATCGTGCGTTGATTGGCCGGATCGGGTCCAAGGTCACGCCACCTCGCACCGCGGATCAGATTAGATAACTCATCAGCTGAGTAAGAATCTCGGCTGAAACAGGCAAATCATTTGAGTTGATCAAACGGCTGAAAGAGGGCTAACTAACGAAAAAAAAAAAAAAAAAAGGGAAAAGGAGAGAACTCATTTTATTTCAATCAACTTAAATATCCCTGATTTCATGGCTGAAGGAGGCCAATCACTGAAATCTCTGAAATCACGAGCTGAGAATGAAACCAATCCCTGAAGTGACAGGCTGAAAGAGACTAATTACTGAAATCTTTCAGTCCCAACAAACTAAAACATTACATGACGGCCAAACAGTCACTGATATTTACTAACTAGTGAGTGAGTGCCAGTAAATGTCTCCGTGATCATACCTTGGATATTTCCCATTTCACTCTTTGTTGTGTTCTTTCTTTGACCTTTTCCACTACCTCTTGTGTGAGCTTGGAAGAAAAAATCCTCCACAGTTCTGGCATGTACAGAACATCCTGCACACAGTATGCTTTCAGATCTGGAGGTAATGGGCGTAGGTTGAAGACCTCATATCTTCCTCCTAGCTCAGGGGCAAACATTCTCCTTCCTTTGTCCTTTAGCAGTTTCCATTCCGCTTCCTTGCCCCATGGAATCCTACAATTCTCCTTGATGCATCCCGACAACCCCTTAACTTGCCGCTCGGGGCTTCGGGTTTCCAGTTCCATAAGCTGAATATCCTGGATACCAGCCAGTCGGATATCAAAGTTTGCATATAGAGCTGCGGCGTCATTCCGAACATCGAAAAAAACCTTGGGGATAGCGATGGATTCAAGTATCATCTTTAGTGTCTCTCCATTACCACCTTGGACGATAAATGCTCCATTTCCTAGCGTATGGATATCGACAAGATACGTCTGATTCCCTGGAGATATTAGGATCTGAAGAATTGAAATTGTGCCATGGCGGGAGAGCTTTATTCCCTCTAGGTCGAGGTAGAGAGACGGGGGCTCTGTCGGTAGTCCCGACAGTGAATCTAGCATGTCCTGCATAGAACTGCAGGAATCAACCCATACCACCGACGGGGAATCCGCAAGGCTGCTTTGGTCTGGCCCGCCGACTAGTTCAGGTCCTGTGCTATCCGCTGCAGGCGTTTGAGACATTGTCTTATCGAACTTCTCTCAAAACCGGACGGGATCAGAAGTGTGGTATGTATGGAATCGATTTTGGATCAGCCACCCACTTAGATTAAAAACTCAAGTGTCTAGAAGCTAGACGGTAAAATTTATCGTTTTTTAACAGGCCAAAATATTGAGTCTAGGGACTTGGGAGAGAATCTTGCAAATAGCGAAACAGCATGGCCTTTATACATAGTTTTGTCGGCGGAAAAAAACGGCTGACAATCCATCCGATCAAAAGGACAGAAGAACAAATCAAACTATGGAGAGTCAAATAAAAATAATGTTTGCGATTGGAGCATAACAAATCCGATTGGCATGAAAACATTGAGAGAGAGATTCGTACAACAGAGTGGAATAGATATAATTAATACCTTTGGGAAACTATTTGTACAGGAATACAATGCTCAAAGCTGTAGGGATGTATTGGACGATCGATGCACACCATCTGTTGTCAATTAATATGCCCCGATATGTTACATAATTCAGCAACAAACAATGACCCTCATCAGAATTTCTTATTTAGATACACATGGTCCTGAATCGGGAGTTGGGCGTAGAGGTTTGAAAACCGTGTGTGCTGCAACCATTTGTCACCATCTGTGTTGGTGGTAGACTTGTTCTTTCAGTCACCATTCACACGCACACGCACAAAGTCACAAAAAACCTGAGAGGGAAACATTATCGACCATATATTTATTACATTGAGTTCCCATATTCTGATCCATTTATATAATTACTCGACCACAATCAACGATCACGACACCCAAAAACCACAACAGGACAAACAAATGTCGATCACTGGGTGAGTGGTTGTTGTATTTGATCATCCAGCTTTGCCTGTCGGTGATACTTATACTCGCACTAGAATATATTACGTTCCATGCAATCCAGAGTCACCGACTACGGAGTCAAGGAAAATAGTACAAAATCTGAAAGGCTTTTATCAGCCCTCCAGGGCTGGCCGTTGGAACCTAGAGTACAAACTACTCAGAGATACCCCATCATGCTTACCAGCGTCGAACTTCCCATCAGGCCAGGCGCCAACGCCCCGTTATATGCACTTCATATCATGTAGCCATTTCCAAACTCATGGGTTCGTGTACATCTCAAAACGGCCAGAGATCGATCCATTAAATCCGCAGGGTAAAGAGCCTACGCCGCTACCTCAACAGGCAACTGCTCCGACTCAAACCTCGCTCCTGGTAGGTGTGCAGCAGCAGACCCTTAATGTCCAAGCCCAAGGATCGCCAGAAGCGGGCCAACAGCAAGCACCTGTACCCCCTCCAGATGACTCACAGATGCAGATGATTACCTTAGACCCGTCATCGTATATATCGTACTTTGCCATGACACTGCGCACATGCGCTCCTCTCTGGAACCACCGTCATACAGTTCAAATTGCTTCAGACGATGTCTACGAGGTCGCAGACTTCCGCATTCGAATTGGCGATGTACGACAGACCCAGCCCAAGGCTCGTTTACGGGGTGCTATTGTCGAGATTGAATATCGTGGCCCAGGACGACGATCTGAAACTCAAAAATCACAGCCAGCGGGACAAGGTCAAATGCAAGAAACAGCCAATGAATTTCATGATTTCTCCTGGGATATTAATACCTGGTCCCCTAACAGTGGCCCGGATATCCCATGTCAGTCGGATTGGGAAATAGGCGTGGTTTTGATTCGCGAGTTCTGGAAGAATATCGCAGTTAAGGGAGCGGTGGAGGCGATCGATGTTCCTGGAGTAGGCGCTGAGCGACAAGAATATTATCGGAATGGAGGAGAGAGAGCACACACCCAGCAACAGAAGACTAACATTCTGGGGACTGACCTTGCAAGGCAGTATATAGAGGTCTTAAAATTTTATAGATAATTAATATACGAGGAAATTACACCTTGCTCCTGCAAGAGGAATTTGCTCTATTTCCTTCCTATGCTCAAGCTACAGCTTTCCCACCTATATCTCATATCCAATTTATATGCTTGAGGCGACAGTGAGTGAATAACAGAGGTAGCAAAATATAGAATCTCAACAAAAAGAACTCCTTTTTCATATTCTGTTTTCATATAACACGGCAGATGGGAAGCATCACTAGCTAAGTATGAGATAAAAGAAGAGTAATCATAAAAATAAAAGGAAGAATGAACAAAGGTCTACCACCACATTATGAAAATGAGGGACAACTTAGAATGAGTTTATTATTGAGTATAAGGTTTATTTCTGCATCATGAGTTGAACAAACTCGTTATCTATTGGGAAAGAACAGGTGTTAGCATTAGAAAGTGAGGAATCCAACTGGAAAGGAAGCGAGAGGGGGGGCATACAATCAATTCTTCCATCGCCATCCTGGTCAGCCTCACGGATCATCTCATCAACCTCATCATCGGTCAATTTTTCACCAATGGAGGTCATAACGTGACGCAATTCAGCAGCAGAAATAAATCCATTGTTGTCGCGATCAAAAACTTTGAATGCTTCTCGAATTTCCTCTTCGGAATCGGTATCCTTCATTTTTCGGGCCATCATTGTCAAGAATTCTGAAGCACGAGAGTTAGGGTTTTCATTCAACTGTTATTTTTTTTTTGAAAAAAAAATATAACTACAAAAACGAAGGGGGAGTTGTTCGAACCTGGAAAATCGATGGTTCCATTGTTATCTGCGTCCACCTCGTTGATCATGTCTTGTAGTTCCGACTCCGAAGGGTTTTGTCCAAGAGATCGCATTACGGTTCCCAATTCCTTTGTTGTGATTTGCCCTATAGAAAACGGTAGATGAATTAGCGGGGATGAACTAGCACATATATAGTCGAGCGTTTTCTAACGGGTTGGTGCAACGGGTCAGTGTATTGGGGGAGCCTACCATCGCCATCTTTATCCTGTGGTCGTTCAGTTAGTTATGATCACGACCTAACGGCAAGTAAGAGAGGGTTATGACAGTGACTTACAAACAAGGAAAAGGCTTCCTTGTACTCAGACACTTGCTCCTCAGTCAGAGAATCGGCCTGTAAATGTCAAGAAGGTATGTTAGCATGGAGCGAGCCCGATGGATGGAATTGGGTGTTTACGAGCCAGGGGCAGGCGAGAAGAGGGAGGGGTTAGGGCAATGCGCGCCACATACCATGATACAATGGGAGAGAATGTGCGAGGATATAATAAGTGTAGATACTGGGATACAAGCGCAAATGAAGAGATCGCAGGTAGCAAGCAGCCTTTGGAAAGACAAGCGATGGGGCGAGAGCGAAAATGGGGTTTGAATCAACAAGACGGAGTGGGATTTGTTTTGGCTGGAAGAAGATGATGTGGGGGGGTTTCTGGCTGGTGACCAAGGCTGACTTTCAACTTTCTGACTTCATTCATTTCAACCCCCTCAAAAATCATGTTGACCGCCAAGTCCGCCCTGCACAATACCCATCTTTCCAACTGTACTAGTTAACTAACTATAACAATAGTGCTCACTCAGCTTCTGTCACTTCAGGGCTGGATTCATTGAGTTACCAATAAGCTAAATTAGCACACTGTTAATCTATGTTACTGACCGAGTTATCCTCCGTAGAATACTGTAAGCCGCGAATTGTGCATTGATCACTCCTCTGTGTCTAGCACTGCTGTAATTAGATGTTAACGGAGTGCTCCGTACTAGTATTAACTAACTGCTCCATCTACTCATATGGATATGCACTACAGATGCACAATGCGTTCCTGTAGACTTATACTTGTACTTCCCTTCCATCCAAGGCAACCGGAGAATGGCAGCGTTGTCCAGAGCTGAGACAAAAACATTCTAGCTAGCTCTCAATCCGCCGAAAACCCAGGTTCTTTCATCATTTAATTCCGATATGAGGGATTATTAGAAGAGAAAGGAGAAAGAGACGTATTTACCCGGTACTGTAGAATAAAAATAAAAAAAGAAGATTACCGTGGCGTAGAGAATGAAAATTTGGAGAATAGTTACCAACAGTGTGGAGAGTACGGAGTACAAAAACAAAATAAAAAAAATGTAGCATGTCCTGGTTTCGATCCAGGGACCTCTGGGTTATGAGCCCAGCGCTATACCACTTAGCTAACATGCTTAGTATTGACTTTTATCTGGACTTGTGATTACATAGGCTAAATATTTCGCAATATTATTTTATGTTAACGACTCCTGCTCTCTTCCTCTAGAGTAGAGTGTAAAGGCTGTGTCGCTTGTGACTTGGGAAATAAAGCTAGCTCTGCAGTAACCATGCCCCAGGGCCTATTAGTCGGTCTACCAACTTCCCAATTCTTGAGTTGAACATTAAACAATGTGGCGGGATCGAACAAATCTGTAAGCCGCCGACGCTGCAAGGAGAATCTAGAAGGAATACTGAATACTGACATGGCTTCCCCAACAGTTACATCTCCTACCGCCAATCCTTCTCCCATCATCCTTCCAAACGATCTCGTACCGTCGGTGGCTGGGGTGATCATGGCGACAGCACTCCGATATCAGAGGAGCGTCGGGGTTTGATATCGAACGTCGGCTTCGAAGATGATGGAGACGCCATCATCGAAATGGACCTGCTTCCTCCCAGGTGGATGGACGTCCAGGATGAAGTAACAGACTATTTGCAGGATATTGCACAAAAATCGTCCCGACTAGACAAGCTACATCAAAAACACGTCCTCCCTGGCTTTGGAGACGAAGATGTTAGAAGGGAAGAGGAACATTTAATAGAACAGTTGACACAGGATATTACCCGCGGCTTCCACGGTTGTCAGCGCTCCATCCAGCGTATTGAAGTGATGGCTCGAGAGGCCCGCGAACAAGCCGGAGATAGGAACCAGGCCGAGGAAACGATGGCGAAAAATTTACAGATTTCACTTGCTGCACGGGTACAGGAAGCCAGTGCTGGATTCAGAAAAAAACAGAGCATATACTTGAAAAGTGAGTTATATACACTTTCCCCAACCTTTTCTTCCCCTTCTCCCCGAGCATGCTAACACCTTAGACGTGATCAGAATTACGAAATATCGACGGAATGACATCCCCAATCGATAGGGCCCCGACTCCCGTGCAGAATCCATACATGGATCCTTCCCTTATAGAATCCGATGCCGACAAATCTTACTCTCAGTCCACTCTCCTACAAACCACACACCAACGGCAATTAGGCAGTAATGATGCCGTGATAATGCAACGAGAGCGGGAAATCAACGATATTGCAAAAGGAATCATCGAACTCTCGGACATATTTCGCGACTTGCAATCCATGATCATAGACCAGGGGACTATGTTAGATCGAATTGACTACAACGTTGATCGAATGAACATCGACGTCAAGGCTGCGGATAAAGAATTAAAAGTGGTACGTTGCAACATATAAAGGGAAAAACAACATCTTTTAACATTATTATTAATCTTTAACTAGGCTACAAATTATCAACGACGTACAACGAAACGCAAGATATTACTACTTCTCATCCTCCTTGTCGCTGGGATGTTCATCCTACTATTAGTAAAACCCAGGAAACACAACGACTCTAGACCTAACCCCCCCTCTCCTCCTCTGTCTCATCCTCAATCCCAGCCTCCCCCTCCTCCTAATCCGAATCCTGATCTACCCACCCGACTGAAAAGAGTGGTCGCCCGCAGAGACGGGAGGTATATTTGGAAAAGACAAAGGAGGCCTACCAGCATTTCCGTACCAAATTCGTGGGCACAAATCCGTAATACCTAAATAGCCAATTCGGTTGGATGAATGTTGGTTTTAGCCCTTTTTTGCCTGGTAGCCTGTCTGGCTTCTTCTTTTAAAGACTCATTTTCATGTGTTACATTAGAAATGCGAATATTGCAGCAAGTGAGCAATTGCTTAATACCCATTGAGTGATCGAACCCGGCTTATTAGAATATCATATAAATAATCAAATCTAGGATTACATTTAATCCAAGGTAATTTATCTTTAACATTAGACAGACACCCTTCTGATAGACGGAACTGCACAGGACATAGAGTTATTACACCCTCCTTATGCCTTTAGTATTGCTCATTTCTATTCTGGCATGTGTTAGCCATGTTTGGGAAGCAAGGAATAAAAATCTTACTTAAAAACCGGCCATTACTATACAGGGGTAAATAATCAAATAAAACGCAAAACTGAAAGAAAGAACGGAAAATTCCACCGGGCTTCTTATGCACATGCAAAAGAAAAATTAAAATTCTCAAAAAGAAAGGAAAATAAAATTACCCGAAGAGTCGGGGCCAGAGAGGGTATCATATTTCTCTAGGGCTGATCTGCATGATGCAACTATGCTTCTGAACGTTTGCTGCTTTCCTGCCTCAACAATTCTGCAACATCAGCATCCAAGTCAGCCATGGCATCACCACCTTCAAACTCCGAACATTCATCGATGTTATGATTAACTTTTCTCTTCTTGCTGCTAATATCTGAGCCTGTTGATTCAGGGGACCGGCTAGAGGGTGGAACTGTTAAGCTTGAGATCAAATCCATAACCGGTAAGCCACTACCCGTCTGTTGGTTGTGGCTTTGGGAGATAGGAGGTGGCCCTATGTTGTTGACACCCGTGGTTTGCTGCAAGGTTCCCTGGTCCATCGTCGGTGTCAGCTTAGGTGAGCCAACTGGAGTTAATGCTTCGATTGGTGGAGTTAAGGCTTCCATTTCGGGGGCCTCTGGTTCATTGCCCATATCTCCATGTTCCCCACTACGCCAAAAAGAATCCCCATTCCCCTGTGGCATGCCCGATTCTTTTTCAGAGAGTCCCCGCATTATCCCATCCTCTACTTCTCTCTTCTTATTTTCTGTCTCAACTTTGCGTGATGAGAGTTGCTCGACTTCTGTCTGCTCGTTTGCTAACGCCAATCTATTGGTGTCAAGCAGTTTCTCTAGACCGCTGATAAGGTTTTGCCGGCACTTGATTATTTCTGACACAGAACTTTCAGCATTGGCAAGCGATTTCAATAATGTGCTTAAGCGAGCAGCATGGACGGGTGGGGTAGGCGTAGCGACAGCGGGATCGTTCATCTTGTCGTATTCCGCATTGGCACTTGTAACTGCAGCATTGGACACAATCGAGGCTTTGGCGAGAGCTATCTGCAACGGTGCAAGTGGTTGGAGTTCTGCCGGTACCGATCCTGGAGAGCTAGAGAATAGAGATCCGCCGAGAAGTGGTTTCTTGCCCGTGGACCTTGATTTATCAACTTCTGCAGATGGGCGTGTAAGAGCTCAAGCGCAGTCTAAAAACGGAATTCTCAAAAAGGACAGGTCACAAACCTTCAACTCGGGCCTCGATGACATCTTGAATTGGCCGCTCGAATATATGGCGTTGTCTCCAGACCTCTACAACACGTTTTAGTTTCATCTGGATGTCATTGGAGGCCCCCTTAAAAGCCATTGCGGTTGCTTCTGCGATTATCTAGTTATATAGATCAGTAAAATCCGAAAGAGCGCAAAATCATAACAACGGTTCGTATCGGTAACGGACTGGAGAGTAGGCAATTAGAAAGTCGTCTTTCCTCCTTGCTTTGGACTGTTGCGCAACCTCTAAATAAGTGGAATAAGTTAGTTTCGCTTGGCCAGTACGGACATTCAAAAGAGTGCGGTATTCGTACCATTTGCCAAATATATCAGGTTGAGTCTCTTCGAAGGGTTAGCTTCGCGTAACCGTTCTAGCCAGAGTTGGGCGGTCCTATCTGCATGTCGTCTACGAGCAACAAGAATTGATTAGCAAAATTGACGCAAGGATACCTAAAAATAGGGAGGATATATTTTACCTATGAAACATTATCCATTGGGCTACCGTGACTATGGATTCTTGTGTTTCATTGAGAGCAGATAGCTTGGCCTTCACAGCATCATCGGTATACGCCATTTTGGACCCGTTCCAGAGCTGTTCACCAAGGGAAAGCTTGGCAAGTAAGGGCACAGAGAAAAGCGTTTCAAAGAGACACTGGTCGAGTAGCTATAGCTAAGTAAGAATGAGCTAGATGGAACGGTGCCTATTAAAGTATGCCGGTTTGAGAAATTGCAGGCCTGCGAGAAGTATGGGAAGTATGAGCAGTATGGGAAGTGTGAGGAGAAGTGCGAGAAGTATGAGAAGTATGAGAAGTGCGAAAAGTAGAAGAAGTGCGAGGAGTAGGAGAAGTAGGAAGAGTAGGAGAAGTGCGAAAAGAAGTTTGTTTGGGTGAAGACCAGATTGCTGGCAAAATGAGTTTCACCGCCTTGGCTGCATCATTGTCTAGAGCATCATGATTTGGGCGCGACCTCAAATCAACATAAACTCACTTCTTCTAGCTTGGAACAAAGGATTCTCTCTCTCTATCTGATAAACATTTGTAGCTCCAGCACTGAGAATGAGAGCAGTCTGTTAGCCTCAATCCAGTTCAGCCTATCTTCTCACTTTTGTCGTCACCCCTTCACGTCTCCGCCCAACCCTCCTCCCCTCCTGATTCTACGTCTACAATCCACTGAATATGGCTGATCGGTTCCCTGCCCTCGATGATATTTCAGGAGGTCAGAATGCTTATATCCGATGTGAAGGGATTGGAAGTGGATGCTAATCATGATTGGTTACATTTGAAATAGATCCCCCTGCCCCAAATCGAAACGGTACAAGTTCCGCTACCATTGAAGATGACAATGATTTCCTTGCCCGTGAGCGTGCAGCTCTAGGAGATGATGCCGATCAGTTCGTCTTGCCCGACGACCATGTCACAGCGGGTGAAGCTGGAGGGGATGACTTACTCGGCGGAGATGATGAAGTTCTAAGTGGCAACGATCTCACTGCAGACACATCTGGATTCGAGTCTTCTTTCCCGGTTATTGATTCGCACAATGAGGTATATAATAATATGTCAAGTTTGAAATTGCCATATTCTTTCCCCTTAGCCCCATTACCGCCTTGTGTTTGCTAACTTGTGTGCTTGGTTCTTTTTAGAATGTAGCTCCAGGCGGTACAATTACAGGAAGTTCCTCATTCGGAGCGCAATACTCTACCTACAAAGAGCCTGAGGAAGAGCCTGAACCTGTTCGGTAAAGCCGATCCTCCCCTTTCCTCGAATATTTTCACATAGAGGCCACTTCTCATAGTTTCTTAAGGCTGACACTAACTCTCTTCATTTCCAGTGCATGGCGAGAAAAGCGCGATGCTGAACTATCCCGACGATCTCAGGTATCGGAAGAAAAGAAAGCTGCCACTGTTTCTAAAGCCCAACAGGATATAGACGATTACTATGAGTCCTATAATAAACGAACTGATAAGGCCCGGGAACGCACCCGCAAGGAAGCGGAAGAATTCCTCGCGAACCGAGAAGATACATCCGCTGGGGGCACGAGCTGGGAACGTATCGCTAAACTTGTTGATGTCAGTGGAAAGGGTGTCAAGGGTGGTGCCAGCGGGTCCGGCAAAGAGAGGTTTAGAGGGCTACTACTCGAGCTGAAGAAGGATGAGAAGGCTCCAGGTTCAACCGGAATTTAAAGATTTGATTATCACACGGAACTTTTTTTCTGCCTCAGTCACCCTCTATCTCTCACTTTATTGGATCGAATCAGGGAATGGGAACGCATTGATGAAATTTCTCAAATACCTCCAGTTATCGATAGATTTCCTCTCCCTTACTCGGTTGATCTATTGTATTACTTATTTATGCTAATGTTACTTTTCCCTGGCTGGCTGCAAGTTATTCTTTTTTTTTCTTGATCAAGCTCTCATCCTAGCAAGTCCCCAATACCATCACCACAAGGGGTTAATCCTGACTAGAATGCTGCTTCACCTGTATAATATTATAATATGAATTCTATCACTGGTACCCAAGTTTCTCCAGTGTTGAAGGAATCTCCACCCACCTGAATAATATATCCAAACGTCTGATCTTCCTACCAATCAGCCTCGCCCAGGTCCGCTATCAACCTCAATGAGACAGGACAAGATGAACTAAAAAGTATGTGAATACTTGGAAATCAATTCCATTGCCACATTCCAGTTATGAATTGATACCAGCTCTATTGAGGGATTTACTGTTCATGGCTAATCTAAAGTTGTGCAAATCTGGGTGACTGAATGCACCATGAAAGTTAGTAACTTCAATATAGGCTTGAGTTATCTCAGCGTAGAAGATGGTAAAGAACAATAACAGCCCAGCCCAGCCTAACCAACGCCTTGTTGAACAGGTCGCATCCTCCAGAAATCCCAGTACAAAAGAAATACCGCCAGACCATGATAAAATATTGGAGAAGGGAACAATAAATGCAAGGAAACAGAGAAGAATAATAATTAGACACTGGGTAATTCCTAGGAGCTAGACATATCTTGAATGAATCGCCGTATTTTGTCACAGAGCCTTGGTTTATCATCCCAATACAGAAAATTGCCTTCAAGCTCACAGGCTGTTTGCTCACAAGCTTTCCACACAGTTTTTTCGATATCGTATCCAACGATATTTACCAAATCCTGAGTCGGACCCCACATTCGCTTTGGTTTCCCATCAGCAGTCCATACAAGCCCATTTTCACCGAAGACGGAAACTGGTTCAAGTTTGGGTATATTGGCATGGAACGAAAACATCCCGTCTGGGGGCGTTCTGGGTTTACCAGTCCAACCATATCTATCCTTATTGGATGGATTGGCGTCCCAACTCGGATCGGCTTGTAGCATCACCCCCCCTTTCCATTGCCCGTCATTTTGTGTGTACCCAATGACCGAAGGGCCAGCAGACACTGCATAGAACGGAAGATTCAAGATCTTTGCTGGAGCTATAAAGGTTTCTTTATCGCCCTCACCCGGATAACCCTGAGACAATAGCGGGTAGTATATTTCAGGCCCATAGAAGTTGTAATACGTGGACAACAAAAGAAGTTTGGAATGGGAACGTTTCGAAATCAGAAGCTGACCGGATTCTGTGGATGGATGGTCAAAGGCCGTGGGAAGAGGCTGGGAGGTAACTTCGAAGAACGCGGGATGGTATGTCACCTGCCAAAAGTCGGGCCAGGTCACCAAACCGGACGACGCGAATGGCTCGGACGTGAAGAGGGGGGCAGGGTCGCGCATCGGAAATGCATCTGCATCGAAGAAAAGCACATCTTCAAAAGAAGAAAACAAAAGGGAGAATATCTTGAACTGGTACCCCTTTAACCCTTCCTCTAGCGGTGAGAATCGAAGAATGTGTTGTAGTATTATGCATCGGGCGTTGAGTGACGGTAGCAATGTTTCGCATATATAGGGGTCGTATTCAGCGTCGTTAGCAACGAAGAGCTCAACTGGAAGCTGAGAGCCAGTCCATCTTAGCATGTACAAGGAAGTGATGAAAACTGGAAGCTTGTCTCCGCCAACTGTAGAAACCATACCCTTAGTGCCTAGTTTGTAGGGTGGCTTTGGAGCATTTCCACCAGAGAGAGAAGCAAGGAATGCGGCATGTGCCTTTCTTAGTTTCCGTTTATCACCATCCGGTAGGATAATTCGATCTGGCAAGGTAATGTTTTTGACTAAATCCGGTTTATAATCAATTGGAGGAGGCTGCTCTTCGCCGCGGGTTGGTGGTCTGTGGCAGTCCGGATTGGCAGCCTTAAGAGCTTTATGAAACTGGCCCCAAAACTGGCCATACTCGTCCATCGATACGGAGGAGGGGTGCCATGAGATAGGCTTATAGACTGTTTTGTATTGAAAGAACAAGAGCACAATGACTAGAAGGACAAAAATATTGATCCTAGTGCCAGGGTTGTACAACTGGATAAACATCATGAAGCAGGCCAGAAGAGAGCACAAAAGGGGCGCCCAGGGTATCTATCAATCAGAACAGGAGCTATGGCTAGGAGCTGGAGAGCAACTAGGAGCAAAACATTCGCTCTTTTGCATCCTGTTAGCCTTGGGGAGATGGCAACTTGAGTCCGCGTCGAGCTTGCTCTCTGACTGTGACACCCGAGAGCGCCTTCCATCACGTGTGGTGGCCATTGTTGAACACATTTCGTTATCCAGAGCTTGAGTATCTCAGGATGGATTCTAGTTCAGTACTTAAGATAGAGAAGCTGTGGATGCGAAAACAAAATGGTTGAGATATGTAGCTCCCTGCAGCCGTTGGGCTTGCCCAGGGGCTAGTGAACCAACTAAGAACCAACCAAGTATGGCGCCAACTGCACATCCTAGTGCTTAAGTGCAGGCATCCAATAACCTGAGACCCTTATTTGTACATTCAACAACGACAATATGCACTTAAGATCCCTAGTTGGGGGCTATTGTGCTAGAGAATGGTGTTTGTCATTGAATTATGGACTAGTTACGTTATATTTAGTCTGCCTAAAGGCATTCTGGCAAGGTCCCGACTGGTAAGTTGGTTGGGACAATAAGAAGTAAATAATTTCTGGATGATCAACTTATAATAATCATGCCACTCACTCTGGATCTCCCACTGGTTCCTCACTCTTGGTTTTGTGTTCAGTCTCCAGATGTTCCAAAAATTGTTTGCCTTCATTAGTTGTTGCATCAACAATTCCCTCCTCAACTTTCAGAATTCCGCTTTCCGAAAGCTTCTCGACCACCTCTTCGGCCTCGTCCACACTCATTTTGCCTAATACCTTGTTGACTTCATCCAGGCTCTCAGACTGCAATGCACGTTGAAGCCCGGGTGGGAAACGGTCGAATATCTCCCGGGCAGCGATATCGGCTTCATCTTTGCTATCAGCGGGGGGGATGCAAATATTAAGCGTGGTGGACGGATCAACAGGATGCAGTTGGATCTGCTCAACTCCTTCTCCAGCTGATGAAGATTTAGCCAGCTCCTTCGTACGAGTTTTAATGCGATTGTATGTAGTGTTCACGTCATCGCGGAAGAGAACATTGGCTCGATGCTCTTGGGCAGAGATACTACAAGAGATACAAATTTGTTAATGAAAAGCTTGAATCGGAGGGAACGGGGAAGGGAAAACCAACCGCTTGAAGAAGAGAGCAACTCCATCCGGGCCTAATGAGCGGCAATACTGCAATAGAAGCCCTTGGTGAACGCACTGGTACGCATACTGTTCATTACCTGCCATCTGGCTCTCAAAGGCCTCCATTAGCAACTCATCGGTTTTGCTTTCGGCGACAACATCAGGATGGTCTCTGATGAACTGGAATTGTGCTCGGTGGTCCGTCGCTTTGATCTTTGCAAACTGCTTAGCTAGCGGCGACACCTTAACAGATTCTTCATCGTCACCGTCTTCGACGTCGGCTTCCGCGCCAGATGAAATAGCCCCAAGTTCTGCGTTACCAACACTTCCAGGGTTAAGTAGCTCGGTCTTCAATTTCTCCGGCTGGGTTTTGGGCTTATCTTTCGAGACATGGGAGCTGTCGAAGCCGGTGTGTATACTCTCGCTTGTGATTTTGCTACCCTCTTCCTTTTCCAACTGGGCAAGCTTCACCAGTAATTGCTGCTGTAAATCGAGCACTTTGGTTCTGTGGCCGTCAACCCCACTGATAAAAGCATTATACCGATCGTCAGGTTTGGACTCGTCCAGTTCCTTTTTCACTTGATCTACCAGTGAGCCCATCATTTCAGAATACTTGGGTTGGGCGCGTTCGCGGGTATACACATTCTCGGGGGGAGCTGGCGGCTGGTCATTACTGGGATCACCAGCCGATTCAATCAGGGCCTGGAAAACAAGTTCCTCGGGATTCCTGGAGCTATCTTTGTGGGTGTTCAGAGAAGATAGAAGAGCATCAATTCGTTTCAACAGCCCATCATTGATAATTCTCTCGTATTTTAACGTGGCGATTTCATGCCTACGCTGTTCTCTCTGCTGATGGATTTGGTTCTGTTTGGCACGGATAAAGGATCGTTTATCGACATTGGGATGGACTTCGATATCGGAATCATCTGAGAGCTCAAGAGCATCCCATTTGCTGTAGTCTAAAACCATTTCGAATGTTTTGGGTGTGTTGTTTGGCGAAACTATCCTTTGCATGTAATAGTTAACTATCCTGTAAGCTTGAAAACGGTTTGCCCCGCGCTTCAGCTAAATAAGTTAAAATGCTTGGAAAAACCATACCAAATCTGAGTTAAATATTTAGTTTGAGAAGCAGAGCAAGTTCAAATATCGCCCATGGAATAGACAGAAAGAAAATTTAGGATTCGTTATAGTATAAATAATATCTAAGTCATCGTTAAGTAGAAACAAGGCAGTGAGTGCTTTTGTTTTCTTGTTCTGACGCTAGGCGGATCCTCAACCGGCCGATTTCTCTTTTTTCCGAAGCCGATGCAATTGGAATGAAATGGAATGGATCCATGGATGCCATCATCATCCCAACAAAACGCTTGCTCGCTGTACAATGCAATTCGTCGGTCAACCAGAGTCTTATTACTATGCTAGTTCGATCTCTTGCTAGGACATTCTAGTGTGTTGGAGGGAATTTAGGCAGTTGTGGGCGGGGCGCTGAGTCGTAATGCGCTGCTCGATGGTGCTACCAACGGTGACTCGTCGAGACCCTTTCCGTTGCATTGTTCCGGTATGCAATTCAGTATCGCGTGGGCTATCCAGTCGACCTCACCTTCTGCAGAGAAGGTTCGCACATTTCAGCACAAACTGCTCTCAACAACCAATCGGACCTCCGGCCTACCGCCATTCGGGCAACCGAATCCTTTCATGTACATCATCTAGCCTCTTCGTTAGAAACTCGGTCATTTCCATAAGTTCAAATTATGTCAATCGACAGCTTCGACATGCTTCTGGCGACAAACCACCAGCCGAAAATACCCGGGACACTGTCGGAAAAAATGGTCTGGAGCCAGCAACCGCAGAGACGAACGATGTCGAGCTTGACGATATACATCGGGGTTTTCAACGGTCAGAGAAGGCATCACAAGCTGCCCATATAAACTTAAGCGCCAGACTATCGAAGGACGGGCTGTCTCATAATAGACAAGCAGGCATCCGCGAAATTTGGCGGCTGATTAAAATCGCCCGACCAGAAGCCAAAGTGCTAGGTGGTGCCTTCGTTCTTTTATTGGCCTCATCTTCGGTTACCATGTCGATTCCGTTTTCGATCGGGAAAATCCTCGACATCGCAACAGGCTCCAACCCCAATGCTTTGAGCGATATGTTTGGTCTCAGTCTTCCTTGGTTTTACACCGCTCTGGGCGGGATTCTCACCCTCGGAGCAGTTGCAAATTACGGGCGAATCATAATCTTGCGGATCGTCGGAGAAAGAATCGTGGCACGATTGCGGTCTAAGCTGTTTAGAAGAACTTATGTCCAAGATGCTGAATTTTTTGATGCGAACCGTGTCGGGGATCTAATCTCTAGACTAAGCTCCGACACTATTATCGTGGGAAAGAGCATCACACAAAATCTTTCGGACGGGCTCAGAGCTGCTGTGAGTGGTGCTGCAGGCTTCGGGATGATGGCATATGTTAGTTTGAAGCTATCGAGTGTTTTGGCCTTGTTGTTTCCTCCAATCGCTCTCGCTGCCTTTTTTTATGGACGAGCGATTAGAAATCTCAGCCGAAAGATACAGAAAAATCTGGGGACTTTGACGAAAATTGCGGAAGAGCGGCTTGGTAATGTGAAGACGAGCCAGTCATTCGCTGGCGAGGTTTTAGAAGTACACCGATATAACAACCAGGTTCGGAAGATCTTTGAGTTAGGCAAAAGAGAGTCCTTCATTAGTGCGACTTTTTTCAGTGCCGTGAGTCCCTTCAACCCACTGTTTGATTTGAAATAGATAAATGACCTAACTTTCTATTTAGACTGGCTTTGCAGGAAACATGACAATTCTCGCTCTTCTCTACATCGGCGGCGGAATGGTTCATTCCGGAGCAATATCCATCGGTGACCTGACCTCTTTCCTAATGTATACTGCCTATGCTGGTTCTAGCATGTTCGGCTTATCTAGCTTTTATTCCGAACTGATGAAGGGCGTTGGCGCCGCCAGCCGTCTATTTGAACTACAAGATCGAGCACCTAAGATCTCGCCAACCGTGGGCACCAAGGTAGTATCAGCACGAGGCCCGATCCAGTTTCAGAATGTTGAATTCAGCTATCCAACTAGACCTGCTGTCACCATTTTCAAGAATTTGGATTTCGAGATTCCCCAAGGAAGTAATGTTGCCATCGTCGGACCGTCTGGTGGTGGAAAATCAACAATCGCATCACTTCTACTCCGTTTCTATAGCCCAACTAAAGGGCATATCTATATCAACGGGCAAGATATCACTAAGATGAACGCTAAATCATTGCGAAGAAAGATTGGCATTGTCGCCCAGGAGCCAGTACTATTCTCTGGGACTATTTCAGAAAATATCGGCTATGGGAAACCAGATGCCACAAAATCCGAAGTAATTGCTGCCGCACGCAAAGCAAATTGCACATTCATCGGTGATTTTGTAAGTCCCGCTGACTTTTATATGAATTTTCTTCCCCTCGTACCTAACACTGACACTGTTTTCTTTTATTAGCCCGAAGGTTTGGACACCCATGTAGGTCCAAAAGGGGCTCAACTTTCTGGTGGCCAGAAGCAAAGGATAGCAATAGCTCGGGCCCTTATTAAAAATCCGGACATATTAATCCTCGACGAAGCCACCTCGGCTCTTGACGCAGAATCGGAAACGCTAGTGAACAGCGCGCTTGCTGCACTACTTCGCGGGAACATCACCACCATCAGCATTGCCCATCGCCTATCTACCATTAAACGGTCCGACACCATCATTGTCCTAGATTCGGATGGTCGCGTTGCAGAACTTGGATCGTACAAAGACCTTAGTTCTAGGCCAGATGGCGCCTTCATGAAATTGATGGAGTGGCAGTTAAGTGGCGAGAGTGGAATGGTTCCCGTTGCCCACTATGAAGGATCCGCGGTTCGTGGACCCCCTTCGGAAACAGAGCAGCTTCAACAGTTGCTGCAGGAAGGGGAAGACGAAGAATATGACGAACTAGGTGCTGATGAGCCAGATGAAGATTTGACTGGAACCCGACGTGCGGACGAGTCAGATGACATCACAGGAACTAGAAAAACGAAGCTGGATGACACCAAGAAATAGTTCTTCCTGATTCGATTCAACATTTTCATCCCTGGTTGGAATCCATTAGCCTCTTAAATCCCCACATGGCATGTTATGCCGATGGCAGCTTTTACGCTGCTCTGTTACTTTTCTAGCCTCTTCGTCCTTCCTCGTTCACACATATCTATAGTTCACTGCTCCCTCCACTCCTGATACCACTACTTCCCACATACCTCATTGACCTGTTTCTATTTTCTCTTCAATTTATGCATTCACATGCGCTAAAATACCAAGGATGTTTGCTTTCTATTCGTTCGTTATTGCATCACATGAATTCGGGAATACAGGCAACAACCCCCTAGCTATTACCTTGTATTATTAGTTATTAAAACTGTGACTATAGTTATCCAATTATTATAGACAATTGATTAATCTTCCGGCTCGTCCAAACTTTTCTCTGGTCCAGGCTTGAAAAATATTATAGGCATCTTGCCAACACAATTCTGGTATATGGATGTGCCAACTAGGCAAATCCATGTTTTAAGAAATCTATAGCTATACCCGAAAACATATTCTACCTAAAAATTCAATGTCTAAGCGCTGCCAATAAAAAAACTCATCAAGCTCCCGGCGGCCAAGCCGGCAACTAGGATTAGTCCCATAAAGGCACCTGCTGCTTCTCTCTCATCAGACTCGACAAGAAACGTAATGCCCATCATTGTGGATGCACTAACACATCCGTTTGTAGCTCCGAACAAACCTTGAACCAAGATAAGGTACACAAAGTCACTATGAATCCTTCCTCCCCTACCTCGGACATTGCACATGAAAAACAATGGTATAAACAATATGCGGGCCAAGGATAACAGGAACAGGATGAATGGAAGCCGAATTAATTGCTTTACCGGCGGTAGTATGACAACAAGGCGGCCCAGGAGGTCTCCGATGTTCCAGAAGAGCAGTCCAAGAGTAATGAATATGTCGGGTTGTGCATAACGAGGGGGAGGATCCTCCGTGTTGACACTCTGTATTTGAGACGCGAAAATAGGAAACACCATAGTGACCATAAAACAGATGAAGATGGCGAAAGCTGACCAGCGAAGTTTCCGCAACAAAGTTTTGAGAGGTACAACTGTTCTAATTGGTGTTCTGGATTCATCTTCCACATCGGTATCTGCGCGGTTCAGATAACGAGCTGATTCATTGGTAAAAATGGGTGCGGCGTATTGTTGTTCTTCTATCTGTCTTTGGGTAAGATAATAGAAAGCAACTGCTGCAAACCCGGCAACGGCCGTTGCGGCGGAAAAGAAAGCGAATGCCGACCTGGCTGAATGGGAAGACTTGTTCATTTTGACCTCGTCGTTAACGTCTTTGTCGCTGCCCTGAGGCACAGAAACCGCAGATACAAGCTGTACAGCACACGATAAAACCCCCGCCACCCCCTGTCCGGCCATAATCGCCTGGGTGTATTCCGGTAACGCGAACTTAGACACATATGCAAATAGGCCGTTCTGGTTCATTGAAGAAGCGAGCGAAGAACCGAATACCATCAGGAGCACGAAGGCGAACAGCAAACCTGCAGGTATCTCTTGGGCGGTTATAGTCGATGCAGCGAGTAGCGTGAACACACATCCAATTAGCACAAGCGAAACCATGACCCTTCGCGTATACGAGGCATTTTTCTGGAGTTTCACCAGAATGAAATGGGCGCCTAAGGCCGTGACGCTGAATACAGAGGTGATGGCGGATTGAGAGTTCGTCCGAAGCCACTCGTTATCAGCAAAGCGGAGCTGGAAATATGGTGCGGCGGCAAGGAAACAGTTCCTTTTAAGGGCGATAGGCTTATATTAGTTATTTATTTGAAGAATGGAACAGATCCTGGCAAACAAAGTAAAATGAGATCTTACCAAGCCCACAACATGGAGACACCCATCCATAGGAAGATGAAATAATTCACCCACGAAAACTTCAGGCTCTGAGCTGACGAGCTATCAGACAAAGATGCCTCCGCGTCTTGTTCGTTGAGTCCACTATCATCCTCCCCGACAGGCTTATACGCCTGCTCTGACCATCGTCGCCCGAAGAGCAACCGGAGCCGATCTTGCAACATATCGGTAAGTGATGGCAGCAAATTTAATCAAATATGTGTATCGTTTGATGCTGGCCGCGCCATTTCTATGGTACGGACAGTTAATAATGCATATGACTGAAACTAGGAACACGGTTGTTTTGTTTTTGGGGCAATCCTGTAGCTACCTGTTACTCGAATTGGCTGTGGTGGTTGCGACTTGTGATGAGTTTAACTACTGCATGTGACATGCATCATGCATTCAGGAACTACTGGGGGAACCTTCGTATTCACCACATCTCTCCATATTTAAAAAGCAAGGAGAGGATACAGGTCATTCAACTAATCTGCTATTACAAGATTCAATAGAAGATTGACAAGCTCTACTACGTTCATACGATACCAAATGAGACGCTACTCATTCTAACTGCCTAATAATTAGTATACTGTTATCTACTTGGTTGCTAACTATTTTAGTCAGATATCCTATGGGCAAGCTACTAGGAAGTGATCCTTTTAGGGTATTATTTTGTTGCGAATAGCTTGTTGAATAAAGTGCCATGATAACTATAACTCGAGGAGGCAATGGACGGATATGTCCCTGAGTAAAATTTCGAGTCACTGTACTTTCATAACTTCTCCATTTGGTGCTGCTTCCAATTAAGGCTCCATCGATATAGTTAGACCCTTTTAATCGAACTCCAGCATGAGCGGTTACCAAAGAAGTGGATGGGGAACCGAATTTCAAATGGTTGAATAGGGCGGCATAGTTACATACATCGTCAATGCAGCTTGAAACAGCACCAACTAATTTCGCAAATCATAGGGATTGCGAGTTGCTCGCCTGGTAGATTTGCTTTTGCCACCGCGTGCGAGGTTATTTCGATCCCCATGGCAAGCATTGGCAATCCACAGAAAGTGTAAGGTGAATAGTCTTTATGTTTCACGCTGCCCCTAGACACTACCTAGGTATCTAAACACAAGATAATGCCAGAATAGAGGTTGATAGCTCTGTAGCGTAGCCGAAATCATTCAAGTAATATTTTCGGTCCGTACGTCTCTATGCTGATTAGGAATACCCTGATTATTGAACTTTTACCATCCGAGGTATAATGATGGGCTTGGGTGACACAGGGCTTAATATAATCCATAGTTAGGTTTTTAGTTGCTGATTATCAGTGGAATGCAATGGGCCAATCCCAGTGCTTCAGTTTTGCGCCTCGTGTTGAAGCCGGGGTTCCTTGAGCTGGGGAAGATGCTGGTAGGCGTGTGACCTCTCCCGCCACCCAGCCTGTTTCCCCCACATGCCTGTGAGTCTATCTGTTGCGTTGTAAGCAACGATCCTCAAGTAAGGTAGAAAATAGAGCAGCATGTTGCTTCGATTAAAAATTTCAGCGGGAGACTAGCATGTCAGCATAGATGTCCAAGGCGTTGCCAATAACATCAACAATGGCCCATGTTTGAGTTCCCCTAAAAACTTGTGCCCACACTCGCAATACACCAGCATTCATTTGTTGCACCACGGCAGGAGATTCTAGTGGCAGATGGCATCGGATGGGAAATTCGGTTTCATCTAGCATCACCTTCACTAGTGCGCCAATACGCCGCTCGTCATCTGATATGGGAGGATCAGGATTGGGAACCGAAAGAGCCTCGAGCCATTTACTTAGAACGACAGCACATTCCAAAGAGCAGAGAGAGTGCTGAATTGACCAGACGAAGACTTGGGTGCGGGCCACAAGCCGAATTCCAATTTTCACAGGGATACTTAGAGCATGGGCCGAATGGAGAACAGCTCGGACTAGTTTAGGGGTACGTTTGATGGGAGGGCTTTCGCGTATCGCTATTGCAATACGAAGGGGATCTCTAGTATCTAGCGCACGCCCTGGCCCAATATCAATAGTCAACCGAATGTATGCAAGCCGGAGAAGCGCAGTTGAGTTGAACGCCACAGGGCCGTTGGGGTCTTGGGGATCCAAAGACGATTCAGGATTCCTCTTCCATCCAGTTTGCCAGTTACGCAGTGCAAGTTCTAGGGCCGCAACATCATTAGGAGCAATCTCTCTGGTCCTATCAGCACGACCTCGAGAAAGTTGACGCAGAAAGAATATGTCCTGGATGATAGCGTGGATCAAGATATAATTTCCGAGCGCCGAATTTGTTGCAACCACATCATTTCCATCCTCGCTAAATAGACGATATAAGGCCTCCTGGAAATTTAACTCTGGTGGGGCTTGTTTTTTTGACTCGAACCATTCGTTACGTGTTGTTGCCTTGAATTCAGCAGATGAACTTGGCAACGCCAGGTTGATTTCGGCGTTCAGGAGAAGCGAGGGGATATTATAGACGATGCAATGAAGGTTAAAGAAACAGTATACGATTAACTTTGTTCTTTTTGTCGTCTCAATCCGGATCCATTCCTCCCAGCTATCATTTGCAGGTATCGGCTGAAGGCTAAGCCCGTGATCCCGAATAAGTGTGGCTAGTATACTTTGCAGAGAGAGCGCTTCACGAAGTATCTCCTTCTCCTTCGCCCATGTGGCTAGGCCCATTAAAATCAATAAAGCCTGCGCTGTTTGAATAAGATCCTCATGGCCTGATACTAGGTGTGATCGAGTTGGAAAGTCCGATGTTGGGTTCGATAGCGCTGGCCAAGAGTGGCGCTGCATATGATCATTTGGATGTTGGGACGTATAGTCATATCTTGTTTCTTGGGGAGAACGGGCGTGGGCTACGTTCAACGAGCCGCCTTTACGTTTAACCCGTTCCATTGCGATTGCGCGGCAGAGATGAAAAATTTCTACAGCCTTCTCTCCCTCAAAACAATACTGCGAGCCGACAGCAGCCATGGCTAAAATGAGCTCAATATTACAATTATAGACGGTCATTGTCTGTATATGCAGGAATGGGAGATGCTGATGAAAGCCATTGATGAACCCGGCAAGATATCTTGCGAGAGCCAGTCGCGACGGAAACTGGAGCCCAGGAGGAAGCACAGAGTGAAACTCGTTTAGACTCGTTAACACTACTTTGTAGTCATCAGGAGATATTGCATTCAAAGGGCGATTGCCTGGTTGAGACTGGCTTGGAGAGCTAACGGGATCTTCCGGTTGAAGTGAGGGTAGCCGGGATCCAAAGCGCGAAAAAGAACGTGCATCATCATCGGCCTGATCATTACAAGGATCAAATCCCCCATCTGCCGCCTGGTCAATCTCAGGGGCCCTGGAAATGGATTCAGGAGAAAAGAAAGGCATCGGCTGCTCTGCACTAACAAGCGAGGAGAAATGGTAGGTAGAGAGGGATCCGTTCTCAAGAAGGCTTGACAGATCATCAAACGGATCCTCAAACATTGGGGGCAGGGTCAAGCTGTGGGGTTGAGGAGTAGGATCGGCCATTGCTGACAAGGAGCTAGCTTGGTTGAAACCTGCAAAGGAATGGGGTATATCATGCCCACGTGTACTTGATGCATTGTACGACATGTGTAGGGATGCGGCCTGTTCAGCAGCCATTGACAACGTAGCCAAAGGGTGTTGTTGGTGAATTGAAGATATACCGACATGGACAGATGGCATATCAATTCTTGATGGTTGATCGAAAGTGAGCATTGATGAGGGTGAGGGTGGAATTGGAGTTCGAGGCTCTAACTCTGTTGCCACCACAGCCACAGATCTGCTTCCTCTAGACCCGCGGTCCCTTTTTCGCAGCCTGGTTTTGTTATGCGATAAGCGTTCATGGCGAATTAATAGATCGCTTTGAAGTATTATCAGTGATCAAGGTCTTTTATTTTTTTTCCCAACTTGGGTGATTGGAATGGGAGATCCACTCACCTTCTTGTAAAACGATGGTCACACAATGAGCAAGCAAACGGTTTTTCTTGGGTATCTGGCTTTCTACATTAACTAATGAACCTTTCGGATGTCATTGATATTGGCTTTTCAGCCTACTCAACTACAAGAATGAAAGGAAGTAGGACGTACGGATCCGTTCATGTCGCTGAAGATGCTCCAGCCGGGCAAACCTAGTATCGCAAGTCTTACATTCGAACCGTTTGACCCTCTTGGGCGGAGTTTCCGATTCAGCTTCCCCTCTCTCTAGTTTGTGCTTCCCCTGCCGGGTCTCTATCCCACCGGCTTCGACCATAGGGCAGGGCGCCGGGTCCGTCCTGCTGGCTTGAACCTATCTGGCGGTTCTCCAACTGGAGTTGTATGGGGAACGAGGTTCAAGGTAGCGACTAACGGGGTTTAATGACTCCAAGAATTAGTTACATGGGACTCTGAAAGGGATTTCTTCAAACACGACCAGGGTTAATAGGTTGTGCAGCAAGGAAGAGTCAAGAAGTTCTCATCCGAGGATTGGGGAAGGCTTTGGGGGATACCTATCACGTGGATGCGGGGTTGCCCCCCCAGTTCTGTGGGGTTGAACATCAGTCCCTCAGTCCCTTCCCCAATCACTGAAAATATAAGGTAATTAAGTAATTACCTGTTGTCCCGGCCAAACTGTGGTGGGCAAGGAAGTCACCCTTTGAAAGAGCAAGTAGTTATCATGTATTGCAATGCATGTTATGGTATATTATGAACTGAATAGTTGGCGTTACAATAAAAACCCCTCTGCTAAACCGCCTTTTCACCCAACTGTCGGACATGCTCCCCCTTCTCCGCCATCTCGTTCAACACCCGTTCCGCCGTCTTCATCGCATCCACGCCAGCAGGAACACCACAATACGTTGTAGCGTGTATAATAGCCTCCCTAATCTCCACTTCCGTCAGTCCGTTGTTGATTGCCCCTCGGATGTGAATGGCCAACTCTGGTGCGCGATTCAACGCCATCAACATTCCAATGTTCAGGAGAGATCGTTGCTTGCGATCTAAACCCGGACGAGTCCATGCGTATCCCCAGCAGAATTCAGTGACAAGTTCCTGTCCCGCGCGAGAAAACTCGGTTGATCCGTTGGCGAGTGCTTGATCGACATAGTTATCCCCCACCACCGCGCGACGGACTTTCAGGCCTTCTGCGAAGAGCTGTTTGTGGAAAGGTGTGAGGCTTGGATCGGTGGACATGATGCTTATGTTTCTTTTGCCTTCGGTTTTTGGTAGGTATCAACAAAGAAGCACTGGTAAACCCTAGTGCAAAAAGGATGGCGTTTTAAATGGGAAATATACCTCAACATGTAACAGGGGGAAAAATATATCATATCCTCAATTGTCGCCGAAGACTACCTTTCTGGCAAGCCGGCAAATAAATTTCGGCTGAGATCCGCTCGGAGGATACGAGTTTCTCCGAGAATATATTGTGTCAACCCCACCGTATCAATCAAGCCGCCCCCCCAACGATCTACTATCATTGCTGGAAACGAAACTGTTATATGATCTTAGAATTTAGGAGGCAGACCATCCTTTACTTGCACCGGTAATTCCTCTCAATATTGCCCCTGCCAGTTCTCATTTCCGCCTAGAAACCGATATACCACCCTTGAATCAAGATCCCTACAATTCGGGTCGTCACTGGCATCTGAATACGTTTTCAATCCTGCATCTCCGAGCACTAATGTAGTTCCAACTCGCTTCGCCATATCTACTGCAAGCCCCATATCCTTTTTCATAAGTTGTATCTTAAACCCCTCTTTATACCCGTTCGTTGAAGGTGCTTCAGGAAATACCCCTGGGCAAGGATTGAATCTATCGCAAATCGTATTTTGTGCCGTACCAGCTGCATAAACCTTCGATAGGACTCGAGGGTCTAGTCCGGCCCGCATTCCCATGTCTAATGCCTCTGAGCATGCAATTGCGATCAAACCGGAAAGGTAATTATTGGATAGTTTTGCCGCTAGACCAAGTGATGGCCCGCCGCAGGGGATGATTTGCTTCCCCATTTTAGACATCAAGTCCGTTAAACGAGGAAGATTTGGGTCGTCAGAGGCACATCCGAGGTAGAAAGCGATAGATGCTTTCTTTGCACCAAGCACTCCACCACTGACTGGTGCATCGTAAAAGAAAGCCGTCGGGAAATGGGTGAGAATATGCGCCCTAACCTCTAGATTCGTGGCTGTGTCGATGGTAGAACAATCAATGAGCAGTTTGCTGGAAATATCGATGGAGCAGACTCCAGTTTCTTGATCTAGATATACCTGCCTAACGTGTGATCCTTCTGGTACGATCGAGAAAATAATGTCCTATATTTTCCAAAACATTTCATTGTCTTTTATCAGTTATGATGTCGGTTTGAGACAGTGACGAGAAAACTTACCGATTTCTCTGCAACATCTCTTGCATTTTTTGCCTTTAGTATTCTTTCAGGGTACTGTGCGCATACTTCATCAACCGCCTTTTCAAAAACATCAAAAACGTGGACTTTACAATCGACCGGCAATTTCTCGGTTAAGTGAATCACCATTGGGCTTCCCATAGCGCCAACCCCAATGAAGCCAACATTGTTATACCTGAAGCCAGGCATTGTGTAATATTTGACGTAAGAGTTAAGAGGAAAGAGAGATTTTTGTCGCGGAGGAAATAGTAACTTCTGTTTGATGTAGCTCTGCGAGGCGAACTTCTAATAAAGTTAGGAGGGAGCTGTATGGAGTAGAGCAACCCTCTCTGGCCTCGGAAAATAATCCTGTCACGCTTTTGCAAAAATTAGTCGCAGGAGGCATTCGGATTGCCGGCCAATCTAGGGAACCGCATTTGTGGAACTCTCCAGGGCGATTGCCCCAACGCGGGGCATAATGGAACTTGACCGCCTTAGATTATAGAATACGTTCAAATACCGACAACAAAAACAGGGCGGATATCTAGAAGATCAGTCACCGAAGAATTCCGTGTTGTCAAACTCCTGCACATTGTCGGGTCACCGTTGGAAAAGATTAGTTGTATTAGCTCTAACCGAAATAGCCCATCGGCGACTAAAAATATGAGGTATTGGGCATATGGGGGCGAGTTGTCGCTGGGCTAACATGCTGATGGCTTGAGTACAGAGTAGCCGGCTATAGGCGTCAGTGAGTTCAATCCGCATGTAGGAAAGCAGCTAGCAGAGAAAGTCAGATTCTTCTAGCCATTGTGAGCCAATTGCTATAGAGACTAGATCTCCAGAGCTCGATAATGTTTCATATTCATCTTCTAATTCGAGTAGATCTTGCACTGTTTCTAACCTTTCGAACAGAGCATGTTGGAGCTCAGCACTCGTTCTTGAATGTGCAGACTGGCTAAGATTCGATTCGGATCTATTTTCTTTAGATATTTTCGCCTTGTTCTCATTCTTATTGGCGGTTCGCTCGCCAAGTGGCTGCCGTCGAGGAGGTAGAAGGTTTTTTGTGCGGCACTTGTTAAGTAGTGTAGCAAGAATAAAAGCCAGCCAAACGAGGTTGGTTCTTGGATTATATGTTTTCCACCGTTCGGGACCAAAATATTGTTCGCCTGAGAAGGTATCACTGTACACCTCCAAGCGCATTCTAATGGTATATTAGTAGGTAAAATAGGTATATCGCCCTGGTAATGACCTACGATCTATATGTATTCCGAAGCAACTTTTCGTCTTCATCTCTCCCAATCGCATCAAATATTTCCTTCCTGTCTAGGTCTGTCCAAGCTATCAATTGCTCCAAATTGCAGTTGGACATATCGTATGATTCCGGTTGAAGATCCGCGCGGGATAGGGAGTAATCAATAATGGTAGTTTCTAAGCCACTTAAGCCAAGGCAAGGACCGTCGAAGCTATCATCAGCTAACTTTTTGGGTAAAGGTCGGGATGGCGTTTTCTGTTTGACGCAAACGTTGCCAAGGTGAAGGTCACGATGCTATATATGACGAATGGTGAATAAGCCGGATTATGGACATAGATATGTCTATTTAACATACCTCAAAGCAAGCATATTGCTCTGCCCTGGCTAGTGCCAGGGTGATTCCCCAGAAGACGTCATAAATTTGGAATACAGAGTCAAATTTGAACTTTTCAAGCTCAGAACCGGCGTTCTCCATTTCCAAGATTGCCCACAATTGGTTATCCGGATATGATTTCTTTTTACTTGGATCTGGATTGAAGCAATCATCCATAGTCTGGCTATATTTATTCCAAGCAGCCTGGTAAGCTGGTGGAAATCGGCCTTGAACAACGTGAATCTCTCGGAACCTTGCAAAACCAGGAATTTGATCAAGGAGTTTCAAAAGCTGAATCTCGGCAACGATTTCATTAACAGTAGTAAATTTTTTGGAGCCTGCTCCGGACTGAGCTCGGAGAGGAACAATCTTGAACACGCCGTCAGAGTATGTCCGTAGTTTTGATAGGCGACCAGAACGGACCGATATCCCATCTCGTACATGTAATTGGTACACTTCTCCGTATGAACCTTCTGCAATTTTGTGTACGTCAAATATATCTAATGCTCGTCCTGACCATTTATCAAATTGCTGGATCCCCCCACGAGAAATGGATGACATGCCCTCATTCAGAATCGTGTGTACGTAAGATGCTGCCTTTTCGTCATCGACAAATATCCTTTTTGCGTTTTTGTCGTCTTTGTTGTTTCCATTTTTATTGCTGGTCGTTTCCTCTGGGTGGCTAGATTCCCGTTTTTGTCTCCTCTTTTGTCGTATAGCCACCCCTGGGTGCGTTGCGATTTCAACCTCTTTGATGGGTACTTCTACCCTAAGCATGGTTTCATAAGGATGATTGATCGGAGTTCGGGCCTCATGTAAAGAATCCCCGTCGGTTGAAGGGGTCTTGCTATCATGCCTGCTATCGTCGATGGGGCGATCGGATACTTCATCTGAAATCTTCACATCTGCCAACCTTTCCTGAACGGTGTCAATTATATCCTCGATGTTTTTTTTCATAATTTCCGATATGATTGGTGGCTGGGACTCTGATGTTATGCTACAGTCTTCAAGGACTGCCCTCGTGGATCCACATCGCTTCTTTCCATATACGCTTTTCTTATTCGCCTTTGATGGGCTCAGTTGAGTTCTCGTTAATCGTGAGGTCGGGACGTTCGGTTGTTGTGGTAGATCGGAGGCCATAAATGCAGCCATTTTGTCAGACAATTTGCAATTGTAACATATATCGGAATGATTAGTATATGGAACCCAAAAACTCCTTGCCAAAGCTGTTGGAATGGTTCCATCCATCACTGTGAAAGACTGTTTACTCAGGACCGGAACAAGACTAGCGTTCCCGTTCCCGCAGCAACCAGATAGATTAGTCAGCTATCACAAACCAAACTCGGCAAATCACAAAACTCTCAAACGATAGTTAACTAAATGACCTAGGTACCTAGGTAAGTATACGACTTAAATTGAACTAATTAACCCTGCGATTCAAACCTTGCATGACTAGGTATACAGTTGACATGTACTACATGTAGGTAATGCGCGCTGGGGTAAGTTGTTCATTCCAGTTCAACAGGTTATATTCACAGGCTGAGTAGGGGGTTTAGTCGTAGCTTGAGCCTCCTCTCTTACTTCTTTAAAAAAATATTCAATTTTCTTATTCTTAATTATATTAAATTAGTTACCTACCTAGGTAGGTACCTAGTGATAGAGGGTTTAATACTCCGTACGGAGTATAGTTAGTTGGTACAAGTGGCGACTAAGTTAGGCAAAGGTCACAGGGGAAATAGAATGCCATTGTTGACAATCACGTGCCGGGTCTCCTATTCTCGCCTTGTGGAGCTTTTTTCATCTCAGATTTCCAGGAATTCTGAATTCTTCATCGGGCTCTCCACAAACCTCGTTATCCACGCCCACAGCTAGTCGCTCACGGCCATGCCCATACGTCATGGAAGCGGACCGTTGAGGAATACAGGTATCTGTTCCTATTTGACAACATAAGTTCGCGACCTATGAGAGAATCGTCTTGCTTGTAGCGACCAAACATCCCATCACATGGCACGCGACTTGACATCCCTCCGCAAAATCCCATTCACCCGTACCTTTCCTCAACCTCCTCCCCTGACCCTATCGGCATCTCAACTCGATCGATAGCTGCTCAACCCAGGCGCAGGCGCCATATCTACCCCATCTATATCAACTATGGCGTTCAACTTCAACTGGTCGCCGTTGATGGCAGACGCTGGGTTTTACACCCGCGCCCAAGACTTGTTGACAGCTGCTTTGAACAAATCGCCCAAGCCACCCATAATTGTTGGTGATATCGCTGTCACTGAGTTAAACCTAGGATCCGTCCCTCCGGAGCTTGAAATCTTAGAAGTGGGGGACCTAGCAGAAGATCGATTTCGTGGGATATTCAAGATGTCCTATTCCGGAGACGCATTTCTTACCTTAAAAACATGCGTTCAGGCCAATCCATTGAACACATACATGGCTACGCGCCCTGCATTCACCTCCCCGACCCCTCTTGCTGCAGAGTAAGTTTGTTCCCCATTACGTTACTCCGTGCGCACTTCTACGACCTTGTTTGCTAACCGACGAGTACCAACCCAGTCATGGATTAACTATACCCCTACAAATTACCCTTTCCAATATTCGACTCTCAGGGTTCGTGATTCTTGTTTTCTCAAAGCAAAAAGGGATCACCCTTGTTTTTAGGAATGACCCCTTGGAGTCTCTAAAGGTTTCTTCGACGTTCGATTCGATCCCGTTCGTTCGTGACTATTTACAAAAAGAAATTGAAGGCCAACTCCGCGTACTATTTATGGATGAGCTGCCTGCCATCATTCATCGACTTTCCCTTCGTTTATGGGTTCCCGAACATCGTGGTCATGATGACGACACCCAAACTAAGGTTTCTGCCGGTGGCCCTGGAGAAGACCCATTATTAAGTCCGCCTCAAGATCCTGTTGATGCATCTGGAAATATCTTGAGCGTATCGCAGATCGCCTCACTTTCTCTTGATTCTGGGGTTGAGATGCATTCCCTCTTCTCCAGGAGCAACTTAATTCGACTAGCTACATTGACGGACTCCCAGCGCACATTATCTCTTTTCACTCCTTCTATCCACGAAGTGGTATTTCGAGCTTTGACTGGCAATTCCGACCAAGCCGAATATTATGGGGGATTTATGTCTCCCACGAGCCCTGCTCTATCAAGAACGCACTCTCACATTGGATCATTAAATTCTTTCCAGGATACTTCAAGCTTGATGTCAATGGGAAGTAGATCCCCTGGGTTTAGCCCCTCATTTAATGGATATGGGCTCGGTATGGGTGCTACACGGAATTCGAGAACGCGTCCTTCGGGAAAGCGGAAGCGACGGGTAGTCGATCTTCGCCGTGCCAGGAAACTGGACGAACCTACGAGCAACGATGCAGAAAGTTCCTTTGGCTCGACAGACGCGTCGATGACCTTTTCTCCATCGGTCCTCTCAGAGGAGAAAAATGAAGATCCGATCACGCCCCCTGATTCCCCAGATAACACTGTCCGGATAACAAATAACAGTCGAGGAACTGTGTTGCCGGATGTCCGTAATCCATCAGCTCAGCTTACACCAAAACCATCTCCTCTTGGAAATAAACTCGAGTCATATGGCGCAGATGGATCTTCCTCAAAAAGAGACCCTCCTTCTCCGATTCTCGAATCACATGAACGCATTCCTGAGAAATCCGATGATGCATCATCTTCTCTCAGCGGGGTGTCGCCCTCCATGCTCTCGTTTGTTGCAGCCACCCAAGATCGTAGCATCTTGGAGCAAGCCTTCATGATGAAGCTTGCCAATGAGATTTCACGCCGAATCCAGGATCGTAAAGGGCCTTCCAGCGTAGCTAGCAGTGCTTACTCCCAACATCGACCCCGAGATCTATCCCCACCCCCGGCCTATGGACAATAATTGCACAATATACCCGATATCTGTTGCAATATAGGGCCCAAAACATATCCCATACCTCACCACTCCTAAAATTGATATCGTCGTTTATCTGTTTGGCGCAGGCCGTACATATTCCTGGACTGGTTGTATAATTTTCCCACACTCATTTAATATTTCCTTTGTTTGTGTTATTTCTTCGCTTGTGTTATTACCGTCTCTTCTCCCGGACGATTAACTTTTTTCAGGATACCACTTTTTTGTTTTTTCCTATTCCAGCGTTAGGCTATCTATTAATTCGCTAATTGTTCGGGGGCGTCGGGGTTGGATCAAAAGTTCGGTTGGAGGTTTATTGGAACGAAGGCGCGAGGTTTGCAGAGCGCTGCTCCAACTGGATATGATCCAGACTCATTTTCAACGCTTCTATCAGTGTCGTTTGTTCACAACATATTACCTGTACATATATCTAGTTATTACTCTTTTTCACACGGGGGTTTACTTTAGTTGTCAACCAATCGCGTCACCAAAATCGTCTTGATAATTTTGAAATGCATATAATTTTTGGCAATATAGGGTTAACCATATGTTGCGCGTCGACCAGTAACACATTGGAACGAGCAAGGGTTGTAAACTACTCCGTACCAAGGTAATTTTGAGTTGACGAACTAACTAATAGCTGGAATCCTCCGAACTCCGTGATTAGGTTTTGTGTGCTCCAGATCCAACCACGACTAACATCCTAAAGCACGACACCATTGACAATTGAGTCCTGTATTACCACCATCGCGATAGCCAGGCCAATCGGGCCATCGTCAATCCTTTCACAATGTCCGGATTTCTTCAAAACATACTGAAAGGGAACCCATCAGCCTCTCAAGGCGGTGGTGGCTCAGGTTCGTTTGCCTCCTTATTTTCACGTACGAGTTCGGCTTGGAGGTACTGCATTCTTCAAAATAGCTAACAGGCGCCCTATTGCATAATTATCAAGGCTTTGCCAATTTTGCGCCCCCCGTTGCAGGTCAAGCGGCGAACGCAGTGCCCTACACCAAATGGTATCGAGTATGGGAACGTACATCGCCTAGCGATTTCATCCAAGAGGCATTCGTGATCCCCTTCGTCCTAATTATTGCTCTCTTCCACTTTTGGGGAGCACGCAAGAACCGCGGCAAGGCCCGTGATTGGGCTCAAGCCCATCTCCCCGTCCTCTACGATGAGTTCGCGGTGGTTGGATATGATGGAGTCCCGAGGAATCGAAGCGGTACCACCGACAATATTTCTACCGAAGATATGGGATTGAAGGAGAAATCGCTCAATGAATTCACTAGCTACGCTACGGGCCGCCAGAACGTTGCATTCATGGATGTAACCATCAAGATGTTGAAACGGTACAACCCAATGATCATCTTCGGCGATCTAATTATCTCGTTGTTTTTTGAGTCATTGCCACAAGCCACCGAAAATGTGGAAATATGTGCGTATGCGTTTGACGGAAAGGAAAAGGACCTTGTCCCTGCGATTCCAGCGGGTAGAGAGCAACAGCGATCCAAGGTCGGCAGTTCTACATACGACGGTTTCGTATTTGCGGTTGCGCATAAAAACTGCATGCGCCAACTACGACAAGACCGTTACGATGTTTCGTTAACCTTCACCAAGGATAATGCTAAGCTTCCAGCCTGGCTTACTGTCATGAGCGAAAGCGCTGAAATAACAGATCTTATGCTCAGTCCTGAGCTCATCAAGGCGGTAGAGGAAGTTGGTGACTTGTTTCAATATCTAGTCATATCTGACCAACCTGCAGACAAGCCTACAAGGTATGTGTATATCTGCTATTTCTTTAGCAGCGCCCTTGTTGACACCAACTGCTTACATTATACTTAGCCTCGACGAAGCTACCCCTACAAAGAGGATGGTACTTTCTCTTCGACTTCCTTCCTCATTGGAAGACTCTGCTGCATCATCAGCGCTACTCAGAGTCTTTGTTCGGCTTATGGACCGTGTTGTCACGGTTGCTCACTTCAGACCGGAAGTGAGCCGTAAGCTCCGGAATACCCGTGTCGAAGAGACCAAGCGACTCCAGCGTGCCGACGAAGAAGAAAAATCCGAGGAAAGGAAGTTAGCCGCCGAAAAGCTGAAGAAGGAGGAACGGGAACGCACATTGCGCAGCATGTCTGCTGAAGAACAGCGGAAATATCTTGAGAAGGAGAAAGACAGAGAACAGAGGCGAGAACTCAAAAGACACACCAAAAGAGGCTAAATCGTTAGCTGCGCTCCTTTTGCTGTGCTACTTCTGCTTCTGCCTAACTATTCCGTGATGTGTGTGAGATATTGAATTAAGTGAGATCTAAAAATTTCGAATGATCCTATTGATAAATTTGGAGATTAAGCTAGATTTGTGACCGGGGATTAATTATTATTTCCTTTTCTTGAAGATACTTTTATTTCCGGATTTCATAATTATCTCATCTCTTTGCATCATATTTGTCGAAGCCCAGAAAGCTCCCCGTAAGGACGGCCAATATCGAGGCGGCCACTTTTATACTAGACGAGTATCTCTGTATGGAGAGTTAACTATATTGCCGCTAAAAGAAAGAAAATAGATATTAGGATGTCAAATGGGAAAAAAAACTGTCTATCTTTAAATTCTCTTATTTTTTTTTACTATTGCGTGTTTGATTTTGGTTGTTTCTTGCGTTTATTCATTCATTTCAGTTTTAATTTCTGTTAGTTTCTAGATAGTCCTCATAAGCTTTGCTTGCAAAGGACTATAATTGAAGTATTATTATTATTATCATCTCGCTGTAAGAAATAAGATATCATAATGCGTATAGTGCAATCAAAAGTAATGATTTTCTAGCCATATTACTGTATATATGTACATAGTTCCAACTTGGGCTTCAGCTCCTGCTGACCTTCTAGCGCCAATCGAATTCGATATACCCGAACGAACGGCATCTAGCCATTACTCGCCATACCAGCTCTTGTAACCCTGTCGAAGGAGTTAGCCGCGATTCAAGAGTAGATAAAAGGGCATTGAATCCGTCAGGAGCCCTTATGGCCAAATGGCATCATGGGCAATTCAGAAAGCAAAATCAAGTCACTTACAAGAACTGTTCGACCCATGGCGTACATGGTAGCTGTTCCAGGGACACATTAATTAGATCGGTAAATAGTCAGGTGGTTTCGGGTTCAACGGAGCCATACCAAAAGTCGCTGTGTACATTGAGGCATAAAATGGGATGATAAAGAACTTGCTGCGAGAGCTCTAGATGAATTGAATGCAATTGTTAATTTCTGGTTTGCCTGAGATATTCGGTTCGAATTAGATGGAATCGAGCACACTAACCTTCCACCACTGTCGCTTTCCGTCATTGTTCTGGAAGAGGCGCTGGTAGTATGGAACGCGATTTTCCCGGTACATAAACCTGCGGGCAGGAAGAGAATCGAGTGTTAGCATTAAGAGCTGCACCTCCAAGGATGTTATCGTGCGCCCGAGTATTGGGCGCTACGAAGGAGCAATGAGTGAGCGGATACCTACCCGGCCAGTCTGGGGATTGTTCGAGAAACCATGGCTGAGGATGCTGTAGGGCAATTAGCTTGGGAGGCAAGGTGAATCGTTGTTGGTGGTAGAGTAATAAATAATAGAAACGACTGGTTGGTGGTCTTCTCCCGGAAGTTGGTGAATGAATATCACGTGGCTATGGTATTCACGTGATATGCGCTCCGTTGACATCAAAATTCCCTGTGGAGGAGCAATAGACTATTAGTAGTTACCTAGTTCGAGATAATAAAACGAAACAAAAGCCAAATTGTGCTGATGGAGGACAGGTTTCCTATTGACAACGTGATTTTGTGATGTTTATAAATGCCCAACCTTCAATTTTTCGGGTGTATCTGTTCCTCAACTCATGCGGTTGATGTTCGCAAGATGTTCAACCTTGCGACAGGTATGTCCTTTCAAGACGATTGCTGCATCGTCCTATCAATCAGCCAACCCTGCATCATGCCAGAAGCCGATCTTGAAGGCCTCTCTCTATTCGACCACCGTGATTTGTCATATACGCCCCTCGAGGTCACCGCTGCCGCAGAATGAGAATGAACTGGACCAGGAACGAAACATAGCCGCTTCAGTTGAAGCCCACGAACCAGACGAAAACGGGTCTAATCTGCGACCAGTTACATCATTGTCGATTAAAATAGGTCTGAATCAACTTTCCCCTAGAGGAGAGAATACCCGGCCGCGCCCTTCCGCATTGAATTTAAACCCGCGATGGCTTGACATCGAGTCCGATATCGGTCATCTTCGAGATAGTGGGAGCAAATTGGTTGATAAATTGTCACATTCTAATGATTTTTCGTTGTGGAGAGAACTTTTATTATACCGCCAGCGACATTATGGGGATATTGGAACCATCGAGATTTGGAAAGGGTTAACACGCAGATGTACATCCTTCGAGCTGCCCACCGAGGGAAAGGATGCTGATTTTTTATGGGAAAGTTTTGTTAGGGTGGGGTTGCAACAGGATTGGCTATTGATGGAAGTGCAATCTCATGCAAAATCTATTTGGACTCGATGCGGGAAAAGATGGAAGCCACTTTATCAAAGAATCGTGGGTCATTTTTTGGAAACGGGAAATTCAACTCTGGCCCTTGTATGGCACCAGAAATTAAAGGATGCCAACTTGGACGATCCAACTTCCATTCTCAGCTTGCTCGAGAAGGCTATCTCTACTAAGGATGGTTTGGAGATATTTCGAGATATCTGTCAAGCGACGGATGACCATAGAATTTATAGCCCCGTTATAACAACCCTTTGGGATCATAGCAGATATGACGATGCATTAACGATGCATACGTTTCTTTTAGGCCGAGGAGATATTCCACAATCCATCGAAGATGTTAAACCACTGCTAAATTACGTGAAGAACTTTCGCACAGAATCCCAGCGTCTCGCTTTCTCACGCCAGCTTGTTGACGCTGGTCTCTGTCAACCTGATACGGCCTTCGAAATTATACGCTCTCCTCTACCTTCATTGGTGGATAGCGAACCAGCTGCGTCGAACTCAACGAAACCAAAAATGATGAAAGATCAATTCGCTGCTCGCTTATTCGCCACTAAACCATTCAGTTTCGATCTCATCCTAAGTGGCCTTAAAATGTTCGAAGTAGGAGCCATCGGCCCTCAGTCTCTCCGCGAATTAGCCCTGAGAGCTAGAGATTTAACAGAGCTGGAGCAGCAATTTTCCGCTTTAAAGGAAGCTGAAATATCCCTTGGGGATTCGGTGTATTCGAGAGTTGTTGAAGCCTTGGTAGCTCGCAGAGACGCACAAACATTACGCGAGCTTCTTCAGAGCGACCAGCATCCAGATGTATTAGAGGACGTGGATACCCAGGAAGCATTACTTCACCATTATACCGTCTCCCAAGACTGGCGTCTTGCGAGATTAACTCGCATCATTTTATCGTTCGTATCCCAAGAAGACCCTTTTACTTATAATATTCAACTTCGAACCGCCCTTAGAATAAACGACAGGGAACAAATCACCGCAATTCTGCATAAAATGAAACAAAAACGGATATCCCCTTCTCGAACCACTCTATCCTGGATGGTCAAAAATACTTTACCATCTCACCGGCCTGGGAAGCGCCCTATATTAAATAAAGCGTCACGAGAATCTCTGTTCCGATTGATAGGTATTTTTCAGTATGTGATCAATTATGGTGGGTATATACCGCCTGAATCGTGGCAAATCGCGCTCAAGCATCTAGTCATCAGCAATCGATGGTCTGAGCTCGAAAGACTTGTAAAATGGTTGGCCGGTGCTTACTTCCCGCGGTTTGATACCCAATCAGCATCCTCTGTATCTGCAAGTACTAGGAACTTGACGAAATACCCAGCTATGCATCTGCCTCCTTCTCATCCACAGTCTCCTTTACGGAAAATTTTTAATGCCGACCTTCAAAAGGCTATTATATCATGCGGATTTTCAGGTGTATTAAAGGCGGATTGCTCCAAAAATAGCATACCCAACCCACATACCCCAGTATCGGGACCTGTTATTCTTTGGGTTCGCGGACTCATTCTCCTCCGGGAGTTGAAGGAAAAGGGGTTACATATCGAGACTGGGGCCATCCAGAAGGAATGCCGTATTCGACTGACAATTCTTTTCGGCGAAGGCTATATCTCAAAGCGGAAAAGTAATCGTCGCCTTCGCGAAACGAACCCATGGACAATAGAGCGAATCTTAGCGGATATGGATAAAGCCTGGGGCCTGCCATTGTTTGAGCAATTTTCTGGAGATACCCATCGCCTTGTCAACCCGAAGCAACCCATGCGACCAAGAGACTTGATCCACTCACAACCTCGAGAACTGGCTGTAGACCATTGAATTAATATCAGATCAACGACGGGCAGAATAGTCTAATGTAAATCTCATCATCTACTCCATACTAGAGTAGAAGCTTCTGCAGCACCTAATGAGATAAAGTCATTCATCTCGAAGTTCAGCTTCGTCCACATGCTTCGATCCATAAGTTGAATTGGACATCACCGCCTACACTTAACAATGATGACGACCTAGTTTCTTAGTTTAGGTTCTGGCTCATCAATCACTAAGAAAATGTTGAAACTAGACTTATACCATGGATAACTTCCGGTATAATTCTAGAACCCCGCAGAGATGATTCCATTGCTTTCGTAGCCCACGCCAGCCCATGATAACCCTTAACTAGTCTATGACCATACATACAATGAAGCTAATAAATAAAAACGTAAAGTTTACAGTTTATTCTAATGTTGTACATAGAGGTATCTCCGCTCTTCCCAAACTACAAGTACCAAGCATAATTACACCACTTTTCCCAAACAAAAAGCAAGAAAAATTTCATGGCATCAGGTCATTGCCCGAATCGACATCAACCCAATACGACTGCTTCTCGGAAACAGGGCCAATCATGTTGCAAGGGGTCAGCTGAAAGTTGTGGTATGGACCAAATTCGATCGAACCAAAACTGTGGGGGAGGATCAATGGCGGCGTAGGATGCACCAAACCAGAATCGATAGCGCCAGGCCCTTTAGGTCCAATCCATAACATCTCTAAATTACTACTTGTCCTGTTCCAACCGATTATATGGCCCGTATATGCCCAACTGTTTGTTTCCGGTTCACCATCCTCATTTAACACTGGGAATTTCCTAGCACCAACATAACCGATTTGCATCAAGTGAAGAGCCGGGTGGCTCCGCAACATTCCACTATCGCCATCCGGGCGGACGGTAAGTAAGCCCAACGATGCAGGCGTAAACGGCTGATTCATATCGCATCCAGCTTCAGGGCGGTTAGACCGGAACTCGACAGGTGAGCAGCAAGGAAATAAAGCATATTCTACTTGTCCCATGCCCATCACATCGGCTTCGCCCAGGGGAACTTTAACTCCTTCGAACTCGTTTAATAGATCCGCCACCCTGGACAGCGAGGCTCTTGATCTAGAGTAACCATCGTTTTTTATTGATGTTTGTAGGAAGCGAACAAATTTTTGGCGAGAAAAGCCGTCTGGATAGCAGAGGACAGATTCGTAAATATCATCAGCATTATTGCTGCCCGCAAATTTTGCCATGGCCCGCGGGTGAATATAGTAACCGTTTTCATCGCCTGTCCAGGCGTGCCCTAGGACTAACTCGAGGCTTTCGAGATCTGCTTCAACCATGGAAGTCACGGTTTGCGGCGAAATCACATCCCTGAGTATACCTTTGGAATCATGTTCTAAGAGGGATTTCCAAACATCTATTGAGCAGAGCTCATTTATATTGACTTCTTTCGAGGCCTGGTAAGCGGCATCGATGGCTTGGTTTGGGCTGTCCAGCCTCAAAAAAGATTCAATACAAGCCAGAATACTTCTAATAGTTGCTTTACTGGGGCTTGTTGTTAATTTTGAATGGAGATCAGACCATATCTTCGAGACTGCCTCTAAATCTCCAAGCTCGCCGAGTAGTAGAACATATGGACCCACAAGTTCGTTGTCTTCAAGGTTAGATAGGTCAAGAAGAGATTGGAAGCTTCCCTCACTAGAATGGGGTTTGGAATCTGCGCCTGTGATGGCATGTAGGAACTGAGTCTTATCAAGGGTTGGGTTTTCCCACAACCGCAGTTGTAACCCAGCTCGCAGAGCTTGCACTAAAATAATAGCAGTTTGTTGAGGGACTGGGCCATAGCCTCCACGATAATATTGCCGTATATAATACCGCAACGAATGAACCGAAAAAGATTTAGCCGCATAGCTCATGCCTAAGAGAAGAAGTTTTTCGTAATTTCCGGTATTTAAGGCTCGTACTCGTGCCAAAATTCCGTTTATAGCAACCAGTACATCTTCGACTTCGACCCTTGTGCTACAATTACGAAGTCCATTGCCAAGTGCATCGAACGCAACCATCAGAACTTCTCCGGACTTTCCATTTTTGACGAGATGTTGAATATCCGCTAGCAGGACATCCAGTTTCCTCTGGCCAGGTAGGACGTCGACCATCGATCGGTGGTGCACATTGGATAGAAGGGCCCCCAAGCGCCGCTTGCGTTCTTGAAAAATGTATTTTAACGTCCTATCGAGGTGAGTTTCGTATTTCTTGCCAGTGCCAAAATGTGTTGTGCCAGCAATGGCAAACCGGAGTAGTTGTGTAGGTGTAGGGGAGTGCGGGAATCGTTTCGCTGGGGTGATGTGCGAGTACGTCCGATAATAGGTCATGAATCGGATACACTGGGGCGAAGTACATTCTCGCAGTGCCCAACGAGTATCCCGCGCCAAAGACCGCATTGCAATAGCTATCGATATGCAGGAGATCGATGTGGTTACAAATCCAGAATAGTTCTTGAAATGGAAATTGGCTGGGTGAATGGTTTATTAGGTAAGCCAAGTGGTTCGTTTGGTAGAGTTCTGGCAATCCAACTTCAACCTCTCACTCCCTAGTAGGACCTAGGTAGTTATCTCTCTCTTCCTTTAAGCAATATTTTCAATCATACTCCGGGATCGTCATTGAAAGGGATACACAACACAAGGCCGGCTGATATGGACCGGAAACCAGAAGCAAGTGCCGCCAATATGGAAATTCACACTGATAAGCCCTCCGCAGATAACAAGGACACCACTGAACCAGAACCCAAAACGCAAGTAGAAAAACAGGCACAACATGAGGCATCATTAAAAAGTAGGGAAAGGATGGAGAGATTTAAATCTCTTCAAGCAAGAGCCGTAAGTAGTTGACTCTTACTTTGCTATCATTGACGGTACCTAACGGTGTTGGACAGAAAAGCGCTGCGAAGAGCAACTTAAAGGAAACTGCAGCAGAGGCACACCGACTATCCGTTGATCCAAATGCTCTCTCCTCTATTTCTCGTAAACATGCCTTTGCCTCCCACAATCTACTCAAGGCAGACACAGAAGCAGCCGGCGAAGACTTTGAAAGAAAGCGAGCCTGGGATTGGACTGTGGATGAAGCAGAGAAATGGGATCGGCGGGTGGATAAAAAGCAGAAACACCGCGAAAATGTTTCTTTCCAGGATTACCGGCAAGATGCCAATAAGTCCTACAAGCGGCAGCTTCGAAGACTCCCGCCTGACCTGGAAGCCTATGAGAATGAGAAGATTACTGCCGTACAACGAGCTGCCGCAAACGGTGGCCTTGAACTAGCAGAAGACGAGAACGGAGAATTGGTTGCCATCGATAAAAACGGGGCCTTTTATTCTACTGCCGATTCCATTGATTTTGTAGAGAATCGACCAGACAGAGCTGCCGTTGACAGGCTCATCGAGGATATGAGAAAGGCCGAAGCGACTCGTTTGAAGAAAAGAAAGGAGAGGGGTTTGGTTGATGATGATGCTGATGTTACATACATCAATGACAAGAACAAACACTTTAACCAAAAACTTGCCAGGTTCTACAACAAGGTTTGTCTATATCTTATCTTTTGCCAATGCACTTCTTAGTTTGCTAATGCATCTATAGTATACTGCCGAAATTCGTGATAGTTTTGAGAGAGGAACGATGATCTAAATCTTGAATACGGGATTATATTTTATTTTTACACTTCCTGAGACGATCCCAATGGTCGATGTCAAACATAATAATATACAGGCAGGATATCCATAGATACCCTGATGCTAAATCAATCTATGAGAGGAAATAACAAGGCTCGCCCTAAAGCATTGTTTTCCTCCATCCGCTCGTTGCTAGAACTTCAATTTGTTTCGGCCCAACAACCCCATTCACTTTGCTGTCATCGATCGACTCTACAACGGCCTCTCCCACTGTCGCAACTTTGACCGGCTTTTCAACCATCATACCAAGGAACGAAAGCTTCCCCCCCATTAACGCGTTAACTTCTGAGCCGAGAATCCCTCCCAATGCGATTGGTACTGAGATTTTGCGCGATGAATCGTACATAAAGGTTGGTCTTACGAAAATACTGCGGAGATTAGGCAGGCTGGATAATATGACGGATTCGGCTTCTCGCTTTGAGCTGATATAGCCCTGTGGCACGATGGGTGCACCACTTGCTGCGGATATGTAGACGAACGTGGGAATTTTTGCATCAGAAGCACATTTAGCAAGACGAATAGCTATTGTTCCACCAATTCATAATTAGCAAAATACGATCCTGTCCTTAAGTTTTTAACATATAATTTATAATGACGTACCTGAATCTGTATTCATCGTTTGATATGTCATTTGACTCTTATCTTCGGCGCTTTTCGCCGCCCCAATAAAACATCCGACTGCCTTCTGTAAACCAGAGACCGGAGATTCCTTGCCTTGTAGGATACTCTTATAGTCTGCTTCCAGAATTATCCCCATCGAATGGACGACTGCTGAGGCCTTGTCGAGATGGCGTGAGTAAGACTCTGGGGAAAGCAAGTCTGCTTTCACCCATTCAACCTTGCCTGCCCATCCAGGACGCTGCATAGGTGGCGAGCCTAAGTCCCATCGTGGTTCCCCGTGTCGGCTGTTGTTGGTGCCAATGGATCAGTATTAAGCAGAGTTAGTGGGGGCCAGTTGGCGGCACTGTATTAATATATATATAGTTACCTTAGTGACACAACTTCCCAGCCTCTAGCTACAGCTGATTGGCATATTCTAGCTCCTAGTTATTGAGGTTGTGAGAATCCATCATTGTTTCGGGATGAACAACAGGTATCACCTAGAAATCCACTTCCTCCTGCCACCACAATTCTTGTCGCGCTCATTGGCAGTTCCCTGAGCTCTAAACGGCACTGCCTTCGAGTACAATGTATGCAAAAGCGGTTGTTTGTTTACTACTCCTTTCCCGACTCGCTTTTTGCTTGAAGGTTCCTTGCAAGCTCCGTCATCGATCACGTGAAGCTTTCACATTCCATTCAAGGTCAGGCAACATCAATCTAATACTTCTCACAATTTCTCTCAACAGCCCTTCTACACATCAGTTGCAGGACTCGGCGGTCTCTGACAAGCTATTATACGATGCCAGGACCAACAGGCACGAAACGTGTTCGCGTAAGACACCCCAAATTACTTCACGTGCCTCACCTCAATAGCTAATGAATGCATCAAGGGTGTTCAAATCTACCGTCCATTTAGTGAGAAATCTGCTAGTATCGATCGTATTTCTCCTCTACAGGGTGTTAATTGATTTATTATTCGGCAGTATTCGGCAGCGAAGCACATCCATTTGACCCCAACGAACGCCCCGCCGATGCTCCGGAGGATCACACCCACCAATGGCGCGTCTTCGTCAAGGGCGTAAATGACGAGGATATATCCTACTGGCTTAAAAAGGTTCAATTCAAGCTCCACGAGACATACGCACAGTCCGTTCGAACCATTGAATCACCACCTTTTGAAGTTGTAGAGACAGGGTGGGGAGAGTTCGAAATCCAGGTGAAATTGTATTTCGTAGGCGAGTCGATGGAAAAACCCCAGACGTTATGGCATGGTCTAAAGCTTCATCCGTATGGAGATGATATTGAAGGGAAAAAGGCAAGGAGGGAACCGGTGGTCAGCCAGAACTATGAGGAAGTGTTGTTCAACGAACCAGTCGAACAATTTTACGACTTGCTCACTGGGAGCACTGGGACTACCACACAGCTGCAACAGGGCCTTAAAGGGAAGGCCTCCAAGGGGAAGCAATCACAACAACAACTCACTGGGGGCAGTGCCGGAGCAAGTGGTGGACGAACTGCGGAGTTACCACATTCCGATAGTCCGAAGAACCCATATAGTCAGAAGACAGAAGCGAAGGAGTTGGATAGACTCACCGAAGCAATCAAATCGGTTGACAAGATTTTAAAAGAAGAAAAGGCAAAGCTAGCGGAACGAGAGTCCGTCCTTGCCCAATTAAGGGAGAGCGAAGGGCTTCCGGCAACTTTGCCGAAGAAGAGATAGCATATCAAAAGAGAAAGTATTAGTTTATGCTGTTACTCATCAGACGTCGGAAGAGGAAGGGATCTTCTCTGGGAAGCTCGGAGTTCAAAAAACATGTGAACCGTTGCTCACTGTTTATTTACTTCGAGTCAAGCTCGACTCATGAAATAGCTACGAATTCTCAGGCACTAGCTCCTGGTATAAACACTGGGAGACGGGTCTTTCTAAATCGTGCTAGTATTGCCGAATCAAGCGTTGTTCGACTGATTCTGTTGGCATGCTTATATCGTTTCACCGGACTCTAAAGTCTAAAGACAGTACCAGACTGAAATCAATCAACTATGACATAGGGGGTGGAGCAGGATGGACGAGGGAAAATATGACAGTAATGATAATGATAATGATATAATTACTTGTAAAGATAGCTCCTCTCTTTCACCCATACAGTTTAATGTAAGAATAAAAGATGTATTCTATGTCTCTGAACCTCCATGCACCAAGAGAATGCGTATAAACAACATTGTAGCCAACAACAGCAAAAATCATGCATATGGGTATAATAACAATAATAAAGCCGCCTTCCTTAGGATTCAAGGGTAATGGATGGATCTAGAAAGATAATGGACTGCTGCCTCACCGTGTGTAATTATGCATAGGCCCTCTAGGCGGAGATACAAACTCCCCCTACATTAATTAAGCTTCAAACGACTTCAAGTTTCCAGTCCGGAATATCCATGGCATCCTTGACCTTCGTAGGATAGCAATGGGAATTGTCCTTAAGCATGCGAGTGGCTTGAGCCGCTGCTCCCATTCATACCCGAAGGGCCATCTTTAGTCCGATCCGGATCCAGAGCACAATCTTTTGCCTCCTGGCTCTTTTGGGTACCACTGTACCATCCTTCCTGAATAAGCCTAGTTTCAGTGTCCTTCCAGTAGGCTAGTTTACCTCCACCACCGGTTTTCAAGTCAAGGTCACCTAGTCGGATCTCCAGTGACTCCGTCGGATCTTGTGGTACCTGTAATAGAACCCAGCATTAGAAAATCTCCATATTTGTAGGTTTGCCAGCCCAGTTTGTAATTTCGCGCAAACAAAATCCTGTAGGACTGCCAGTCTAGAAAACTAAATAAATCAAGGTTGGTGCATTTGCGTTCTATTATCGCGACTTACCTTGACATACATGGTGCAGTCTCTCAGCGTCATCGACAGCCCTTTATCCCGGTCTTGTGCGCGTAATCCCGGCAACCCAACAAAATTCATTTTCAGCTGGCGATCCCTGAGCTTCAGTAGAGTAGGATTTCGATGTAACAACGAGGCAACTCGACGGGCACTAGGAGAGTTATTGATGAGTTTGACCGCACGTAACACAGATTCAAAATCATCCGAAACCAGATCTAACGGGCAGAAAGACTTCTTTCGTTTGCTTTTTGTGCCAGCTTTAGCCGCTGCCTTTTCATTGTCATCATTTTTCATGTCCCGAAAGGCACATGTCCTGCATCGTTTAGCATCAGGTGGAGCTGAGGGTGATTGTAATAACCATTTTGGCTTGAACTCCCATAGGGTCGAACTCGATCCAGGAGCAGTAGTCATATCTGTAATAAGCAACCCAAATGGCTCCTTTGTGGACAAATAGACACCGCGGCGTAATTCTGGACGTAGATCGTTTATTTCATCGGTTCTCAATTGAACATTACAGGCCGCCACAAAATTTTTAGGCAGCCTAACCAGCTCCTGGCCAACAAGCTCATCATCTCGAAACATATTTCTTATCTCGGAATCAAATTTCCGTGCTGTTTCGATATATGGCATGCCTGAATCGATCTTTTTTCGAAGTCGAAGTAATTTGCCAGCATACATACTGGGGTTATTCAGTGCATCAACCGATGAGGCCCCAGTAATTTCGGTTGCTTCATTCTCGGTCTGCGGGGCAGCATTTGCCCGAATGCTAATCCTATAGACAATATTTGCTCCTCCTTCGGCCAGATAGGTCAACTGCGCGTGATGAGGCAATTGCCCAATGTGGTGCATTAGGGATGCTGTTACCGGAATACCGGTATCTTCGTATGTTTGCATAGGTGCCATTCGAGCGTGCGTGAATCAAACCAGTATTCTGCCCTCCCCATACCCGTGGCAATATTGTCACCCGATAGATTCCAGATGTTGTATGATCGAGTAAAATCTGGTGTTCACAGATCATCGAAGTAAATTGGCATCAAGGGATCGAGTGCCAACTGATACAAAATATCGAATTTGGTAAATCGTAGGAAGGAAAGTAAGTCGGCCAATCAAATGTGAATCAAAATCTCGAAAGCCAAAAGTATGGGCCCCTCCCCTTCTTGGTTTGGAGCACGGGGGCTTATGATCTCGTGTTTGCTAGGATCTAGGATAAAGACTGAGTTGTGCGTCTGTTTCTGACGGGTTGTTTTGAGGCTTAACAAAAGTGGTGCCGCGGAAATTCTTCCCGGTCAAGGTCGGTATAAACCAGACGAGACGTTTTAAATAGTGCTATTGCAAGGATAGTGCCATCTCAGTCAGGACTTTGCTGTCCTACGACTGAACCAAGATAAAGGAAACTCTGAGAGCTGGAAGATAGGATCGCAGGATGAGGTGGGAATAAAAGTTAGAGAGGCCAAAACTGTTGCGATAATATCACAGCAAAGTTGGAGAGAGGAAGGTAAAATGGAGAAAAGTTGGTAGTAGCAGCTCGATGCGCAGAATTTCAAGAACCCGTAATTCCATAACCCTCTTCCTCCGGGTTTTCAAACGAACACCACAGAAATAAATAATAAGAAGAATAAGAATAAATAAGTCAAGTCTCGGGGACTAGATAATAGGAGAGGCGACGAAAAGGCTTCAACCCATGGCGATGCGTGTGTGCTGATGGGAGCACTCTTGGGAGAGCATTCATTTCCCTGACAGAAGCTGGAGAGAAATCATAAGATTTCAAGCCACGACGGAAAGAAAAGGAGAAACTAGCCTTATTTATTTAAAAGGGTTGGTGTGTTATTGAGCCGTTCGGCTGATTTACTGGGAGGAAAAAAAGCAAAAAACGGACTGCCTCTTGTTCTTCTTTTAGCACAGTGGATCACAACCAGCCAACCCTTTCCACGATACCTCACTAACCTTAACCAACTAATAGGTAACTAGTTAACTAACTCGTTGACCAACTGGCTTGTAGACGGACACACGACATGTTACATTACTTTACAATCTCACTAGCAACCCTATTAGGCTTTCCCCCCTTCCCAAAATCGACGACTTGCGCCACCACCAACACGAGATAGTGAGAGGAGTGAGATCATGAAAAATAGAGCCGGAGATGGCCATGTCGGGAAAGGAACACACGCTCGGGCGATGATGAGCGTAACCAAGCCTTGCTGTTGCATGTCTTGCTTGTCTCGCTCGAGGTTGCTCGCGAACAACAAGTTATTACAGAGTAGTTAAGTGACTTAGTTGGTACTCCTTGCATCATGCAGCATGCGCTTTCCCGCGACTTATGTGGGAATCCTGGTCTAGTGGCAACGTATATCTTCAATACCATGCCTTTTTAGGCTGGTAGGCTCTTGTTCTCCGTGTACATGTGCAAGAGGATGAGAAACCCGGTCCACGACAACTAGAAGATCCGCATGGGGCGTTAAAAAGGATCTTTCCCATGACCAATACAAACCAATCAAGTTATGCTTTCCAGCAAAATGGTTCCAAGCCGGTGTGAAACTCGGGGAACCCGTCGGCAGCTAGAGGTCATGGCTGGCTGCGAATTCTAGCTTATCGCCTCTCTCCGTGCTGAACTTTGAAGGATAATACATGTACTTCCCCTCCATCCATACAACCTGACCACTGGGTTGGGTGGTTGGAGCAGGGAATTAAGCTTCCTCCGATGCAGGATGATTGAAACCTCGTGTGGGAATGGACTCGCCTACATCCGACCGACTATCTTGCCTGCATTGGGGGATGCCTGCATTTGTTTTTTGCTTTTCTAGTCTATCTGTATGATCATGTCCTGGAGGGGCACCGAACAGATACCTTCTTAGTCCTGCACCCTCCCCTTTATTTTTATTTTTTTCTTTGCTTTTCTCTTCTTTACTTTTTCTTTTTTTGCTTCACTTTCCTTGCCCCATTCTTATGCGATCATTACCAAATGCATGACGATGATATCACTTGGTGGAAGAACCAAATCGCTCCCCGCCATAATTGTCCCTTGGCAACATCTAGGCGGGGACGACCAGGGTTGATATTCCACAGTATAACTCCCGGCTTCACGGAGGAGAATTCCTCAAACTGGTTGAATGCTGGAATTCTCGCTTCTTGTGTGTTGCGGAACCTTAATAATCGATGCATGCATCTCGCTGAAAGGAGAATAGAAAGGCTGAGACACAATGGTGTATCGATACGCGAGAAGCCGATCTTCTCTGCTGCCCTATCAATCCTGGACTTTCGCCATATAGTAGTACAAGAAAACCAGGGGAAACCAACGATGTGTGGTTGAACAGGCTATGCTAGACGGACTAATCTCCCAGATAAAGGCCATGCAGGCTCAGGGTAGGACGGCAATTAAACAAAAACCACTTGTATACTTTATATCAATATATGGAATGTTATGGTAACATGTTTGTTGGGGAAAGAAGACAAATTTAGTACTCCCTCAAAGAAGTCTTCCGTGGATGGGTATTTTATTCTTATTTTCATTTGAACGGGTCCCACTTCAAACCAGTTTATGCATCTGAAGGCAATATATACCGACTTATATTGATAATATGATCCACCTGGTAGATAGATACAAAGCAAAGCAAGTTCTATTAACTCCAATGGGCAAACGGAATCGCTGCAAAATACAAGAAGGACGATTAAAAAAAGGAAGAAGTAAAACAAATGTGTAGAGAATGTGAAAACAAACTACGACTTTTGTGGGCTGAATAATTCAGGCTTCATGTTGATTTTGCAAAGTTTTGCTATACAGCCGCTAAGCTGCACCAGCGTCTGAAGGCCTTCAAGTATTCGCATATGGGTGAACCCGATCTCTTTAATAAACTCTAGTTTAGAATGTTCCGAGAGTGCGGGAATGGTTTTGGTTACTCGGAACATCGTCGAAATAATATCATGGGCAGAGTATCCCAAGTCCCTAGCAAACGCGGAAAGAAAAATCGTTAACAAAAGTTAATCTAGGAAGCTGACAGGGATGGGAGGGTAGGTGTGTTGTACCATAGCTCATTTAATATATCAAGGGCAATGTCCACTTTCCCTTCCCAGCACGCCTTGATCATGGCTTGTACTTTGACGGGATGTGGGCTATCCACAACTCGAAAGACATTATCACCACTCACGAAGCCAAACCCAGCCCACGTACTCTGCAGATTGTTGATAGCCTGTCGCATATCTCCTTCAGCGCTAAACACAAGGGCAGAAATTCCATCCTCAGAGTGTTTCACGTTTTCTGCTTCACATATTTGCATTATTCGCTTCACAACTTGTGCATCTGTTAGGCGAGAATACCGCAGTATGGCACATCTCGACTGTAGGGGTTCAATGATCTTATTGGATTGGTTGCATGCGAAAGCGAAGCGAGTAGTTGTCGAAAAAATCTCCATCGTCCGACGCAAGGCTTGCTGGGCCCCCGAAGTCATACTGTAGCCTGGAAATTAGTAAATATATTGAGGTAATGGCCTAATTTCAAACTATAGTCATGTTCCCTACCTATCAGCCTCATCCAGTATAACTAATTTATGCCGACCAGGAGGCAGCGTAACTTTTTTCTGGGCGAACCCTTTTATTCTATTCCGAACAACATCGATCCCTCTCTCATCACTTGCATTGAGCTCCAATACAGCTTCTTTATACGAATCCCCGAGCATTTGTCTTGCTAGGCAAAGAACAGATGTCGTTTTGCCTATGCCTGGCATACCAGATATGATCACATGAGGCATATTCCCATCACGAGCAATAATTTTCAATCTCTCTATAGTCTCCGTATTTCCCACGATATCGTCGAGGAAAATCGGCCGATACTTTTCGACCCTAGACAAAATACAATAAGAGGTTAGAATCAAGTCTGTTCTTCATCTCTCCCACCCGATTCAAGGGGCCTACCAAGGCAATTCGTAATCCACGGGAGCCCCAGACATATTGGCCCGTAGAGCATTGTTAGCAGCTGCCGTAGAAGATTCTGCTTGCGCCATGACCGGAAGTCCAGAGCTCGGTGGAATTGTCGGAAATTTGCTCGTAAAGATTGCTTTGTGTTTGCTTGGGTCGCGAGACGCGGTCCAGCCATTTCCATATATTGGTCTTATCGATAAGAGCCTTAGAGCACGTGCCCCTTATTCGCCGAGAAAAGAGGAGAAACAGAAACACCGATGCCAGGCACGTGTCCGACCCGAGTGTCTGCCAAGGTACCGCTAGGCCAGAAAAGGCCAAGCCGCGCGGGGGTGGTGGATTAGGACTCATTTACCATACATCCATGGATGATTCGCTTCAACTGCCCCTTGAGGTCTCCTCTGGCTCCATACATCAACTGTCCATTCACGATGCCGGGTTCGAGCACTCGGACAAGCTGCTCGGGATGGCAGCGAAGATGCAAGGGAGTCGGTATCGGGCTATAAGAAGCCATCAATAGCACTGCTTTCCGAATTCCTGTGCTTCTCTTTCCTCTAACCCCTTCCCCTGTTCTTACCTATTATTATACCTAGTAATCTAGATATTGGGTATATTTACATATTTAAAGATGCCGAATATACAGTGGTCCGCAGCTTTTATAGCGTTGCTTGCCTCTCAGCCAGCTCTATCAATTGATGTCAAATGGCATGCTCCCAAGTCAACCGACATCAACAATGCCAACAAAGTCCTGAACGGCACTGGTACCTACGGATTCATTTTTGATTCTTCTGATACTCCCAATAAGGACTATGGGAAATACAATTGGTGCAACATGCCCCATGTGCGCTCTAGGGAGTATCCAAAGGCACAGAGGGGTTACGAATTGCAATATGTTGAAGTGGTATGTCAGAATAGTCTATGTTGCAAAGCGATGAGTTTAGCGCTGACACATTTCAGGTTCATCGACATCACAAACGCACTCCTTATGGGTCCAATGTCTTTCCAGAGGAAGCTTATCCCTGGGGCTGTGAAGATCAAGGCCTTTATTATTATGGAGAACCGATTCACGGCAAACACAGCGCCCAAACCTACTGGAAGGGTTATCAAAACCCAATCACTCCATTCAAGGTTCCTGGTTTTAGAGGTTCTTGTAACTTTCCTCAAATTACGAAAGAAGGGTTAGATGATTCCTGGCAACATGGCCGTGATTTATACCGAGTATATCATGACCAACTTCGTTTCCTCCCCCGTCGTCTTGACCCTAAAAGGGTTTCTTTCAGGGTCACGAATAATGTGATTACAAGCCAAGTGGCTGGTATGCTCGTAAATGGCATGTACGGCACGACTGGGAATGTTCCTCTTGATGTCGAGGTAAGCAATATCTCCCTACAGAACAACTTTGTTTCATTCTCCCCCTCCCCTACCTAAAATCGCTCCAAATGAAAAGAATGCTAACCTTATACTTGTTGTTTCCAGTCCCCTTCGATTGACTCTCTTGAGCCTAAATACTCATGCCCTCGATCTAGATCAACTTTCTCGGATGCCAAAAAGGCTCCCAATACAAAATGGTCGGATGTCCTAACCCGTTCAAAAGACCTTTTCGCCAAGCTTGATGCAGTATCTGGCGTCCCGGAATCAGCTTCAGACTGGCATGATAGTTACGATCACTACTTTGACAATCTCTCTGCACGTCTCTGCCACGCCAAGCCATTGCCATGCAATATCGAAGACCCATCCAAGTGTATCACACGCGATCAAGCCGATACCATCTTCCGTCTTGGCCAATTCGAATACTCGTATGTGTATCGAGATTCCCCCACTTCGCTTGCAGCGAGCTCATCCAGCATCGGCATATGGCTGGCTGAAGTAGCCCAGCATTTACGTGACCAGATCGCTGGAAAGGACGGCAAGATGCTTTATAGGCACAATGTCGCCCATGACGGAAGCATTTCCAGGATCTTGTCTGTCCTACAGTTGGATGAGATGGTGTGGCCTGGGATGGGTTCTGAAGTTGTTTTTGAGCTATACACTAAGAAGAGTGGAAAGTGGGGGCAAAAGAAAGAGCATTTTGTGCGTGTTCTTTTCAACGGACAAGTGTTGCGCAGCTCGAACCCTGACCTTGGAAAAATGGACATGATCCCTGTGTCCACCCTCCTAGGCTACTTTGATGGCCTTGTGGGCAAAAAGGGTAACCTAGTGCCTGGTTTGTGTGAAACAGGAACGCAGTAACCAGCTACGACCGTCGAACCTCATCTAGCTCTTCTAGATTATATGGTATGTTCCTAGGGCACAGATTTCGCTCTTGATTTCTTTGGCAGCTGAACATTGGGGATGACTTTAGCCTTCCCCACAAGGTATTGTGATGTTTGGCACCATCAATAATTTTCCTGTACTTCCATACACAATGTACACTAGGTTTTAGATTTACTGGCTTCTTTTTCAAAAACTTTTCCTGGGTGGTTCTAAAAAGTATCCTGTGGGACAATTTGCATCTTAGCGCCAGCTGACGGCTTATTCTTGCTTCTGAATTCATCCGCCATCTGTTCAAATGTCATCCACTCCACACCCTCATGATTGTTTATATGCTCAATTATTCTTGTTGGGTAAAAGTATTATTATATTCGCATACTGAGGCTTGGACATGCAATATTCGAGAGTTCAAAATTTCACCTTTCATGCATCAAGAGGACGTGGGGCCGCCCAGACATATCCGGATGGATAGTCATTGGGAAAACGAATTCATCATACTCGCGATAGAAATAGTCGAAATGGTCCTGGCAATTGCGCTTTGTGAGATAGATATACCTAATCTGGGGGCCACTGAGCTCACCCTCCAGATATCCTCAATATCTCTTGGGTTGACCCAGCCGTGGCTATTAGGAGAGCTCTTGATGAACATCATACATAGGTGGTAAATCATCAAGGTACCAGTTACCAGGAATTTCCACCAACCCAGTCTCCTCCCCCTTTTCCAATGGCTTCATCCACTCGGTCGCTTTCTTGCTATAATCCACCTTTGTCCATCGATCTCCTGTTCGCAACCAATACATTTGGCAATCACGGTGTGACATGGAATGATCATACGGTATCCCATAGCTAAGCAACAATTCCACAGCGTCCTTGCTAGACTCCCACCATGGTGCCACGCTGCCGCGGGGTGGCTTTCCTCCGCAGAAATCTGTTAGCAAGCGGAATGTCTTGTCTAACACGTCGCGTTGCTGCTCAAAAGTCATATCCGTAGGGTTTTCGTGAGAGTACCCATGCAGCCCAATCTCGTGGCCTGCGTCACGAACCATGGCGCATTCTTCAGGAAAAGTTTCGAGAGAATGGCCCGGGATAAACCATGTGGTTTTCATATTATATCTCGCGAATAGATTGAGAAGCCGACGGGTTCCTATCGTCCCGGCAAAGATACCTTCATTTTAAATCCGCGAAAAAAGAGGGACAAGTTAATATGAGGAGCTGTAACTCAGCAATTCTGAAGTAAACCCGCTTCACTAACTCGCTTACCTCGACTAATATCATTTGTGCTATCCTCTCCTCCATATGAGCCAAGCCATCCAGCTACCGCGTCGATATCAACCCCATAACCGACGAACACACGTTTCTTGCCCATATCTAAATTTCAACCCACTGATATCAAAGGCTCTTGGTGCCCAAGATGCTCCAAACTGTTTCCGCGTTCCTAAATTATTGTTGAACGTGACTACCAGAAAATGGGTAGATCAGATGTACAGAAACCCCTCATCGCATAATCCGGGGGTGATTCCTCTCTCGCACTCAAACAATATGAAGGGAAGCTTTGGGTTGAGTGTATATTTCTTGTGTTGTACAGATGAGAATAACAGAAGCTTAGCAAAACCAATTCTTCTCGGAATAGCCTCACCTACCTGGGTATCGGGTAATGTGTATCTTCTGCAAATATGGGAGTTGCATGCACTTGAAAGGTATCGCCTAGTGGAAGAAGGTAAATTGACATACCATCAATATACGAAATGTCCGTACTCTATTCTTTCTCTAAAATTTTGGTATGTGTTATGATTCCGTCAGGTTTCGGACTCAATTTTGTCTTCGGCCAAGTCAAAAGTTGGTCTGCTGGCTAGATAAAGGTTAGTTACCCAAACATTGTCTTGGGCTAAATATAGAGCATGACATTTGAGCCCCAGCCATGGTGAATATACCTCCGAGAGTCTTGAAGATATATATATATATATATATGTGGCATTTCCAAACACTTAAGTGAAGGATCCCGAGTAGTAAACCAGTTCGATCCTCCTATCGTAAACCAAAGACCCTCAAGCCAAGCATATCAACCCGATTTCTCACCAGATCTCTCCTTCAATAATTGATCCAGAACTTTAATAAAAACATTTGATATGTATATATTTTCTTCCGATAAAGGAGAAGAAGATAATATTATTCTATCGCCCCAATAATTGGGTTTGTTAATGGTCAAGAATTCAACTATTTGTACACAAGGGTATCAACTCGGTGGGCTATTTGATTCGGCCACCACTTGTTCCTTTTGCTTTGGTAAACCCAAAGACAATGTGGCACTGAATTCACTAGAAATCTCCCTTCGAAGGTGTTCTCCCAAGCTCGAGACATCAAGGTTGATGCCTCTGCTCAACCAGGACCATCGATTAATATCACGTCTAGGGAGCTCGCTTCAACAGATTTTGAGTTGAAACTCCCGATCGTCGGTATAAGAAATCTATCAATCCGATAACTCATTGGCAACTTGTTCTCATCCGTACACTGTTCCTGCTAGAATCATCTGACCCCAAAAATAAAGTCCAAGGCCGAGAGCGGTTGTTGGCCAAAAAGGTTTAGCTGGTTTCGGCCCAAATGCGCCCCTTGCAACAAATATATCGCTAATAACAAACATTGTGGCTCCTAAAATCCGTTGGTACGGATGCTGCATTGGTGTACGTACGCGTGAAGATAGGGTTGATACTGCGATCGCGAACATTGAACCGATAACTGCCGCGTAAAGAGTAACTAGCAGTTTCATGTCACGAGGGATAGAAAGACGTAGCACGTTGCCACTTTTCCATGAGACAGTCGGTGTATTATTCGGGTAAATGACTCCCAACCATCTTGAAGCCGCCAATGTTGCCACGAATGTGTATATGAATGCTACCCACGAGATGCCTTCCTGTGCATCTTCTAAGAATGCCGATATATAGGCGATATGTGCAGCTGCAAACGCAACGACTCCAAGCTTAAAGGATGTCGAGATTTCATTACTTTGGTGTATGGATTGGTTGCTCATGCTGTGTTGAGAAGAAGCCTGAAGCTTCCGCGTTAGCTTGGGACTTAAGCGGGAGAACTCGGCTTTCGAAGGTATCAACAAGTAATCCCCGATCAGGGATAAAATGAGCGCAGTTGTGATAAGACGCGAATATGATGAACTCGATGATTGGCTAAGCATGGTTGCAAGCGGGCCACTGAGAAATGCAATTGAAGAGATCATTTTGAAAAGACCATAGCCACAGTAATAATTTTTATTCTCAGATATCACCAGCAACGGAAGCGATGCCAGTAGTAGACATGACATTGAGTCTGGAGGGAGGTTGACGAAGAAGGTCATAACTAGCTGTTTATTCTTTACCCCAGCTTAGACCGGTAATCGACAGAAGTATAAAAGTAGGAGGAATTCAATTAACTAAATAACCATCTGCGAAATGGCTGGTAGAGGAGATGGAATCAGCATCAGCTTTGATTCCTGATGATTAACCACTTAGTTATTGGGCCTAGCTGATCGGCATGTGACAAGCTAACACAACCCCGGCCAACCATGAACCTAAGTAGTACTCCAATCATGGTTATGTTCCAAATAGAGATCATCAACTAACTATTATTCCGACCTATTTAATTATTCTATCCGTTTCAGAAAGGATACCGAAAATGTGATTCTGTAGGTCTATATACGTACTCTAATACATTAGACCTGAATTATAGAGAGCCAGTTTGACTACTAAGGCTAAGAATAGTTAATTAGTGCTCAAACCCCTGCATCATCTGCCATTTCCCCCAAGGTCTTGAACTGGAAATCCAAATCTAATTCACTCCTAAGATACCCATGTCCAATGGCATTCGGCAATCTTTCTATCCAGCAAGTCGCCAATCCTATCTTAGTCGCAGGAACCATATCGTGAAATAGAGCATACGCCGTATGCAATAACTTGTCTTTCTCAATTCCCAAATCGGCCTTGACATGATCTACCAAATATTCGAAATTTCGCAAATCGGGCTTGTACGTTCCAATCTCTTCGGCAACGTAGACAGCATCAAAATCAACACCCGCCAATTGGCCAGCAAGAGTTTTATTAAAAGAAGCTTTATCCACATTCGATAGAATGACAAGTTTGTAGTGCTTTTTCAGTCGGTGGAGGGCGTCGATAGTATCAGGGTGGGTTGGCCATGTAGATATGCTCTCGCCGAAATGTGTTGCCTCTTCATTTGATATTTGATCGATTAGGTCCAACTCCTTGGCCAATTCGATGTACACTTTTCCAAGGAGCAGGTCGTATAGGAGTGTCGGCTCCCTTTCCTGAATGCGGCTTGAATGATACGAATATCGGTTCAGGAGGCTAATTCGATCCTCCTTCAACGGATGTGAGGTATCCAAACGAGAGCAAAGAGGTTTCAGGGCATTGTAAACTCCAGTTTCCCAGTCAACTAGGGTTCCGTAGCAATCGAACGAGAGCGCTGAGAAAGATCGTAAATTTCGAGCCGATGACATTTTGGCCCATTGCTTGATAAAAAATATGTTATTATCACGAAAAATTATCCAGCTTGCCGCCTTCACAATATTGTTTTCTATGGTTGGTTAAACCAGGGGAATTCACGGCTGGCACAGCACCGGGGAATTTTCATAGTTAACTATTCAGCATCAAAAAATATAAACCCGGGATATCGGCATCTATTACTGGTTTCGTATGGTCTCCTCGCCCTCCAAGCGGGACGAACGAACACAAACCTCTTATTAGGTCAAAGCCAGCCCCGAGGACCTAGGACGTTTGTGGAGCCAAGAGTAACTCATAGCGAGCTCCACCAAGTCGCTCATGATGGAAGCAAAGTTTAAGGAACGACAGTTGTTCAGTTATTCCATCACAAGCCCAAACCAACATGGATATTCCTATTTCCTTTCGAGGTCGGCTGAAGATGATATACAAAGGACGATACCGTGGAGCAGATAACTACGCAATATCAACATGAAAAAGGCCCGAGGCACCACAGGTCGAGCAAGGACGTTCACAGTATGGCCCTACCCTCAATACTTTGCATTTGTCTTACGCTGCCTTTCTAACTTGGTCCAGGGATGCTGGAAATGCCGTGCTCGGAAGGTCAAGGTGCGGTCACCCATTTGATGTAGTTGTCTCATCTCTCAAGCTCTAAAATCCGGTTTAGTGCGACGAGAAGAAGCCAGTCTGTTCTGCCTGCCATAGACTGGGGCTACCTTGCGACAGTTCTAGTCCTAGGCTTGTATGGGTGGATGATGAGAGCAAGACGTATAAGTCAGAAGGCCGTCGCTACCTAGCTTGCGGTATGCTCCATTCCCCCTCTTTTCGGTTTCAATGGACTGATTTTGCTGAATAGAGAAAACCTGGGGCGAGCTCCCTGTACTTCCTTCTGATGTTGTGGACCATTTAATTTCCCAATGTGACCTGGAAGAAGTAGATAATGAATTTCATGAACACAAGATAGCAGCATTTATCCCAGCCCATAATCCATTCAACGTCTTCCGGAGGAAACAGACACAGCTCTCTCACAGATTAAGGATGGCTAGCACACCAAAGCTATTCATTGACGTCTCGCCCAGTTTTGGCACGGCAAACGCATCGGAAATGTTTCTTTTCCACCACTATGCTCATCATGTAGCGTTCCTCATGATGCCATTCGAACACCCCCGCAATCCCTGGAAGCATTACTATCCTGCTGTAGCAATTCACTATGAATCTGCAGAGGAACGGGCTCTTTATAGCGCCCTTCTTTCTCATTCTGCTTTCAATCTGGCGGAATTAGGAGTCAATAAGAATAAGAATGTAGCACTGGGGATTAAGTACTACAACTCGGCCATTGCGCAGCTGACCAAATGTTTTCAAAGTGAGACTAGAGATTTTGGAGGCACTATTGCTGCTATAATGACACTTATGATGGCTGAAGTAAGTCCTTCGCTCTTTGTATCGCCGAGACATACAGTAGTTAGATTCCTAACGTCATTTTTCCTCATCAGCTGTACAGCGGTCAACCTCGAAAATGGAGATATCATTTCAACGGTGCATGGGCATTTTTGCGGGAGTATGAGGCCGCAGAGCCATGGAAAGCCTCCGAATTGTCTTGTTACTCATTGCAAAGCCTATTTATTTTAGAAATAATCAGTGATACATGTGACACTGATCGAGTGAAATACCATACCTCTGGTGACTCGCGGTACGGAAACATTATTAGTTCTGTCATTCGTCAGTGCACTTGGTCCCAATCTTTCGACCCAGATTGCTTGCAAGTGAAGGCCAGTGATGAGGCCAATGTGGCCTCCTCGATTTCTTTGTCATGCCACTTTGGCTTCACAATTGGTGCACACGGAACTGTATTAGGCTGCATATCCACCATATCTGCGTTGGGCCGAGATATACGCAACGATCCAGAATTCACCTTCGGCGATGAACGCGCAGCAAGCATTCTTTCCCTGATACAGAGCTGCGAAGACCGAGCTAACTTCGCCGCTGCTCTTACAAATAACAATCTCGGGCAGGGAGCCGCAGCACAGAGCAATTCGGCACATCTCATTCACTATCAACTCAATGCCTTTATTTCAGCGACATATATTTTTTACTACACAACATTATTCCAAGTTTCTCCTGTCGAAGTAGTGCACTATGTTTCTACAGTGCTGGAAAATGTGTTAGCATTCCACAAGTGCTGTGAAGGAAACTTTTCCATATGGCCTGCATTTATCGCAGCTGTGGAAGCTTACACAGATGAACATGTTGCGCTTGCTAGAGTCTGGTTGGATAAAGCTACAAAATTTGGGATTGGAAATAGAAACTCTATGAAGATGGTTGTTGAAGGTGTCTGGGCAAAACGAAACAAAACTGCAGAGGAATATAGCATTGATCCTGGCCTGGTCGCCGTGGATTGGAGAGATGTTATTGGAGAATTATCCCTGGATATATTGCCAATATGAACTAAGCAGTCTTGACATCCGAATTTCACCACTCCGTCTATCTTTCGACTGATGCGATGATACCACTTGGTTCAATAAACAAGGCCTTTGCCTTGGTGAGCGTTTTTCCACTCACCAGTTCCACCACTTCTGCCTCCACCCACGCCCTTCTCCCTTCAACTTTAATTGTTGATGCTTTCACCATCACGATGTTGTTTAGAAACAAGGGGGCTAGATACTTGATTTCCAACGTTGCAGTTACCCCGACACGGTTCGGTAGTTTTGCAAAACTAGCCCTGCCCATACATTCGTCCAGTAGAACTGCGATAACCCCGCCATGGCACATTCCTGCGTGTCCTGATAGCTTTGGCCCAAGATGATAAAAGGCTAGAAGTAGCCCTGTTGACTCCGATATCATGACGTAGGGCGGCACAGTAATTTTACCATACCCTGCAATGGTGGTCGCCATGAGACTATCGGATACGTGTTCGGGACTGACAGATAAAACGCCTCGACACTGTTGCCAGTCACATAATTTCTGAATTTTCTGAGCCTCTGCGTTATGGGTTATGGCTGTAGTAAGAGATTGTTCGATTTCGGCTATTTCTTCGGCGATATGGGATGTTGTTGAGCTGGATGTCTTTCCCGAGTTTGGGGAACGAAACAGATTTTCTGCACTAGAGGTTGCCATTGCAGGATTCAAAGATGGAGAAGACACGAGTGTGCTGGTTGTTGGATTCTCTGGGAATATTGTATATTTCTAATCGACTTTTCCTGATATTTCCGTGAAAATTTACCATTATATATACATCATGAGACATCGTAAGGGTAGAATCAACTCGTCATTACTTTCCTTAATTTGTAAACGCAATTTCTGGAGGACGGCAGGATACTATCACAGTATAACCCCGGCTCCTCGACAACAGTTGCCAATTGGCATTGAGATGAAACATCTCACCGCGGGACTTACATCGAACGGAGACCGGTCCGTCCATCATCAGTAGAAATTATGGCGTTTTAGTATATTCATTGACCCACATCACAGTTTAACTACCCGTAGTAAACCTGTATTGTGGATCAAGGTGTTGCCATCCTAATTCATCATGTAGCTCGGTATCGGTTGCCCCTTTCTCCCAGTCTGGAACCTCCCGCTTGGATTACGGTGCTTGAACGGTATACTGTTGGCACAAGTCTTTTGTTGTGGAAAATTTCGTCTCGTCAGCTTGAAAGTCTCGCTTTCATGCGGAGAAATGGTACATTGGCTTCACTCTCGATGTTTCTGTCATCTGGGTAGGATGCTCCGTTTGATAGAATCGGTCGGAATGCGGGGCGAGAAACTTGTAGGCGGGGAAGCCATATATAAAAGGGAAGCACTGCTGTCCATGAGTTGAACGGTTTGCTACTAAGCTTTTGTGACAATTTATCTGGAAGATACTTGTATTTACTCTACATTATTCAACGCATCTTACATCCCCAAAAATGTCCCAGGAAACCGTTCTCGTTTCCTACCCCACCAAGAATATTGTGAAGATCACCCTTAACCGGCCCCAAGCCCTCAACGCAATCAACTTCGATTTGTTAAATGACCTCACTAGTGCTCTCCGCAAGCATGCACAGGCGCATGTCATCATCCTCGAGGGCGCAGGGGATAGATCATTTTGCGCAGGTGAAGATCTGAAACAAACACTCGCACCAAAAACAGGGTCTGCCGAGGAACTACGCATCGCATTCAACAAGCTTCAAGACATAACACGACTCACATCATGTTCTCCCGCTATTGTGGTAGCTGCGGTGCAGGGTTATGCTATCGGCGGTGGTGCTGAGATAGCCCTTGCAGCAGATTTCGTCGTTGGGGGTCCACAGGCGGCCTTTAAATTCCCCGAAGTTACTCTAGGGCATGCTGTGACAGGCGGAATATCAGCTCGGTTAACGACGATGGTCGGATTACTGAAGGCAAAGGAGCTGCTGCTATTTGGTAGATTCGTTGCTGCTGAAGAGGCGCTAAAACTAGGCCTACTGAGCGAGATAGCACACGAGCCTAAAGCAAGGGCATTGGCGTTGGCAATGGAACTGGAAAAGTTGCCAGCAGCTGCAGCTTCATCCTCCAAAACATCTCTAGAAAGAGCAACATTTCCAAATATGGAAACCACTTTATATGACGAGGTTAATGTGGCAAGTTATTGCTTTGCCCAAGCTGATGCAGCTAAAGCTTTTAGTGATTTTTCTGCAAGGAAGGGGGGTCATCTCGAATGTGTAGCTGAGGAGGATCGGCCACAAAATCCGGGCAAAAATCAGCAGCATACCAATGGCGTGGAAGAGGATGCGTTACGGGTTAAGATACGATCGATCAAAGATATTAACGCTGCGCTTGAATATGCTGCCGAGGCATTCCCAACCAAGACATTTCTTAGATTCGGCAGCCACGATGTGACATTCCAAGACTTCAAAAACTCCGTCTCTGCGCTTGCAGGCGGCCTGAGAAAGATTGGAGTTCAACCCGGAGATCGGGTCCTAGTTATGATGCACAACAGTGTTGAAATGGTTCATACATGGATGGCAACAAACTGGCTAGGAGCAATTTGGGTTCCAATCAACGTTGAACTTCGATCGATTTCATTGAAACATGCTATCCATGCAGCTGCCCCAACATTGGCCATCATTGACGAGAAGTTCCTAGGCGATGTAATGCGAACGGAAGAGTTGTTAGAAAATCAAGTGTTTACCAAGGGAAGTGGAAGAATCAACGACTTGACTTCGCTATATGATCCAGAGGATGCGGTAAATGCAGCACACCAAGTATCCGCACGAACAACATCAGCGTTCTTATATACCAGTGGAACAACCGGTAGATCCAAACCCTGCATATTATCACATCAATACTTCATTTTACAGGCAACAGCGCTCATCGAATCCTATGAAATCCGACAAGATGATGTGTTATATTGTCCATTCCCACTTTTCCATGCTGATGCCACTGCATTAACGACAATCCCAGCCATTCTTCTTGGTGCAACTGCCGCCCTGTCAACGCGGTATAGTGCGAGCAAATTTTGGGAAGAAATAAGGGAGACAAAAGCAACGGTTTACGACTTTATGGGCGCAACACTTGCATTGACATATAAGCAGCCGTGCGATCCCCGTGATCGCGAACATAATGTGCGCCTCGCATGGGGTGTACCCATGCCAGCATTCGCCAAAGAATATGAGAAACGTTTTGGTCATGCACTGTATACTCTGTATGGCAGCGTTGAGGCGAGCCTCCCGATCATGCAACAAGGCAGTCTTGCTCCCGGGTCTTGCGGGAAACTTCGCCCCGGAGCTCAGATTCGAATTGCCAATGATGACGGAGAACCGGTTCCTCTGAATACCCCGGGTCAGTTACTGCTAAGAAGCGATGAGCCCAACGCTTTCTTCCACGGTTATTTTAACGACCCCGCCAGTACATTGAAAGCCTTCACTGGTCTATGGTTCAACACAGGGGATATAGGAAAAGTGGACGAAGATGGCAATTTTTATTTCCTGGGCCGGTTGAAAGATGTTATTAGACGACGGGGAGAAAATATCAACGCATCGGAGGTTGAAGAAGAGTTCCTCCGTCATCCAGACGTGATCACAGCTGCAGCATTTGCAGTTCCCAGTGAGCTAGGTTTCGGGACGGAAGATGAGTTGAAAGTGGCCGTTAAGTTACAGGACGGAAAAATGGTGACGGAAGAATCCCTGTGGCATTGGGCAACCCAAAATATGGCCAAGTTCCAGGTCCCTGGCATCATCGAGATAGTCGATGAAATTAAAAAGACACCAACAGGAAAGATAGAGAAGGGATATCTAAAGAAAGAAGGCGGGAAAACCTTTGATCTCCGGCGGAGAACTTAGTATACGTTTTCTCATATTGAAGAGCTAGAAGAACGAAAATTGGTTGTAACTAATAATAGCTATGATTTGATTTGATTTGATTTGATTTAGTCATACACCGTCCCAGCCGCCTTGGCG
>JANTQB010000061.1:105854-118290 GCA_032988175.1 Myotisia sp. PD_48 | reverse complement strand
TGCGTGGTTGTAGAGAAATTTCAAAAATTACGTTCCGACACTGTGAGGTTGTTTTGACTTGATTCTTTCAAAACCAATTAACATCACATGACCACGCGTCTTGTAGAAAGTGTTGTTGTAACTCTGGAACGTCTGTCTGGACCTGACCGAATCCTCTAAATGCACACAAAGAATGGCGTTGCTCCTCTACACGCCATGCAGGACGATAGGAAGAGAAAGGTCCCGGGGATAGACCTAATAGACCTCACTACCGACGATAATTATAATGCTGATGACAGTGGGGTGCCTGTGTCCTTTGTTTCTAGCAAGATAATCACAACAACAGTCCCCACGAAGGCCCACGATGGCCCAGCTTCCAAAAAAAAACGGCGCACCTCGCCATCTTCTTCTACCTCTTCGTCCCGATGCAGCAGTAAATCCAGGTCGAAGAAAGATAAACCAGCCACTTCTATACCGTGGCCGGAGGCGTTTAAATCGCTGTCCAAGGTCCACGGAGCACTGAATCTAGTATACACGTTCTGCTGTACCCGCAAACACTTTACAACCACATTTGAGGCCATTAAGGGTTCTGTTGAATCCCGGATGGGTGGCCGGAAACTGACTGTTGAGGATGTGGCGAAGGTGAAAGCTCTGTTACCGCATTCTGTCAGGTTTGAAATCACAGATCTCGGGGTTTCTGATGTCATGAATATACGAGATGCAAGGAAAATCAATCGAGGCCAGATATGGGATGACTGGGAGGCAGAAGGGCTTCAAAATCGCGGCATAATAGAGCAGGGATTCCAAGTCGTCAAACCAGATACAGATCTTCTATTTGAATTTGTAGATGGGGATCCCAGAATAGATACTGACCGGACGTCGAACTTTGCTAGAACACACCCGGAATCAGACCTCGGAATGCCCCTTTATAACCAAAAGCATATGCTGACATTGATTGAAAAGAGAAATAAGAAGTTCTCGGATGCGGTTGTCGAATTTCTAGTCCAGTGTCAAGCTACCAATACTGACCCCATTGACCGACTTGAGGCCGAAAAGGAAGCGTATATGCCGTTCACCCCAGAAAGTGAGCGTGACACACTGGCAGGAGTAAAGCTTCCTGCTCAGATACCAAAGGAGAGACTATCCATTTCCGAAATCATTACCGAAATAAAGCAGCACAGTTGGTATACTAACCAAATCACACCCAACGGCCATCGTGTGATTGAAGCTCAGGAACCCATATACGGACATTTGAACTTCTTGCTGTCGCAGAATTTAGTAAATGCTCTTTATAATACGCGAGGCATAACAGAATTTTATTCCCATCAGGCTGAAGCCATCAATAATCTACACAATGGCCACAATGTGATTGTGTCTACGTCGACGAGTTCGGGTAAATCCCTGATTTATCAGGTCCCAATGCTCCATGAACTCGAAAAGGATATCAACAGCAGAGGAATGTACATATTCCCAACAAAAGCATTAGCTCAAGACCAACGGCAAAGCATGCTGGACATGCTCCAATACATGGATGGCCTAGAACATATAGTCGTCGAAACCTTCGACGGGGATACTCCAATGCAAAATCGGAATGCTATTCGAGATGAGGCCAGGATTATATTTACGAATCCGGACATGCTGCATATCACCATATTACCAAAGGAATCATCCTGGCGAACGTTCTTAAGGAATCTCAAAATTGTAGTCGTCGACGAACTTCATGTGTATAATGGACTCTTCGGGTCTCATGTTGCTCTTGTTATGAGACGCCTGAGACGAATTTGTGCTTCAGTCGGTAACCCAAGTGTGAAGTTCGTATCTTGCTCGGCAACTATTGCAAATCCGGAAAAACACATGAAAACCATTTTTGGGATTGATGAAGTAAGAGTAACTGAAATCGATGGGTCTCCTTCAGGGAAAAAGGAGTTCGTCTGCTGGAATACCCCCCAAAAAGACCCTAGCGACAAAAAGTCCGAGCGCGGAAACGCTGTACAGGAATCGGCAAAGCTTTTCTGCCAATTGGTGCTTCGAGGCGTACGTGTAATCGCGTTCTGCCGTGTCCGTGAACAATGCGAAACACTTCTTGGTGCTATCAAGGATGAATTCAGCAAGCTGGATAGGACAAATGTGGCTCGATTTGTGATGGGTTATCGGGGAGGTTATAGTCCCCAGGACCGCCGTAAGATCGAGCGTGAAATGTTCGAAGGAAAACTTCTTGGAATCGTAGCTACGAATGCCTTGGAGCTTGGAGTCGATATTGGCTCTTTGGATGCTGTGATCACCCATGAATTCCCGTATTCGATATCTAATCTGAGGCAACAAAGTGGGCGTGCCGGTCGCAGAAATAAAGATTCACTCTCTGTTCTAGTGGGTGGTGCGTCAGCTGTCGATCAGTATTACATGAATAACCCCGATGAACTGTTTACAAAACCTAATTGTGAGCTTCATGTTGATTTGGAGAATGAATTGGTGCTTGAAGGGCATATTCAATGTGCAGCATTCGAAATGCCTATCAGCCCCAATGAAGACTCCGTGTATTTTGGACCTCAATTACTCGATCTTGCAGCAACTCGGCTGGTTAAAGATGAAATGGGGTTCTATCACTGCCACGAAAGATTCAGACCTCATCCATCGCGATGTGTAGCCATTCGTGACATCAACCAGGATCACTACGCCGTCATCGACACTACGAACAATCGCAACGTGGTTATAGAAGAGCTTGAGGATGACAGGGTCTTATTTACTGCTTACGAAGGTGCAGTATACCTGAATCAGGGGAATAAATACCTGGTTAAGGAACTTAATACAAGCAAGCGATACGCACGCGTTGTTCGTGTCAATGTAGATTGGACAACTCAACAAAGGGATTTCACAGATATTGACCCAATAGAAACTGAAGCAGTCAGACGCATCAGCCGTTCTTCCGATTTCCGAGCTTTCTTCGGCGCCATCAAGATTCATACTCATGTCTATGGCTATTTCAAGCTGGACAAGCGTGGGAAAATTCTTGACGCTCTTGCATTAGATTGCCCACCAGTTGACCGGTTCAGCAAAGGCATGTGGCTAGATGTACCTCGTATTGCTTTGGATATCCTCGCATCACATAATCTCAATGCCGCCGCTGCGATCCATGCTGCCGAACATGCAGTCATGTCTCTTATGCCGACCTTCATCATCTCTTCCCCAGGCGACATACGAACGGAATGCAAAGTTGCAAAAAAAGAGCTAATAGGCCCAAAACACCAACAGGAACCATCAGATCACCCGGAGATTCCCGATTCCTCAACAAGCAACCATTTCTTCCATCCCCGCATTCCACCCGCGCCTCGGCGGCAACGACCAGCTCGACTCACCTTTTATGATGCGAAGGGCGGCTCTGCTGGTTCTGGAATCACTGCAAAGGCCTTCGAATTTGCTGATAGTGTCCTGCTTCGCGCCCACAACCGTATTGAAGCTTGCTCCTGTGTCGACTCCAAGGGTTGCGTAGAATGTGTTTGTGACGCAAAATGTAAGGAAAAAAGTATTGTGATGAGTAAGGCTGGAGCTTTGGTGATATTGAAATGTCTTCTTGGTCTCGAGGTTGATGTTGATTCGTTGCCATGGGGAGGTGATCCCGGCGGAACTTCAATTGAGCTATCCAGTGGATTGGAGACCATTGTCGAAGCCAATGAAGTCATCATGAAAACGGGAATTGTTTTGAAGGAATTCGATGAATTGGGATCATAGATTCTAGCTTAGAGTGGGCCTGGTATTCTTCCACCTTGTTGATCCGGATTGCAGATAATTCCTGAATATCAACCAACGACGCCAACGCCATTTATTTGGATCTAGCTAGATAAAATCTACGCCCGAATCTACTTACTTTCTGCTACAAGGTTGATCAAACACCACGCCCGAGCTCAAGAACGAGTATCCGCGGCCAATTTTAGTGTTACTCTAATACAAATCACTATCTGGAATTTCCATATAACCTTTGAGTGGAGGGTTTCCCTCAATAGAAAAATAATACAATGATCCCCAAAATACACAACCCTGGGACGAGTGCTGGATGTCAACTTCAGTATCAATCGAATTCGAGTAAGTGTGACGAGAACAACTGGAAATTCCCGAGAATATGCCACATTTCCACCTCTGTTGAATTGGGGTTACTTATATTTTTGCAATTCCGAGAGCGAGTCTGGACACTGTTTTGGCCCATATTTCGGGGGAAATTCTTTCTTTGCCGGCTTCACGTTTTGATTCTCAATGTAGGGCTCTAGAGGGTTCGTGCAGATCATGTTGGTGAAATTGATACTAAGGATGTTCTCCTTTCGTGAAATTTGGTTCCTAGTTCCATCTCTTCGCCAACCCATCCGGGAACAAGAAGTGCTGGTGATTATTACAGCAAACTCGCTATTCCTCCCGTTCTTATATTTCAAATCAGTGTCTATCAACGCGGTTCTTTTACTCTGCTAGTAATTGTTAGAAAGTCCGAAATTTGCCCTTGTATTGTCTTGTTCATATGAGAAGGAAGAATTTGCAGAACTCACACATGTGATGTTGACAAAAATAATACATAGGAAGGGAGGCAGCGCCAGAAAATATTCATCGTCGTTGTCGTCGTCAGAGCCCCGAGATAATTTCATACAATCGCATTCTTGATAAATTGTATATACAAGGTATTGAGAAAATAAATATTGAGCATGGAGATCGAGAAAATGTCGAGAGGTTGTTTGTTTTCCCTAGGAGCTGACGGGTTCATGTTGGCGAACGATGGGGTGATTGACCGTGATATCCTGAGAGAAATGCACTTGGAGAACTCTCCAGGCTGCTTTCATCCTCCACATCCATTCTACCAAACATCGAGCGAATATCCCGGACCGCCTCGTGAAAAGGATCTCGAGCAGTTGTTGTGCGTTCAATAGTCCATTCGCGAATATCTTGTATCAAAGTCCGAAATCCTTCGCGATTCGGTAGCCACCATTCAGTTAACTCTGGAATGTTCCATATATCCGCCATTCTGTTTCGAAATGTGGCCGGAAATAGATACCTAGTTAATGTGGAGAATTAGCAAGGAACTTCAATGGATCCGTACCATAAGGATTGAGATAAGAAGGATGAACAAAATATCACACATACCCTAGCTGTTCCGTCTGAGCCAGTCTTTTTCGACACCACAGTTTATGTTGGTCGTTGTGTGGCAAGAATAAACACAGCATTCCCAAAGAATTGTGAACTAGCACTGGAAATAGAGGCGGCTTGTTTGGGAGTCTATCCAAAGTTTCGATCAAACGGCACTGCTGCAAAGCCAATTCTGACAGGACTGAAGGATTCGGGCTCTGGGTTAAGCTCCCTAGTTGGTACTCGTATATCATTTTACAATTCTCCAGCTCTAACCGGCATAAATCGACTTCAAAAAGCTGTCCACCATACACCAGTCCTGGAACATACGGATCAACGATATCATGATGCGTTAGCGGGGTTTTATGAGGAAATGAAGTCATTAGATATTGTGGGTCAGCCATCGAATCCACAAATCGACTCATTCGGTCGAGTGTCTCCAGTATCATCTGTCGTTCGGTAAGAAATTCGTTCTGTGAAACCAGACCCTGGAACCCTTTGGCAAGAAACGATGCCAAATCCATGGCATATCGCTTTGTGATAGCGGCCCAGGCTAAAAGCTTTTTATTAATATCGTCGGGATGGTTGGCCGAGTCCTGACAGGCGAATTTTTCCGCCTCAACGAACCATTCACGGGGTAAAGTCACGGCATTCCCTGCCATTAAACCAACAATCACATCATACCTGGTATGCCAGAGGAGGATATGACGGTGAAATTCGTCCAGAACGATGGTTTCAGGGGTGTACAGCTCGGTGATCATACGGTGAGCAGCGTGGTGATGATCGACAAGGTTGACCCAGTCACCAACAAATTCCTATTGAAAATAGGGATGTTAGTAGGATGCCTTTTTTAGAAGGAAGGAGGCCGAATCTTCACGCAGTCATACCTCGAAAGTAGCGAGTTGAAGCATTGTTAAAATCATGGCATCATTGTGCGGATCACCGTTCTTTATCGACTGGAGTAATGATGAAACAGACCTGTGATAATACTGAAGGAAGGTATAAAGTTTGCCGTTGGGATGTGCGACAGAATAGTGGTAGGCGCTGAAAGCAACGACAGCGTACAGGAGAGGTTCGTATTCGACGGCGTGTCTCATCATATCGTGCTGTATGAACCGAGTGGCATTGGACTTCATTAGGTAGTGGGAGTATGAGATGTTCTGGGTCCGATATCTGAGGAAAAACCGTACGTTGTCACTAAGACTTGCGTTGTCTGGTACACTAGAAGTCAGACAACATAGCGATTCAAATATAGCGGCTGTCGAATCCAGGCTACTACTACCAGGACTATGTGATGCCGTGGACATAGCGGTCATGTCACTGGCTGGGGAGGCACTCTTATCATGTATCCTGCTATCTAAGGCTGGAGCAGTTCGTCGACGAGTAATGGTTGGGGCTCCACGCCTCTGATTCGAAGCCTGATCTGTTTGGCGCGAGGTTTGTTCTCTCGACTGACTAGTTGGAAAATCTGATTTCTCGCGTTCGGCATTCTCGGAGCGGGCATCGTCCTCAGATTCGCTCTCGAGGATCGCTGCCTGTTTATCCTTCGTACTTGATCTATGTGATCCCTTAGGTGTGGATGGTGGAGGATATACACATTCCCTGCTTCCTTTGCTGCAGCCTAGTAGTCGAAAAAAAAATAATCCGAGGTTAGCAGAGAAATTTTATTGCTGCAACTTCGATGGGGTCCGGTATTTATGTAATAGGATTGCTAGAAATCCAGTGAACAATTTTACGTACGGTCACAGATTGGGCGGTGCTCGTCACACTTTTATGACGCCAAAGTTAGTGAATGAAATGACCAGAACCTATCAAGATTTGAGGTCATAGTGGCTTACCTTGACTCGACGGGTACGGCAAGTGAAACATCCGCTTCTTGTGCGTTTATGCTTCTTTTGTTCTGGTAGTGAGATGCTCGACATTGCTTGTCCATGTGACGACTCTGCTTGCGGGCTTGGGTGATGTGGTAGAGAATGGGGATTATGCCAAAATGCAAGGTGACTGGGATACTGGGGAGATTGTAAGCCTCCTCCCAAAAGATTGGAAGACATATTGTCCCATATATTCTGTGCCGGTATCGTGCGAGGAGTGTTCTCTGATACGGGGGTGCCGGGTATAGAGGAGAAATTCATATTGCCTCAAGGCTGATGATATATATCCATATATGTAGATTTAAATATATGTATATATATATATTAGGATGGCATATAGTGTTGGGCCAGGGACAGAGAACTTTTGAATGCTTGGGCATCCCCAAAGAAACAGGGATTAGTTTAGGCGCCAGGATCCGTAATTGCTGAGATGAAAATATTTCTTTAGCATTTGTGAACCTGAAATGCGAAGCAGGGTATAGGCCGAAGATGCCAGGGAAAGAAAAAAGAAAAGAAAAGGGAAGAAAAGAAATGATAAAAACACGATGGATGGAGTAAGATATTCGGATACAGTACACAAATGCTCTCAGAAGTCATTTCTCGTGCTACAGTCAACCCCTGAGCATAGTGAAGCCGAGCAGAAATTCAGGAATGGAAAATAAGAATGAAGAAGTTGAAACCAGACATTCCAGTAAATGGAGGTGAAAACACAAATTTGAGTGTGATAGGATTATTGATTACCTCTCGATCCGGCGATAACGCAAGTCTCCTGCAAGTTATACAGGGAGGGCTGACATCCCTTGACAACCACGAGGAAAAAAATCGCTAAAGGTGTCCTGCTTCAGAAACAGTTCGCACATGGTTTCCGGCGTGGGCCCCAGACGAAAAAAAAGAAAATGCAGGAATGATGTAGAAAAAGCAAGCAAGATGAACCTGGAAAGAAAAAAAACGAGGGAAACGCGAGAGTAAAAAAAAAAGGCAAGTCTGATAGTTCCTTGCATTCCCAGCCTGATTGATGATGACGATAAAATTGAAGAAAAAGCAAAAAACAACATGTGGATGGTTATTTACGAGCACAACCAGGGCGGCGGGGGTTGTGCGAGCATGGGTCAAGAAAATTATGGAGATAAACTTACAAACTATTGAACTATTATTGTCTTTATAAACGGAGCACGAGCAAAAAAGGTAACGGCTGATGTGATCCAGTACAACGGGACTGCAATGACTCTTGTTGAAGGACAAATATAGGTTCAAATTGCAGGATCAATAGCGCCTTGATTCATAACTTACGGCAAGGTCAAGCCTGATGGTTTCTTGATTCTGGGGGCCAATTGGTGTTTAGCTCTAGGGCCGGGTGAATAATAGAGAGGCTCAGGAAAAGAAAAGCAAAAATAAATGGGGAGAGAGGGTGAACACTATGGTAGTTAATAGAGTTAATGGCATCAAGTCGTACATGGCGCATTGAGGCTCGTCTCCCATTGTTTTTGTTCTTCATTATGTTCGGTTTGGCCTGTCCGGAGGAGAAACCATTTATTGGATTTATTGTAAGGGTGTCTCGGTACAGAGTATAAACGGAGCCATGGAGGGACAGAGAAGTGGCGCATGGTTGAGCTGAGTCTGGTTTGTCTGAAGCCTCCAGTCGTGGCTAGGGTACGGAAAGAAAGGGGAGCTGATCTGTGAGGTGCAAGACACTAACAAGCCGCTAAAAGGAGGATTGATAGGAAAAAGAAATCATCACTAATATTACACATCTCTCAAGGGGGGACGAAAAGACATGACCCACAATGGTGGAGATAAATGATAAAAAATAGTTGCATTTCGGTGTTGGAGTACTCCGTCGTAACTATATATGGGCTAGGGAATGAATAATGTGAATCCCTGCCCTCAAGCTTTTTCAAGTGGATCGAATTGAGGATAGACTGGAGAAGAGAGAAGCTGTCAATGAGCTAGGGAGGTTATCGTTATCTGTGGAGGTCAACCAGTTGGCCGAATCTCCAAGCGGTTTAGCTAGGTCCGAGGAAGGGTCTTAGGAGGGGGAGAAGCTGGAGCCAAGGCTGAGAGAGGTGGAGAGGCCCAAGAATGGTAGATCTTGGTGGACATGCAGCGATTCAATGAGGCCATGATGTTATGTGTATGTATGTCATAACTACGGAGTCTCCAGGGTGAATTAGATGAATGGAAGATGGAAAGAAGGAGATGAAATGAGGTTGGCCGCTTAGTAAGACCCGCGTGGCCCAAACTCCCGGTCTCTTCTTCTTCTTCTGCTTCTTCTTTTGAAATATTAATTATTTTATTCTTTTTTGCGGTGTATCTGAACCCGACAAGGACGGAAAAGACGACCGACAGGATGCAGGATGAGGAAGAGAGCAGAAGTTAGGGGGTCATAATGCACCCAGAACACTCGTTTGGCGGTATCTTTAACTACATCTGGTAAGAAGCATTGACAACCACCCCCATGGTGGCTCTCGTATCGCCCCAATCCCAGTCCCTGGTGTAAACATTTTGTCCAAGCTGACTTACATATCGGGTACGAAGTACAGGTATATAAGGAGTATTATGTGTGTCGACAGGCATGAGCACCCCTGGTCAATATCAGGCAAAATATATCGTATTTGCTATCCAAGGTTTGGCCTAAGACTTCAGCCAGGAGCACTGTCCCTATATTGATCAGTTCCAAGCATGGGCTGCTTGTCTGCTGATTCCGCTCTCCAGAATTCCGGGACGGATATGCACGCTATTTACCTTTATTTTAGCAGCACTCCGTATTTTATGGGAGTATACGGAGTACAGCGCTGTCTTCGGTAGAGCCTGGTATTCTCGATTATTCATGGTTATCGTCAACCAGCACCTTTGTTAATACCTTCCTATAGTTAGATAATTGGGCCTTTCTGCTTATATATGATTGCATCTGTCGATCCTGTTAGCCAATTGGCATTTCGATTGTTAATCGATGCTTAGCACTCCATGATACGGAACATTTAGACCTAGAACTGAAGTCAGTGCCAATCAACGGCAGGAGGACTTTGGTGGCACTGTCGATCAACTAGCGGCCCGCCACAACCAGAAAAGAGGTGAACTGAAATGATGGCCATTTATATTTCGCGAACCTGGAAAAGCTCTGGCGTCACACTATTCTCAAGCTATCATTCTCAAGCTCCACCAATAATATCGTGGGTGTTTTGAGACTGACTTGTCTTCTGTGCTCCATGCGGAGTACAGTGTGTTTGAACAACAATCGACGTGTAACGCGGTATTAGGGTCCGGTGGTAGATAGTTTATCACCCCAGCAAGCAAGCCCTCGCTTTAAGTCTTATATGTGGCAATGATTATTACGTTCTTTGTGAGACCGCGGATTCCAAACCCCGAGATTTAGGGCTTTAATCCCGATTATTCACCACATCTATACCTGCAATTCATGGTTGACGCCTAACATCTCTTCTTTCCCATCACAAGAGTACAGAGTTGCGGACCAGCCTAAGTTAATATTTTTTAACCCTCATACGGAGAGCCGGGCCAGCTTTAGGTCCCTCAATTAATCGGAAACATATTATTAGCTATTCGACATATTATACATTTGTTTGTACGGAGTACTCTGGACAAGTCTGTTACCCTTGGAATCCTTCCTTGGCTTTTATTTTATTTTGTTTAACTTTTCTATTTTCTTTTTTTTTTCTTTTTTCTGGGTTGTTTCTTTTTCTTTTTCCCAAACATTTCAATCCAGACGGAGGGGTTTTATTTTTATCGCCTTTCATCTCGAAGTTCATCTCTTCGGCAAGCCTCGTGCGTCGTCAAGCTTCTAGTGTCGTACAAGTTCGATCAAGGCTACTTAGCTAGGAATTGTTAGGCTAGCAGCTGAGAAGATACAGAGACCCCAACGCTCGAGGGTAATCTGGTCCAATTGCAAAGAAATCCATCACCGGTGCTCAGACATCCATCGGCTTAACCGGGCATCCGGAAACCCAACAAACCTCCTAACCACCTGGTCTAAAAATACATTCTGGGAATTTCACACGAGCCCCGGCACTCCGCACTTGAGTATCTTCCGGCTTGCGCAACCTGACTATTTCCCCTTGTCCCTGGCGCATGTCCCCAAGAACTTTAACTCCAGGAAAAAAACGTGGCTTTCGTTTACACTTCCTACCAAGAACCAGGGGGATATGTAATACAGACAAGGAACTTTCCTCGCCGACGATAATCTCATCCGCTCTTATTATTGCCACTCTTGCTCTTGCCCCAGTGAAGAAAGCCTACTTCAAGTTTGAAATCATTCCACGCTTATTCTACTTGCTTGTCTCACCTTATTCATCCTTTTCGGTAACTAACCAACGATCTTGATTTGCTCACCGTATTAAATTGCGCTATAAGATACAAATATCAACCAAGAGCATCTGAAGAAGAAAAAAAAAAAAAAAAAAACTCTCTTCTTGTCGACAAAATATTTGGTCCTGCAGATCCAGATCAAGGTTCTCGTGAACGAGCCAACCTTACTCCGTAATACGGAGGGCTCCGTCTATCAGACCGGGGCAGCGACTTCAATGCCGTGAAATATAAACTTTGATAGGGAGAAGCGACGATCTAGAGTATGGAACACGACTTTAAGGAAATAGTACTCCATACGGCGTATGGAACTGGAAAATATGATGTGCTAAGTTAAGTTGTGAGTCAAAAATACTCAGCACCAAATTTGGTTCCGTTACCTTGACATCCTACGGAGCCCTCCGTCTAGCATTGTGACCAATATACGAGTATAAACGTCGTACGGAGTAACATCTCTCTTAATTCTTCTCGATTTGGACTTGGCTTCCCCCTAGCCTGGTCAAATTCCACTTGCATGCATCCATCAAGAATTTTTTGAGGTTTGGTGCCTGTCCGACGCATGAAGCGCCTCGACTTCTTGACCACCTGCAACGTGGAAGCAACCTTCTGCCTGCTTGGTAGCAAATAACCATGGCTCATTCGAAGGATTGAAATGGTTGAGGGTCCAAAATTAGATGCTCTACTATACATATGGAGTACTACAAGTTTACGCCGTTGGCGCGAAGCCGTGGGGGAGTTTTTTTTTTTTTTTGGGGCCGACTTCCAAGATCTATAGCGATGAGTGGGGTTCAGACCAGAATCCAATTGAATATCATGATTAGTTATTCGTTATTCGAGACTAACTCGTCTTATGGAGGCCAAGAACTGCCATGGTTCGGAGGCTCCTCCGTCCTCCGCCATACCTGCCCCTCACAACTGAGAGCATTAATGGCATATCGCCATCTATCATGAAAGTGCTTCTTGATTGGGTCATATATTTCAGAAATCCGAAGAATATGAACTCATTTTGCAGGAATGGCTTCAATAAATCTAAACAGGGCAGCAGGTTTAACCGAAATCTCTCGTATTTACTCCTCCTCCCCCCCCCCCCCCCCCCCCCCCCCCCCTCCCCCCCCTCCCCCCCCTCCGCCGCTGGCGCTGTGCGTCTGGCCTCAGCGCCGGCGCTAGCG
>JANTQB010000061.1:0-105844 GCA_032988175.1 Myotisia sp. PD_48 | reverse complement strand
TTTTGGGGTTCTTCTGGGGTGTGGGTAAAAAAACCCACACCTTTTTCTCTCTCCCCCCCCCTTCCTGTGGGGTATTAATAGGAGGAAAATTTTTTTTCTCCCCCCCCCCCCCCCCCCCCCCGCACCGAATAATATTGACTTTTGGTTTCATGGAAGTTTTTCACTAGCCCGGGAAATGTATACGTAAACAGAGGATTGTTTAGGAATTGATTGTATGAGGTTTAATCTTGATGCACATGAAGCAGAAGGATCATCAGTCAGTTGTGAATAATCGAGAGAGGCTTTTTGTCAGAATACGAGCTGGAGTTATGCATAAAACTGCCGATTTCCGTTGATGCACAAATTGCGCGATTCGGATGACTATAATGGAAGCAGTGATCCCAGCTTTTACCCCCTCTGATTAGCATGCCTATCCTTCAAATACCGCGGAGGTTATAACTCCATAATTTTTCGTATCCGCGGATAGAATTGCGGGCAATTCCAAAACCGGAAAATTGATCCACTGTGCTAACCACAAAGAACACCTGCCCTACTTTGTGTGCAGTTGGTTATATCCTGTGGTCACTCACAGTGACAGTTTCGTGGACGCGCCTTATGATCCATAGTTTCATTGGATACACGGGAATATTCCGTGGTAAGCATGGCCTTGGCCTGTACAACAAAGCTCAACAATAATAATAAGTGAGTCCTTGGTTTTGTCCATACGGAAGACGGGATATGCTTCCCTGAAGTTTGACGTTCTATGGAGCACAGATAAAAAGTGAAATGCACCCACCGGAGCCTTCTTTACCGGAGGTTCACCTTCAGCTAAAAGATGGTGTAATATTGCTCCGAACTGCCAAATCCAGACCGTCTCAACGGAAGGTCCTGACGGCTCAAAAAAGCAAAGAAACGCAAAGAGGTAATAGAAATAGGTATCGGGTCATTTTCTTTCGCCGGTTTTCTTTTTGCACGCACAGGTGAAACCGGGATTTCTGCAGATTATTCCTCTTTCGTCTTTCGATGGACGGGAGGAAAACGAGGTGATTATCCGGGCCGCCGCCACGACTTCTTGTTTCCCCTATACTCTATTTCATGACTGAGCCAGGTCTGACAGGTAAATGATTCATACCAGAAAGCGGGATGTTGAAAAGTTGCATTTTTCAAATGAAGAACAGACTCCGTTAAAATGCTGAGGGATCGCCATGGGAATAGAACGTAATTTCGGCGGTAAAACGTTCCACTGAAGGTCAAGGGGCAGGTCTGGCTTTCTTTCCCGTTGAGGCCCTAGCCCAACCCTCCTTAGCGTTGGTCAAATGATGCGGAGAAAAAGTCCATCGACCAGGCCAGGTTGAAGGCCAAGCTTAGGCGGATGTTGTCGTTGGAAAGTCAAACCAATGTGGCCTAAAGTTTAGCCAATCAGTTACCCCGTTTAAGTTCAACCTCGGTCGGCCTCGTGCCTTAAATAACCTTGGAATGCTTGGGGGTGCCAAAAAACGGTCGCCCATGGCCAGTCGAACTCCATCCAAGTGCAGATGTGGTGCTCATTTCTTTTTCTGGGAATAGTCTTCCCCGTCCTTGTCACGAAATTCTTACTGGTCCCCGATAGGGTCAAGGAACCGTTGTACTCCGTACTCGGTATGATTGTACAGAGTACAGTATCCAGTGCAAGGCGCTCTTAGAATTAATAGTTTGGGAGCCATATTTGCTAGAATTAACTACTCCGTAGATGGTATTAATAACCAGTTTTCCTTAGTAGACATTCCCTTAACTAAGATCCGTGTTAGCAAATTGTTTCAAATTTCTTTCAACTTGTCATGGTTTGTGGGACTAGTCCAAGTCTTTCTTCCGCAAGATAGGATGGACTTCCAGCTGATCTATTATGCGACAAGGGAAAGAACTTTAAAAAAAAAAAGGAGCAATCGAGGATCTTTCTGGTTATGTTTGGAGAGGGGAGGGAGCGCGCCCAACTTCGTGACTTCATGTGGTGAAGATGAGAGAGATGGGAAAATAAAGGCCACTCGTGAACTCGGTTTAGACAAAAAAACCACGAAAGATGATAATGCAAAACATTAAACAATACAGAATACAGGGTATTTTATATGCTCTCAATTCTCTTTTACTATGGTTGCTGGTACACTCGAGTGATGAATAAACTGAAATGAACTGAACTGAATTGTCGTGCCACAGAAGAAATCAAAACTGTTAACTAACTATTATAGTAGTTATTTTATGAGCGCTAATAATATCACATGACGCCGTCAACCACCAACCTGTATAATTTACTACCTATAACTAGCTGGTTGAACTCCAAAAGTCGCTGAACAAATAGTAAATTATATTAAGCAAGTTCTGAGCATTTCCTTTTTCGGTTACTGGGGTTTATTCACAATTTTGGATAACTTTATGATTACTAGATGGAACTAATATAAAATTGTTCTAAACCCTAGCTATAACTATAGCTACTCCCAATCCGAACAAAATAGCAAAATGAAGTAGCCAACTCCAATTCTTTCAAGCGCAAGATTGTTGATACCTGAAACAACACCAAAGCTCTACTTCGGGACCGCTAAACTTCCTTATTTTATTTTTTGAGCCTAAGCCTTTTCGCACCTCTCGCTGTCATCCGGAATCCACTGACGTATCTTGCCACTGGTCGTAAGTCAACGTAACCGAACAGGCAGTCGACGGCAACGGCATTTACGAGAGCCCACTAGCCACTCGGGTGGTATTTGAATCAACCACTAGTGATGGGAAGATAGTTGTTCTGAAAACTAGGCCCCAAGGGGCCTTCGCCAGATCCGAGGCTGATACAATGAGCTTCGCGTCGAGCAAGTCCGGGAATATTCACTCCGCGTGTTCTAGGATGTTATGATGTTCCCCTCACGTTTCTGTAATGGAATCAGATCGTGCTCCAGGTAAATCTCTGGATAAAGCCTGGCGTACATTGAATCGAGTCCAGCAAGATACTCTCAACTTATAACTTCAGGAACAAATGCGGCTATTCAGAACCTGTACCCAGCAATATATAGGGCGGGTAAACCACCAGGAAACATTCAACTTCTATGACCGTCTACACATTTGACTCACAGGCCCATTTGACTCGGAAGATGATTTCGACAACTGATGCCTTGCCAGCGTAAAGTCACCTACGGCTAAAGCCCTTTGAAACGACTGCTACCTGGCATGCGACATGGGGACCAATAAATTTGTTCTAATGCATGATGATCTCTCCGCTCGAAATATTATAGTTAATGACGGGAAGATCACTGGGATAGTCGACTGGGAGTACAGTGGATTCTTTCCTGAGTATATGGAATATGCTGTGGCAACACAGATCTATGACAATATTGTTGCCTGTGCTGAAGAAATCCTTGAACTGTGTGGCTTAAAGAGAGCAGAATTCATGGCGGCGATAAAGGATAGGGGTTGGTAGAAACCGCATTGTATCAAGCAAGCTCGCATGCCGTTACAGTATGTCGGAGAGGGCAGTTTGAGGGCTGGCGCCGGTTCATATACACAATTCAAGGCACCTTTTCCTCCACATTATGCGGTAGAGGGAGCCTATAACGCGACATCCACAAAATAACGGACATTGAATTTTTTTTTCTATTTATTTTACCTTTTTTTTTGTTTCTCTACAGCTTGCTCATACCCGTGATTTTCAGATTTATAATACTGTTCACCTGCTCCCCTGTTGCTTGCAACACTTAAGCCACACCCTATAATAATTAATAGCTATATAATATTTTTTTAACTCAGTTAATTAATAACTTTACTCCAAGATAGCTTTCTATAGAAATAAGAGAAGGTTTATATTAGGTAGAAATCAAGCCTATTTTTTAAAAAAAATCTACTTTTTAGTTTTTAGATCTATAGATTTTGAAAGGTATAGTTAACTAATTTTGACTATAAAACTATACGATAACAAAACCACTGCACCAAAAGGTCAACCTTAGGAACTTAGGTTCTTAAGAAGCATCGTATCTCTGACACTGTGAAGAACCAATATAGAATAATCAGATTGATATCTATGTGCTCAATAAACTAAAATAACAAAGCTGAGAAAGGAAAGAAGAAAGAAACAGAGAAATGAAAACAAACACGCGATCTATATATCTCCTGAGTGGCTCCCAATAGAGCCACACCGGTGTGGGAATAAAACTATGTCATGTGATGTAAAATGCTTAGTCAACACCCACACCCTCCTTATGTAATCGGTAAATATTGCCTTCCACAACTCAGCTCAACCAACCCCCTATTCTCCGTACATTAAACCCCATGCATTGAACATGGCTACCTTCCCGAACGACTGCCTCCCCCCTGAGGGCTATTTTGAGACTCGCCAGGCCTTATTTGAATCAATTAATGGATGGGCAGTAACAAGAGGTTATGCTTTTACAACACAGAGATCAGTACGAGAAGGAAATGGCCATTTAAAAATCTACTATGCATGCGATCGAAGTTATCGACCACCTCTCCCTAGAGAACGTACGAGAAAAACAACTACTCGAATGACTAGCTGCCCCTTTTCAATTTTAGCTAAGGAATCAAGCAATGGCTGGACTTTAAAGCATCGTCCTAATCAACGATTTGCAAGGCATAATCATGAGCCTAGTCAATCCCCAATTGCACATCCAATTCACCGTCAACTCTCTGTACGGGAGAAAGATATATCACAATTTACAAATTCTGGGCTTGCACCAAAGGAAATCCAAACCCTTGTACGGGAAAGTGGCTCACTAGCTACACGGCAAGATATCTATAATCGAATTGCAGACGTACGACGGGATACCCGTGGAGGCCAGAATCCAATCCATGCACTTGCAAATCAGCTTGAAAAGGAAGGCTTTTGGAGCCGTATAGAATTTGCACCAGATGGCCATGTTACAGCAGTTCTCTTTGCACACCCAAGTTCTCTTGCCTACCTTCAATCATACCCAGAAGTTCTACTTCTTGATTGTACGTACAAGACAAATAAATTTGGGATGCCTCTTCTTGATATGATTGGTGTGGATGCAGCTCAACGGTCTTTCTGTATTGCATTTGCATTCCTAAGTGGTGAAACAGAGGCTGATTATACATGGGCTTTAGAGCGATTAAAGTCGCTATATGAGCAATGCTGTAATAGCACTCTTCCATCTGTTATTTTGACAGACCGTTGTCTTGCACTTATAAAGGCAGCCTCAGCCCTCTTTCCCCCACCAGCAACAGCAATATTAATCTGTGTTTGGCATGCAAATAAGGCGGTTCTTGTACGATGCAAGCCAGCCTTCCCAGAAGCTGAAAAATGGACAGAGTTTTATGGATTTTGGCATCAAATTATCAGCTCACCAACTGAAGAAGCGTACACTGAACAGCTTACAAAGTTTCAGCAAAATTATGCCTCTGAATACCTGAATGAGATTAATTATATTAAGAGTACGTGGCTTACTCCTTTTAAAGAAAAGCTTGTACGAGCATGGGTTGACAAATCAATGCATTTTGGCAATACAGCTACTTCACGGGTTGAGGGAATCCATGCTCTTCTCAAATCTTACTTACGGCGGTCAACATTTAATCTTTTTGAGGCTTGGAAAGCGATCCAACTTGCTCTCAATAATCAACTTTCTGAGCTTGAATCCAACCAAGCAAAGCAACAGATTCGGAGTCCCCAAGAGCTTGATAAAGCATTGTATGGGGTCGTACAAGGCTGGGTCTCCCATGAGGCTCTACGAATGGTTGAAGAACAACGGAAATTACTAAGTAGGAATCCAACCCCAGCTTGTACGGGGGTCTTTACTCAGGTCTATGGGCTTCCATGCGTACATGCACTAGCTGGACGTCAGGGTGAGGCTCTACTGCTGGAGCATTTTCATCCACATTGGCATTTGAGGCGTACGGGGTCCCCGCAATTACTGCTTGAGCCTCGCCAACATATTGAGCCTCGCCAGCATACTAGGCCTGCTCAAAGCTCTATCCCAAGATCAAGTACGAGGCGGGAACCTAGTCAATTTGAAGCAATTGAGAGCGCTAGAGGCTCAGGCTCAATGCGGTGTTCAAGGTGCCAGGGAATCGGCCATAGAAGGAACTCCCCCCTATGCCCACAACGCTACTTAGGTGTTTTATAGTTCAATATATGGAGTTCAATGCATGGGGTTTAATGTACGGAGAATAGGGGGTTGGTTGAGCTGAGTTGTGGAAGGCAATATTTACCGATTACATAAGGAGGGTGTGGGTGTTGACTAAGCATTTTACATCACATGACATAGTTTTATTCCCACACCGGTGTGGCTCTATTGGGAGCCCTCCTGAGTGCAGCCCAAGTCATATGATGGAGACTTGAGCCAGCGCCGTCACAGACACTATAACATTAATACTAAAGAGGAAATATTTCTAACGATCCTATACTAAATTAGGAGGGGAATAGAGTAGGATATTATAATTATATATTATGAGTTTATTTAGTTGGTTAAATAGAGCCTTCAAAATTCAAAATTATTATAGAGTCATTAGTTATTATTGGGCTGTGGCTCACCCATGGCAAGCACCAGAGAAATAGTTAACTAGGTGAAAAGTATTACAAATATCAAAGTTATGGGTGGTTATGTAGCCTCCTTTAATATGCTCCAACCGAACAAACAATTGGCTTGCCAAGTTCAAGTAACGTCCACCATGGGAGATCCTCTTGCGGCCCAACAAAAAAAATTCAAGTGAAAACTACGGATGTTTGTCCCAAAAGTCTTTGGCCTTCATGCTAAGGCCTAGGTGTAGGGTTAGGTGTATACTTAGGTGTAAGGCCTAGGTATAAGTTAACTATGTATATATGTCAGAAATACTTCTTAAGAACCTAAGTTCCTAAGGCTGACCTTTTGGTGCACTGGTTAAGAGTATATTTTGCTATCCATAACATACTTAGGTGTAAGGCCTAGATGTAATATTAGGTGTAACTATATGCATAGGTTTAAATAACTATCAGATATTCTATCTTAAGAACTACTGTTCCTAAGGTTGACCTTTTGGTGCAGTAGTTAAGAGCTTAGTGTTACAGACAAGTCATATAAAGGTAGAAGGATGAATGTTTATTGGACCTGCCGGATAAAGAGATAATCCGAGTCCTTGGCGGAAAGGTCCCAGACTAGCTTTGGACAAAAGGTCCATGAAGGGACCTGATGGAGGTAAAGGATCTAGGACCTTACCACATTATTGTATGTAGACATGACGGGTATAAATAGGGCCCTCATGTCCCACCTTTGGTCAGGAGTTCTTATAACTCATGGTCAACTCTATGTTCCTACAAGCCTAGTACATTTACTTGAATACAACCTGTTGACCCGAACTGTGATGCGCAGTACATGTTCTATTCCTTTGATATATTCCCTTGTCTTTGACTAAGTATATTGCTACGCCTGTTGCGACGAGTTGAGCCTTATCAGATACAATATCAGTCTAGCAGTGCTTTTGCCCTTACTGTTACTACCGGCCTGGTTCGCCCACCCCGATAAGACACCCAGTTACTGTTATACCCTTGTTATACCCTAACTGTCCCACGTCTTTTTGACACTTAGTTATCTAACAATAACTAAGGCTAGGATCATACTTTCCCTAAATCCTCATCTTCTACCTAAGTTAACCCCTGATGCTAGGACTAGTTTAGTGCCTTAGTTTTAAGGGCCTGGTTATTAAGGAAATAAAGACTTTTGGTGCCAACCTCTGTATTTTCCAACGACGATGACGATGGCAAAACGTCTACCAACGCCAGGATTATCCTTCCCCGCCCCCAAAATTGGTTTGACCCTTTGATTAGGCCCGTCCACCGTGCATTGGAAACTGAAATGATTCGTGGTGATCAATCCTCACAACAACAGTTAAGCGCCGGCCCCCATCAGGAGTAAGAACTACCATAGTAGACTTGGTAGTAGGATCTTCCTCTATAAATAGCCCGCCATTCTCCCGAGAATATGTTGAATATGTTCTTCTTCCTCTTCTTCTTAATCTCTATCTCTAATTATCCTTCCCAATACCTATTATTCAGTCAGACTAAACTCTTAACCAACGCACCAAAAGGTCACCTTAGGTGTAAGACTCTGACATCTGCTATTATTTCATTACTTTTTCCCCTTAAGCAAGCCTAATACCAAGGTTGGTGTACCTTCTTTCCCCTTTCCCTAGGCTTTGCTTATTTATTTCCCTTGCTTAGGCTTTTTCGTCGCTTTGCTTAGGCTTTAAAACATATTCCCTAGCTGCACCCTTGGACTGAGGATTACGAGGAGTATTTAAGAAAAAGAACCAGGATAAATACCATGTACGTCATTATCCCCACCAACTTAAGCATATAATTAATAAATAGGAAACAGATTCTCAAGAAACCCAAAACAAATAACCATGTCTCTCAATTCCCTTGAGCTTCAGCCTGTTGTTTACGCAATAGCGCAGAAACTCGATTTATTGAGTATCGACTATGCCCTTATGGGGGCGCTGCAACATGTTTGTTGACTACAGATCTGGTCCGAAGAACTGGTGGCGTCGACCTTGTTATACACGTCGACCATCGTAATATCACCGCCGACCAGCTAACAAATCAGCTTCTCACAATGTTCCCATCTGAGTTCCAAGGAATCAGCCAGTACGGCCACACTATTCCCGCTTACAAAGTAAGCCGCCCTGGAGGTGACGTTCAGCTGGTGGAAGTGGAAGTATTCGACTACCAAAGCTGGCCACAGCGCCCGCAATACAACATTCAAGCAAGTAGCCGGCGGGTATTGAATATTAATGGTCAACCCGTCAAAGTTTTCGCCCCTGAATGGTTGTTACGTGAAAAGATTTTGTCCCAGTATCAACGCCAAGGGACTCTCAAGGAACGAACCGATCATGAGGATATCATGAGAATGATCCCTTTGTCCACACCAGGGACGCCAGAGCTAGACTTCAACCAAAGAGAGGATTTGCAAACCGCCTTGGCCAATTTTGTACAAAAAAAGCCAACTTTGGCTCAGCTTCTGAAGGCAAAGATCAGATGCAGCATTGTCTTCCAAAATTAGTAAGTTTCTCTATTAGCTAGTTGACTAGGCTGTTCAAGTTAGGGTAGTATGGAAAATAAGAATTATTGTGCCAAACAACATCTTTTCTAGATCGAGTGACCGGATCAGTGCGAACAGGAAATACCTTCCGAGCCCGTATCATCGCGGAGAAGAGCTTATTGGGTTCAAGAAGAGTTTTTTAAGTGAGAAAGCTGTGCCTTGAATCTGGAAAAGTGCTTTACACACCACATATTTATAGTCAAATGAATCTATCCTCAAATTGGATTGCCACGCATATCTATTGGCAGCTCTTTTTCCCGAACCAATACGTTTGGAAATACGATAATCTAGAGGCCCAAATTTGGCTTCGCGGATTCGACCAAAGTTGGTACTAAACCATTTCGCCGCCTCCTCATCTGAACTATGGTCAAGGATATCATTATTGACCTCTAGATATCCTGCCATTTGGGATACCAATGATGTTAATGACATGCTCCATGAAGAACAAGCAACTTTATTTTCTTCATCAATCGCTGCCTTAACAAAGCTTTCAACCAGCGTCGGCTCCAGTGGATAGAATATATTGCCGTAGATATCAAATTGCATAGTTTTCGCTGTACTTTTCATTCTTCCATTCAAAGGATAGGTATTATTTTCCAGGGGAAGGTGCGTAAATGAGTTCGGAAACAAGTACAACTGCAAATTTTCTTCCGTCGGATCACCACGTGGATAATTAAATACCGCACAAGACCGATCGAAGCGTTTGTAACCTGCATTTATTTCCTCCAACAGCTGTTGTGGGTTTGGATGGCTCTCCATTATCTCAGGAGGAGGGTTTCGATTGGGAACACTTGGGACGAACCCCGCGTCTTTCAGTTTATTGATGGCAGTTGCGTAATGCTTATCTTCCACTACAATCATGGGAGCCCATGGCAAGAGAATAAAGAGGGTTAGCAATCATAGGAAGGATCTCGCAATCTTTAGCGCTAAACATATTCTTACCCCAATGCCCATAGGGACTCCAAGATACCACATCGCCAGCGGCCCCCAAGGAACCACTGGGAGAGGTTGAAGTACTGTGGCAAGTCTCAACGAGAACCTCTCCGGCTGGGTCTCTCTTGGGCGTCTGAACATAGCTATTGTAGGAAATCAAACTCAAATAGTCTCTCTCCAACAGCTAGTAGTTCCCAGCATTCAATAAATAAATATGATTATCAAGGAAGTGGTCATCGGCATTGAAAGGTTCGTGATTTATAGTTACTCCATACAAGGCTACGTGAATCTAGAACGGAAACGGAACAATATATAGCCTCTGAAGGAAGAAGTCACGGGATCCATGGATGGAAGTCACGGGATTTCTAATTCCGCCGGCCCAAAAGAGTTCAAGGTTTGAGTTGATTGACAGTTGATGACGAGCATGCTTGGAGCTTCACGGATTTCTGACGCATTTTCTTGGACGGTCCATTTCTTCGCACACGCTCTGGTTTCCCTTTAGCCGTCTGGGGGATTTTTTTTAAATCTCCCCTCCTCTCCTCCTCCTCCCCTAGTCCCCCTAGTCCTCTCTGCCCACCAACCAAGCAATCTATCGACCCAGTAGGTTACCTCACTTGAGTGACAAACGAGGAAGGGGTCTGGTTCTTTCAAGGGAAGGAAGGAGATAAAAAAAATGGCCATTTAGCTTGAATAACCAGTCATTTTTCCCTTACTACAAGACTTTCCCAACAGTCCGCCGCGATGGGACAGACCGCCTCAACCCAGAGGCTAGCACAAGAGAATACCGGCAGTGAAAATGCAAGTCTAGTTCGGAATGATCGTGATGGCCGTGATGACCGCGTCTCGGATGCCCTCACTAGCCGGCAGGCAGGTGAGGGAGAATCGCCTTCATCGAACCCTCATCCGCAAGCCATGCCTTCGTTATTTCGCTCCGGAACTACTGGAGAAACAAATCGAACGGCAGCATCTCGTATAGAAACAGGCAATCTGCAACCCTTTGTAAGCCATTCTCGGTCGACTACCCACAATAGCACGGCATCTACAGCCAGCAGGCGGTCAAGGATGTCTCGTCTAGGCACAAGAATTTTACCCAACTCTGTTTTACGGAACCTTTTGAGCAGTGGGGAGGAGACGGCAGCAGAGGGTAGCGCTCTTCGAAATGGATTACTCTCGCGAAGCCTACCAAGATCCGATCCCCATTTTCCAACAGGGCATTTCTCATCATTGAGAAGCCTTAGCTCTAGAGGGATAGCGCGACGGAGGTCTATCCGTGGGCCGTACGCTTTTCCAAGAGGGGAATCAGCCTTACTTCCTGAGTCTCCCCCGAATTTAACATTTCTAGATAATCCTTCAAATACCCGCAACACACATCCATCACGTCTGTCCTGGCGTTATCGGGAAAGATTGAACCATGTTCGCCATTCGATCTCCTCTCCAATATCAAATATGTTCACTCCCGGGGCGCCATCACCAGAGGGCAATCATGACACCTCCTCCTCACCGCCGAGAAGACCTTCCCGTGCTGGTATTTCTGACGATTCCGATCGTCTTCTCCCATCCCTAGTCAATACCGGCTCCTCTATGGATATTGACGAGTTCCATGATCCTGACGTTACTGAGCCAGCATCTCAACCTAACGCCACCACCTCGCCGACTGCTGTACATCCCCCATCGGCTACACCCGGTACACGGGCTCCAAGAACAATCATTCGAGAACGCCGAGAACGGGCAGCGAGGCTGCTGAGAAGGGAAGAGCAGACGCCTCTCTCTCGCATTTTGCAACTGGCTGCCGCTGCAATTGCTGCACAGCTTTCTGGAAGCACAAACCTAACAGTCCCTGATATCCAAGCAGTTGGCGCCGATAGCTTGAACGGACCCCTCGAATCCCTGGTACAGGGTATACAACAGGCATCAGCAAGGGAAGATGGTAACAATGGTGAATCCCCAAGAGATCCAAATATGCCTCATGTCAACTTCTTGAGAGTTTTTCGATTCATAAATAACGATCCGCCGTCAACACGATCATCCGCTGATGGAGGAAATGATCACAATGGTGATCAAATGGATGTTGATGGACCGGAGGCAACTGAGGAAGACCGCCGCTTGCTCACCCTGGTGGTGGTAGGTGTGCGGGCTATGCCATCTAATAATAATACAGGATCCGGTGGTGAGGGCACGAACAACCGGCTGAATGTTGAATCGCTTTTACGTCTTCCGTTTCTCGCTCCGAGCAATTTCCTCCGTAGTGATCGCCCTGGTGGCGGTATTCTTCGCCGTGCTGATGGCCGGTCCAGGTTTTCTCCACGTCGTTACTCCGTTGGAGGAAGCACTCTCGGGTCCAGCTCTGAAGGGCATCGGCAGTACCGATCCCAAACATCCTCCCGACGACAGTCAGATACCGGCCTTTCCAATGATTTGTCCAGCTCTCTGCCAACCGCCCTCTCTGACAGCCCACAAGGCCCACACCCACCCCCGTCCACGCCAGCGGATCCCGGTTTGTCACGAGTACCCTCTGCAGCTAATACTCCAAGCCGAAGGCCGTCATCTGCGTCCGCCATTCTTCCACAGCTGAATGAGGATTCCGCGGGAGAACCAGACGATTCTTTAACGGAACAATCAGCAAACTTTAGTTCTAGCCGACAACGTCGTCGAAGTGACTCTGAAGCTGCCCGTCACCGAGGGTTAGGCTCTGGTTCTGCGCGCCGCAACGGGGTAGTAGAGCCGGATAGTCCTTCTCCTTCTACTGGACGCAGTTGGTTAATATATGTTGTTGGAACGAATTTGACCGACAACAATGCTGCCTTCGCAGCACCTAGCTTATTCACAGATGTGAGTGTCCTCCTCCATTCTACAGCAAAATGTATATCAGGCATTGTTAAACAGATTCTAATCGAAACATAAAAAAAAACTAGGATCCGACCTATGAAGACATGATGCTTCTTTCATCATTGTTGGGTCCGGTAAAACCACCTATTGCTACGCAGGACGAAGTTTCCGCTGCTGGGGGACTCTACAGACTTGTAGAGTACTCTGGTGCGCTCATCGCAGAAAACCCAGAAACTAACGCCAACATTCCTATCGCGGAAACCGATCGATGCCTTATCTGTCTTAGCGATTACGAGGCAGGTGAAGAAATAAGGCTTCTAAACCAGTGCAAACATCTCTATCATCGAGATTGTATTGATGAGGTAGGAATATATATACATACATTCCTTTGATTGTTTAAAGGATTTTTGAACTGATTTTGGCCGATTCTAGTGGTTAACAACGGGGCGTAATTCCTGCCCACTTTGCAGGGGCGAAGGAGTGTCCCTTCCCACCAATTCAGCTGAATCTACCAACGATGAAGCTGCAGTTTCTTAGTAGTGGTCGCTGAGCTAAATACCCCCGTGCAAACCCCTCACGCATTGCAAGGCACAATAAGCTCTGTGTTTAATATTTCAACGTACTCACTCCTTCTACTCAATTATCGACCGTGATTTCAGAGGCTTAGTTTTGTCCTTTTTTACGTAGTATGCTGCTCACTTCGCTTCTCCTCTTACGCGTTACCCTTTTATCCCCTCGCTTTCTATGTTTTCTCTTGCGTGCATCCCCCCATTTGCGAACAAGTTTTATTTGGCGTTTATCATCAAGGCATCAAGGGACAGCGGGAATAATGATCTGGGCCAGGACAGGTGGATGGAATTCGTTTTCTCTTTCTTTCTTTTTTGCTTTCTTTTCTTTCCTGCTTTTTCTCCCTTGTTCTTTCATATCCATTTTCCCCATCTTCTACCCACAGCATATTTATGCCAAATCGAATCATTTTTTTCTTCATGAACACTTTACCACGTTCTTTGTTTTCAAAACAGGTCAGGTTTGCAAACACACTGCGCTTTTTGATTCTCGTTTCACGCCTTCTGGAAGGCTAGAAAATATTAAATGACTTCATCATTCATGCATGCTCATCCAAGAATCGTTGTACTTCTGGTTGGAGGGGACTAGTATTAGTTGATATATTTCACTTGTTCCTCTGAACTCACTCTATGAATGGACCCCGCCCTATGCATAGTAAAAATTTTCATTCTCGATATCACTTGTTAACGTTGATTTCGTCTATCATGCATTGAAAAAATAATACATATTAATATATACAAAATATGATAACAACAGCGATCGAAATTGCGGTTTCAGCTCCACGAGAGAATCATATTTAAGGTGATTGGCCCTTTAAAACCCCCATACCTCCGGTTCTCATTTCTTCTAATCTTTTCTTTATGGTTTCTCCCTCCTGGTTGACATTATCATAACGTCGTTTAATCTCATTTTCGAATATCGATGCCACTTTCCGTCGGGCTTGCCTGGCAGCTTTCGTTTTTTGAAGAATCGAACCAAATTGGTCGATCAGCCAGTCTCCACTTTCTTCCCATTCAGATAGCGTGAGCGTGGAGAAGAACGTGCGACGTTGGTCATCCGTCAAGGTCTTCAAACGTGACAGCTTATCTGCAAGTGGCATTGGAGGGTCCTGGGGTGGAAATATGGGCCGACTAGGAGCAGGATTGTAATCGAAGGATTCCGCCTGGAGGTCGGAGAACAGCTTGCTCTGTAGAATATTAGGAGGGTAGTCAGAAACAAAATTGGAAATTATTTCTCCGGAGGAATCGCGGGATATAGCTGAAAGACGGGGAGAAAGGGTTGTAGTAGGTTCTTGATGCTCGTTATCGTCGAAGTCGTCACACGTGTCGAGTGTACTCAGCTCTGTTGCTGTGTCAAATATTCCGTAACTGTGATCCTGGTACTGTTCATGAGTGGTAAACTGCATCCCATTATGATGCTGAGTTTCTGTGTAGCCATCCACTGGTGATCTTAGTCTCTTTCCGGGGGTTCTAGGTACGGATGGTTCTTGGGAGTTTGGGTGAGATGCTGTTTGTCCTAAATTACCAGCGTGTCCATTCGCGGCTGGATAGGGATGATGTGCGGCAAAACGAGATCTTGTACTAAATCTACCTGGTGTGGACAATCTTGGTATTGCTCGAGGGGCAGGTCGGGTACCTTCAGGGCCAGTGTCGTCCGGAAATTGCGTATTTGCGACTATCGGTAACTGAAAGCCTTCGTCATTGGGGGGAGGTGGATTCTCTGGTCGATGGTCTAAAACATGTTCTCCAGCTTGGTCCTCCGGCTCGTTGACTGGCTGTTGACTTCCTACTCGAAGAATGGCTTCGATCTTCTGCCAACCCAAACGCTCCCGGTTTGGGGCCGGAATATCTCCATTCCAGGCAAAATTTTCATCTTGATCATCGGCCAATCCTATATCTTCTTCAAGTCTCTCAATTTTGGTGCCTTCCTGTGGCAGGTGTTTAAGCTGGATGCTTGTCGAATCAGACGCATATTCATCGTCAGAATCTAGCTCTTTAATCTGCTCAGCAATAGATTTATAGCCATTCCTGGTTGGTGGGCGATATGGTTTCTCAGCGCCACGAACAACACGTGGCTGCAGAGCAGGAGATGTGGGTTCGCTACCCCTATCTCTCGTAAAACTAATAGTAGTTGTAGAATCGTCAACTCCCTCGAGATCGGTGTCAAACGCAGATTGATGGTTGGAGACGTCTAGCCTCGTCACGGGTACATTGACCCGAGCTAGGTCTGCATTTCTTTGCCTGGAGCCCCGAGGAATACCTGAAGCGCGTCCTTTGGGGCCAGGGCTATGAAGCTGGGTGCCGTGAATAAAATCACTAACCTTCATTTTTGCAAGGCTCCTCAATCAAAACAGTAGGAGGGGGGATTACAGAAGTACAGAAGTGAGGCTTTGGGTAGCCCTCATTTACTGAACAACCATTGTCTATCTGTGTCACCTTCAAATGTGCCAGGAGAACATGTTGGGCCCCCCAGTCGTGCCTGTAGAGACTGAGGTTTGATGTGAGCAAGATTGGTTGATGTCAAGGATCGATGGTCAGTCACATGGGCACATTTGCTCCTTTGAGTAATTTCATTAGTTGCCCTGGCGACAAAAAGCCCAGCGGCTACTATTTCTACCAGTACGGTTGTTGAGAGCATGTGCATAGTATATTAATTAACTATTGTAGTTGCTATATTATTCATTTAGGTAAATGTATTCATTTGGAACTATCTAGATTTGATCTGTGTTTCGTTTTAGTGACCCCGAGCTCGCTAGGAGTTGACGTCTGGCCTTAGCTCTCTCCATAAAGGTGTTCGCTTTCATATTTTCACTAGATCGTCTCTCTTTAGCAGATTGAACTTCCAGCCTCTTAAGACGAGGTTCCAAAGGGCCCTCTTCAGTTTTCATTCTATCCTCATTCTCATATCCGTTTTCGGAGGTAGAATCGTCGTCCCCATCCCGAGGACAGACCGAAAATACATAGAGATCACCTATCCATTGGGAGACCATGGCCCTGAGATTAAGTAGTTGATGATCGTCTGAAAATGGAGGGGAAGCAAGTAGGTTATCCATTTGGGAAGCTATTTGCTGAGCTTCCTCTAGTTCTCTGGTTCGAGCATCAGTCAAGATCTTCGTCTTTGGGTCCTGCCAGCGGTCATGATCAGGGTTTTCAGCCATACGATCACTACGGGTGGACATCCGGTCCTCGTGGTCATCATTTTGATCCCTAAATGATGCATTATCTTCATCGTCCATCGCCTGTTCTCTCTTCTTCCGGCTTTCCTCCTGAACAAGAGAGATCCAAAGTCCAAACATAGCAGGATAAAATTGTAATGGGCTCAGCGCATTGGGAGATGTCTTCCGATACGGATATTGAAGAATCAATCTCTCGTAATATTCTTTTGCCTTTTCAAACCCAATTCTCGTAAACCATTTCCTTTGTCGTATTTCCGTTTCCCCTATGCCATTGTCCTGGCTGAAATCTTGATCCTGCCATAGTAAAATCTCTGCCCCGATACCCCATCTTCCGCCAGCCCGCACATCAATAGGATGGCCACCAAATTCGTCCCGTAGAATCAATCCCCACGCTCGACCAGCTCGAATATAATCTTGTTCCATCAAACACCGGTGCAGGATGGTAGTTATAACGGCTAGGTGGCGAAATCGCAAAGTATTTTTCTTCGTGGGATTGCCGCCAGCGAGATAGAGTGGAGGATTTAACTGAGCCAATTCCTTCTCCATGCGTTGTCGATTATTTAGAACTTTTTTGGAGCAGAGGTCTTCCTGATTCTCGGCATCGTCATCATCATTTATGTCCTCTTCGTCTTCGATTTCATCCTCCCCCGAGGAAGAAATATTGTACGTTTCGGGAGGGGCAGCATGCGGAAAATTCCCTTCAGGTAATTCGTGATGCACAGGCAGTCCAGCAATTCTGTATTGGTGTGCTTCCCCCGGCGAAAGAATTAGAGGTGATCGGCTCCTTGCTGGCTGGCTTCTGCTTCTACTTCTACTTCGTTTAAGCTTTCCCTTCTGCTTCCGGTCTTTCCTCTGTTGTTTCTGCTTCGACGGTTCAGAACCGCCGTGGTGGTCCCAGCTTAGCCTGTTAGACGCAAATTCATCAACGCTTTGGTCCGTTTTGATCCGGTCATTATCGTCATCCTCGCTATCGCCCTCGTTTTGATGGGCATCATGAATCCCACGATACCTTCCGCGTTGCTTTAGCTTTTCATATTTGGCAGATCGATAGCTTAAGGGCTGCTGCCAGAGCGGCAAAGGGAGGGAGAAGTAAGAGGTGTTTTGGCTATACACGCCAGGATTTCGCGGCATGAAGCGGTATGACCAGGAGTTCTCTCCGACCTTCGTGTGTAAAGTGCGCTGGAAGCGTTAGCGTGTGTGAGAGCGAGAGTTATTACGGAGTATACGGTTGTTTAATTAAACATGCGTGTGCCTGATGGAGCGGATGAAAACCAAAATTCAATAATTCCAGCTTGTTTCATCTTGGCTCCACTGAACCTTTCCCAGTGCCTAATTAAGCCTTGTCTAGACTCCAACCACACACGAACTCGCTAACAAGCAAGAGGATGATAATGCGCCTAGTCGATTCTTTCACGAACTGTTGGAGGCTTATTGGTGGGAACAATGGGAAAAATGGATCCATTTGATACTCTTTTACCCCCTAGTGGACCGTCTAGAGCCGCGAACCTCGCTGTCCCCTGATAACGTGGCGAGCCTTATGATGCCCTGTTGAGAACCATATTTATTTAAGAGCTGGTTGGTCCCTGTCACCTCATGGTATTTCAGGTCCAATTCATTCTTTTTCAAACCACGCTCCTTTACCTTTGAGAATATTCAAAATGGCTCCTTCATGGACCAAGTCACTCGTTTTTCTAGCTGCCCTTGCGCCATCGGCCATGGTTGCAGCTACCCCTTGTACCGTGATCACCGACCCCCCGATGATATGTTCTGAAGGGGCTGTTATTGCACAGGGTGGTGTTTTCTATAAATGGAGCTGTCACTCGACTATAAGTGGGAAGAAATATTGGCAAAGCAAAGGATATTATTCCCTTAGAGCTTGCATGGGTGCTTGTTCAGCACGATCAGCTTGCTCTGGTGCCAGTTTCATCCCTGAAGCGAATCTCTGCAAACTGTATACCGGCGAGTTGACCAAACAGCATGGTGGTGGCTCCCAATCGGCAATCAAATACCAGGAGAATCCGTGCGGAGGTCATCCAACGACAACAACTGAGACCACCAGCACCACCGAGACCAGCACAACTGAGACGAGCAGTACGGAGACCAGCACCACTGAAACTAGCACCACGGAGACCTACACTGATACTAGCACCGCCGAAACTAGCACCACCGAGACCAGCACCACGGAGACTTATACTGATACCAGCACCACCGAAACTAGCACAACCGAGACTAGCACCACGGAGACGTATGCCACTGAGACCAGCACTACTGAAACTAGCGCTACTGAGACTAGCACCACGGAGACCTACACTGATAGCAGCACAACCGAAACTAGCACTACTGAGACTAGCACCACGGAGACGTATGCCACTGAGACCAGCACTACTGAAACTACCAGCATTACCGAGACTGAGACTGAGAACCCTACCGAAACTCCCTACAGTACTGAATATCCAACTGGTTCAGAGTCTGTATACCCAACTGGTTCAGAGTCTGTATACCCAACTGGTTCAGAGTCTGTCTATCCAACTGGTTCAGAGTCTGTCTACCCAACTGGTTCGGAATCTGTTTACCCAACTGGTTCGGAGTCTGTCTACCCAACTGGTTCAGAGTCTGTTTATCCAACTGGCTCGGAATTTGGATATCCAACCTCGAATGTTGAACCGACAATTGTCACTGCAACTGTTTATCCCGTCGAACCGACTATCGTCACTGCAACTGTTTATCCCATAGAACCTACCACTTCAAGCCAGGGCACTTACGTGACCTTGACCGAAACATATGTCGTCCCTTGCCCGACTGGCTGGGAAACTTACACCACCACAGTGACCATTTCCCATTGTGGCTGCACCGAGACTCCGCTACCTACGTCAGTCCCCATGACCACCTATACCACAAGCTACCCAGCGAGCTGGGGATTTACCGCTCCAGTCACCGTCACCGTTCCAGATACCTATGCTATACCAGCACCAACAGGTTACACACCGGCACCTACCGGCCCTACTGGCACTGGAGGAGCACCATGGGTTACCTACCCAGATACGCCAGTCAGTGATACACCAGCGCCTACTAGCCCTACTGGTACTGGAGCTCCATGGGTTACCTACACAAATACACCGGTGGTCAGCAGCTACCCCTCGGGCAATCCAGTCGAGGTTCCACCATATTCCGACGATGCCCCATCCGTAAACCAACACGTACTAGTTTCTGGCCTCGCTGCCATTTTTGGCAGTGCTCTGGTTCTTCTATTATAATTCTTGAGGAGTCCAGTTTAATCTTTAATTTCTAATCTTTATTACTTTGTCGAATAACATCCGACTTTCCTCTCACTTGTCACCCTTGTTTCCTTGGTGAATATTCTCTATCAATATATAAACTTTAGAATCCAGTATATACTACTCTCTTACATAAAATACTTTTCATATAACGACCTATTAGCCGTATTACTAGGTTCCTAAATAGCGCGGATGTGCAAGGTCAAGATCGGATAATCTTTATTTTGTTGACTAGTTTCACAAGGAGGGTCTACAATAGCGCTCAACTAGCTCAAGTCCGTGGTTTCCAGTGATCTTTGAAAGTAACACTCAAAGGTATAATATTGAATCTCTGGATCTTGTGTGACTCGGATATTTGTTCCTGACTCAGTGCTATTTTTATCATGATATGAGAGAGGAGAGATAGCAGTGATAATTTATTGTCCTTACAGCTAGCCAACTTGGCATAATACATTACTGGACATTTACGTATATCAAAGTCGGCCTTTAAACAGATTGGGTATGAATTTCTCAGGTTAATGCCATGTTTTCATTCTGGTAATGGTAAAAAGGGTGGAGAATTTTCAAAACGAGGTAGCAAGAAAATAACAATTCGTTAGAAACATTTCGCTGAATCAAGACATAAAACATAAGTGAAATCGAAAAAAAAAGTTGGAAAAAGAAAATAGGTAAAAAAGAAAATCCCATATGCCCAGTTCCACCTATACCATCGCTGGTGCCCGTTTCATAATAAGTCATTCCCCTCTTTCATATATCATGTCATTAAGTCGTGATGTCATGTCAGATCAAACCATGGGAGGAAGGGTGATTGAAAAACAAACAAGAACAGAAACAAAAATGTGCAAAAACAAGAAGAGAGAATAGATAAATCCAAGATAATCAAAAAGGTATCCAACAAGGACAAAATATATGCGAATGAAGTCAAAAAGAAAGTTTTGGAAGTGAAGGCCATCTGCAGAATTCGAGAGGCCCCTTAGAGGAGAGAAAATATGCCGAAGAACAGAGTTTGTAAAGGGTTAATACACCGAAGAATAAGAAGGTGTTCCGGAACAAAGGAGATTTTCAGGTGCTGTCGAAGCTGTGGTTGAATTGACAAAGGAAATGTATATATAGTCGGTGACGTGCCGTGGAGATTCAAGTTGGATATGCGTTGGTTCTGTCCGCATGAACGGAATTTTTTTTGATAGACAGGGAGTTTGACGGAATCCCAGTCGTTCTGTCTCAAGACCAGCACCGAGCGGTCGATATTAGTAGTACGCCTCGCGGCGGTCTCTAGGTCTGTTTCCAAAAAAAAGGGGGGGGGGAAAGAGCTTTCGAAATAGTAATTCCGCTTTTCGCAGTCCGCTTCGCAAACGATTATCATTAACGCAAACCTAGATATGTAGGTCGGAAGATATATCGTTCTCGTATGGAAACCGAAATCACGAAGGAAGTGGTGGTTAATGCGCGTCGAGCGACCGGATCAATTATCCGTATAGCGAAAAAAAATTAATAAAGTAGGGTCGTAAGACAATATTGGCCGAAATAATAGGGTAAGTGTGTTGTTTGTTCTTCGTTTAAATCTTCTCCTCATTAATGGGGCAACTCATTCTGAGGCTCGGGGGAGTTATGATGTACACATCTCCCCACCCGGCTCTTCAGGCTTGACGTTATTCACGCTGCATTCTTTTACCATGTTTCTAAAGTCGTGGAGGACTTTCTCGGGGACGCAATCCCACAGTACGGAGCGGGTATAGACATCCGAAGGTTTCATACCCATCCGGTTCTGCAGCCCGTTATTGCGCATTGCATTATACGCTTGCTGCAGGTTTGACGGTGGCGGCATGTGATCACCCATGTCCTCATCCTCTTCAAGAGTGGTGAGAGAACGATACTGCTCGGTTGTGAGAGCAAAAGCCTGTGCATCTTCTTGTTCCTTTGTCGGAGCGATTAGATTCCGATGTAGGCTGTCTAAGTTGGTAGTGCTACCGCTGAGCCCAGAGGTCATTTGTGCCATTTCCGAGCCACTGATGGTGGTTGGAAGGGTTGTAAGAGTAGAGGATGGGAGGGGGATGAGGCTCCCAGTAGAGTCGGAGGGTGGGGCCGACGCCAGAACTGCTTTTAGGACGTTTGCAGATTCGGTTCGATACTCTTCGGAAAGTGCAGGGATCGCAGGCTGCGATGTCGGTGTTGTATTAGAGGCGATGAAAGCGCCAAAGAGCAAGCACATATAAAATGCATTCCAGCTGAACGAAGAATCGGATTGCTTTTCCATCAGTTTCTCGGGCTTCTTGAGTCCAAGATTGAAGGTGTTTGGGCCGGGAGTACTTGGCATGGGTCTATGTTCGTTATCAAGGGAAAGGTCATCGCTCATTGGGAAACGATCCCAGGAATGGTTGTCCACCGTAAGATTGCCAAAGTCCGGATAGCCAGTACGTAATGCCGGGGGAGCTGCGGCTTGGTGAGCATTCAACTCCATGCTCTCCATATGTTCTCGTAAAATGTTATTCTTTTTCCGGAGTTCACCGGTTTCAAGAGTGTGGGTCCGGATCATTTCTTCCTTCTCCATGTGCAGCCGTTCCATGTATTGGTGCATCTGTTGCTCACGATCTAGAAACTCAGCTTTCTCTCGAATGAATTCCGACTCGCGAAGTTTCATCTCCTGAAGAGCCTCTTGGAGTTCATTGATGACGGAGGAAGCCCGTCGTTTGTCTTCCTCGAGTTGTTCGGTGTGGATTTTTTTCCGTTGTCGAGAGTCAAGCCTGTGTGTGAGAGAATTAGCATAAAGCAAAATAAGATAAAATATAACACTGAAATAGAATCGGACTGTCATACGCTGCTTGTCGATTTCTCAATAGGCGTTTCTGTTGCTTGAGCTCCTTGATTTCATCCTCGTCGGTTGTTTGAGTTATAAGCATATCAATATTGCTCAAAGTCCGTTCAGCGGGGATATCAAAACGGGCATTCTTTTTTCGGATGCCATCCCGTCGAATAGTGAGACTAGAAGTAGCACTTCGAAAGATCGCTGCTGTTTTGGCAGCTTTCGATTGGACATCAGATATTTCTGAATTACCGGTGGCCCAACCTTGGCTATCTTGCGGCGACATGGGAGTAGAAGTTGGTCCCATAAACGGGGGAGAGGCTTTGAATGATGTCTGAGAATATGGTAGTGTTGCGACATGGCTCAATCCACCAGAATATGAATTGCCAGTGGCATCTGATTCTTGCGGGAAGTGTTCGTAAATAGGAGTGGGTGTACACGAGCCGGAACCTGCTGAAAGAGGCCATGACTGCTGGTGCTGTTGAGCAAATGAAGAGGTATGTGTGTCAAGTCGGATGAAAGGGTTGTGGACGGGTTCGAAGAGAGGAGTGGAGAGTTGGGAGGAGATTCTCGATTGAGAGTCGGACCGATGATGAGCCATATCTGACCATACGGACTCTCTCCTGGAGAAGACGTCTGGGTTATGGTCAAAGGAGGATCGTCGGGCGCTACCTGGATAGATGTCTTGGGAATTGGAGTCCAATATTTTATCGTCCAGGACACTCATTTCTTCATCTTTAGAGAAGATAGGCTTTGAATCAAGAGTGGGAGTGGGTTGGAAAAAATCAAAGGCAGGCGAGTGATGTGAATACCTCGCCATTGTTGTGAGAACACAAGCAAAAAATAATACAGAAAAATCGTAAATTCGTGAGAAAGAATAAGAAGCAATAAAACAAAGAGAAATAAGAGAGGAAGAATGTGAGAATGAAGAGTGAAGGGGGAGAGAGAGAGAGAGAGAGAGAGAGAAAGAGAGATGATGTGATGTGATGGAAGAGAGAAAGTCTTGGTTGGACGAAAAGAGTTGAATTTCCTTTTTTGGGGGGGCGAGTGGAAAAGAGGCGGTGAGCTTGATTTCTTCCTCTTGTGGAAGCCGACGAGCCCAAAACTGACGGGAGCGCGCGAGAGAGGGTGCAATACGGGGACGGATCAAGAGCGAGACGACGCAGTGAGACTAACACAAGACAAGTGCTGTGTGACTTTCGCCTGCTGGAGGGGGAAGTGCAGAAGCAAGAAATGTATGTAAGTTAATGTGTGCGGGATGCGGGGTTGGGCGAGGATCTTTTTCTTTTTTTTTCCTTCTTCGTTCCGTGTGTGTGTGAGGTGTGGTGTGTGTGATGCTAGAGGGAACAAGGAATATACTGATTGTAAACTGAAATAATAGGAACAGAAGAAGGGGTGGGAAAGGGTCGTGGAGTTCTCTGGAGGTATAATAACTTCTCAACAGATCATCTGCTACCAAGAAGGTTTTGTGGTTTGCCCTTGTGAAGACAAAGTGGAGGGATGGAGAGGGGGAAACAGATGGCATAAATAAATATCCTGGGGGCGAGAGAGTACGATCGGAGTAAGTCTTGTGGCCCTCGCTATTTAAGGATCCAGTCAGTCAGTAACTGGTAAGTTGCTGACCGGTGTTTCTAGAGAGATACTGGATACTGAGAGACTGAGCAAATGATAAGTACCGAATCGGAATGGAGAGTCTGGTGAAGTTAAAAAAAATATAATCCTAGAGCCACTTTGGTACCCAGCAGCATCATTCACGACTGAACATTCCCCGAGATCCAGTCAATGTTGGTTTTCTCGACTTGGACGGAGTAGGTGTGGATAGGATGAACGTGTGTACGGAGTGTGTGCCTGAGACGCTCAATTCCCTGTCCACTCGATCGAGGAGTCTCACCTTTTTTCTGAAATGAGTGAGAAATACAAATACATACGTCTGGTGGGGAGCGATCAGACAAGAAGGATGGCATCCTACTTGCGACGACCGGGGGGGATGATTAGAGCTCTCTGTATGGCAGACGAGGAGGGATGCAAATGTTGGGGGACGGTTTCTCCGAGAGAGCCAGTCAGAGCCTTTGAATTCTGTTCCAGATGTCTGTCTCTCTACAAAACTGGCTTCTCCCACGCCGGTAACTCTGTCTGCATTGAAAAAAAAAAAAAAAAAAGATAAGAATTATTGTGGATTCTCGACGGCGAGTTCCAGATCGTCTGGGCACAAAGGTCATCATACACAATCAGGAAGGCCGTCAGGTACCTCTCCCAGAAGTTTAAAAAGCAAGGCGACGAAACAGCCTGCATCTTTGAGCTTGGAGCATGAGTTCTATTGGATGCCTCTCATTTGGGGGGCCTTTGGGCAGACATGCAGCTCTAGCTTGCGGCAGAAGACAACCTTAGCTTAAGCATACGAAACAATCCCTGACCTCCGTTCCCAGGAAATTCTTAACTCTCATGATGAGAATCATTGATCAGCTCAGTTCCTGATAAGGAAATATCATCCATGCTGAGCGATGGGGTTCTTCTCTTGCAAGTCAAATGTGATACGCCGCCATTTCCCTCCGTCTCAGAAGGAGAAGGGGTTCATGAAGGGGGGCATCATCATCCTCGTACAGAGCTCTCCCAGCCAAACAAAATACTCTATTCTCACCAGCCTAATGTCAACAACGAAAAAAAAAAAAAAATTCTGTCGGGCAAGCTTGCCCTGAAGTTTCTCGAAAGCTCATGTCGCCGTCGTCGTCGTCGTCGTGAAAAGAGCAGCAGCCACTTTGCAACCATGGAACGGGTTCGGGAAGGGTGGGAACATGCGGACATCCGAGCCGCCCATTCAGTTACCTTTACTGGTTTTCTCACTAAATTATTAGCTAGCTAGTATTAGCCAGTTATCTTTCCTTACACATAACTAGCTAATTAGTTGATTATCATGAGACTGCTCGTTGTAAGGAATCTCTACGGGTACTGAGTACTACCCCATGATTATACCACTGCGCCGCACGCATTAAATTTATCTACTTCAGGTACTCTATACATCCTAACTAGCTACCTAACCTACATAATTGCACGACTGCTTGGTTACATATGTATATCTCCGGCCCACCACGCGTATGCATATAGCCTCCGCACGGATTACAGAGCAGCGTTGATCTCGTAGTAACTTAGTTACTCTAGCTTTTTTTTTTAACCTTGGCATATTTCCATCATTATCAGCATTTGAATATCCCGATGAGGTGAAAATAGCGGAAACAAAGAAAACGAAATGAACGGATTCACCAGTCAACATTGAAAGTTATCTCAAGGCGAAGAAAGAAGGTTCATGAACAAACATCGACTTCTAGAACTCATTCTTCGACGTAATTCAGAATTCCGACAGGTCGAGCCAGATTCTCCTTCTCCCTCCTCGCCCCCTTCAGTTTCACAGGCAAACTCTTTGCTTTCACGTCAACTCAATTCAGCCTGTGAGTAATTTGTCGAATAAGAACCGCAACGACAATGGATGGAGTCTCAAGCCCACTTTCACTAACTATCTGGAACATCAACCTGTCCAATCGAAACCCGGTTCCTTCACACCGCTGGACGAGATTTTACTGGGTGTTCAACATCGTAGGTGCCTGAACGCCTCACGCCTCACACTTCGGACACTCAAGTCCTTCACATAGGAGGAGTGGGTGGACGGATGAATGTGTGGAAAGTATTGGTCGCTGAACCCGAAGCCGGTTGTTTAACCGACTGAAAAATTGGGTAACTAACTATTGTGACTGTAGCGCTTGTTCCCCTCTCCGCAGGCCTTGCTTGGTGCGTCTGAATTATCACCCACTCACCTACCCACCCAGCCATCCTCTGCTGTTTTTGTGTGTATTCTGTATTCATAATAAGAATCGGGTTTAACATTTTTGTTTATGCGGAGGAGGGTCACTTGAGAGCATCATGGATGGGCTGATTTAATGTGGTTTGTGTTGTTTGCATCACAAGGGCTGATTAACTAGCAAGGCGGTTAGTTAAAAATAGCGACTTCAGTTCAAAAGCTGAACATGAACAGGAAGCAGAGAAAGTGAGATGAGAAGAACAAACATGGAGCCAGGCAGCCTCTCCATGGGACAAGCGTTTCTATCCTGCTTTTTCCTCCTCTCACCATCCATCTCTTCACTCCTCTTCCCACACTAACTCAGTGACTTATCTGCACATTCTCCACATCCATCACATTTCAGGCACGAAAGCATTTGGCCAATTAACCTCCCTTGCACCGGGAAACCTGGGTCGCCGTGACTCGAGGTTGACACAGCGTTTGATTATTTTGTTTTTCATTTTTCATTTTTATTTTTTTTTAGATCAGATGAGAAGACGGTCTGTTTCATGTGCCCAATCAGCTCCTCGAACCGCCCTATAGTATGGGAACCAGGGCCAGCCGAGGAAGAGTACTATCATCCAATCATCTTTAGCATAATCAAACGATTCCATACATTTTCGTATTCAGTTTCCTAAACTGACTGGGTGCTTCGGTTTTGAATATGCTTGCGCTGGACTGGTTGATTGGTTTTTTATTACTCCTTTTTCTTTGGCAAGTTTTTTCTTGCGAGGCGACCACCCTATTCCGGGGAACCTTTTTTTAATGCAACCCGACCGGATTTACGGAGGACCTTTAAGGCCTGTCTAGATGCCTTCTTGCTCTACGGAGTAGGGTTGACGTTCTTCGATGAAGAGAGACCCTAGCTTGTGCAAGAGAGGAGAGAATCGTCTAGCATTGCTCTAGGGTTGACGAAGAAAAGATTGAATTGAATCATCCAAACCGAACCTTTCATTCAAGAATTGATTAATATGACGACGCTGGATAGATTAATTTCCTTGTTTTCATCCCAATCCTTGAATGAGATGGTGTAACCGCATCCCTGTTCATTCGCCTTCAGAAGTTTCGAGGTCGAGAGGTTATGACCATCTTCCCCTCCTCCGCATCTTCTCTGACTATTGGAGCATTATTCACTAGGCTCATGTGCAGGATACTCCATATTTTTCCATCTATTTACTGACTCGGATTGTCCTTCCGTCTGGGCTGCCCATGCCATTCCCATCTCTCTCCCGAAACTTTCTATCAAGGAAAATATCGCTCAGATGAGGGAGTCTGGCGGAAGTGGGGGATGTGTGGGATGGGGCATGAGAATGGATTTGTTGCACTGACAGCTCATCCGATTCTACATCTGGAGTTATCTCTTTTGCCTCCTCTCTTTCAGCATGGATGCCACAATCCTTGCATGTGTTCTATGATCAAGAGCTCTTTCTCCAACTACTCCTCCATTCTTTTAATTACCTTTTTCCATTTGCATGATCATTTCTTATTCCAAGGTTCAAATATACTAGCATCATACCGTGCGTGGTGCCACTCCCCAGGAATGAATATTGGACGTGAAACCAATTTCGTCGAACCTGTCGAGTTTCTTTTACCCCTACTTTATGACTTCATGCCTTATCCGGAAGTGCAGATAGTCTTATCCGCGGATACGTGTAATGCTCTGAGGCTCTCCCATCTTATATTTCTCACGGGGTTATACGGCGTCTCCCGCGGTATCTTCGAGTTATGCACTACAATCGTATTATCATCTAAAGCTAAGAGCTTGACAACGTTGATCTGCAGATGCGGTATCTAAAAAAAGTCAGAAATTTATCTCAGATCGGGGTTTGTTCTGCTTCACATGCTTTTATATCGTTGTTTCAATTCTTATGTTTCTTACTCTAATACACATGCGCCCTAACCGTTGTTTCTAGCGTCCAGACCAATCATCAGATTTGAAAAACGTCATGGCGCATATTAAAATTATGCCAACTCTTTCTGCAACCAACACTCGCGTACTGTCCAACAAGATTCTGATACATCAATGAAGAGTGTTGTTAATTAATTCCAGGCCCCACGTGAAAATCTAATTCCCCTTGCCATAAACCCTTCATGTAAGGATACCTTGCATCAGGGTGTTTGGTTGCGGATTTGAAACATAAAATAGCGGGACCAAGCTTGGGTGCCCGATAATGCATGCATACATATATGCAGCTACACCCGCTGCAGTGTTTGCTCTTGTACGAGATAGCCAACCAAGGCTTGAGTATTTTTATGAGACAGTCACTGCAGGTATCGATAAACGGGGATAGCGTTCTCTATACTCGAACTGTCAGATCTAATGCAGATATCTATTCTCAGACGAAGAGCATACATGGATTGGAAATTAAGCACTGCAGCAAAACCGAGAGCCTGTTTGCCACGTTTCTTTCGACACTTGGAACGGTACAGTGGTTTCTTCGTGCCCATTAAAGTACCCCTCCATATGCTCAGCACTACGACGCCAATACCCCTCCTCTATATGAAATGCCCACTATATATACAAAGCCACGCCTAACTCCAAAGTATCGCGACCTTATGATCAAACTATGATATCTAGTATTATTATCCACCTCAACGAGACGAATTGATTGCCACACTTGTATCTAGCAGACTGATGCATTTCCCATTGTTCCCAATGCTGCATCCGGCTGCCCAATGTCTGAAAATTGAACATTAGACATACCGGGATTACCCAAAATATACTTCTTGAGCTTCAACATCAGAGTTTCGATTTCCGAATTCAAGAGCATGATGAATCCTTCGTATCCATCTTTAGTGTTGGTGTGCCATGGTTGCCACTGGGGATACGACAGTGGCGAGAATGAAGATTCGGAATCTTGAAAAGTTGAAGAACCAGGGTATACTTTCTGAATGAATTTACCCTGAAGCGCCTCTTACCAACAGCATAATACCCAATACCCTTCAAATACTACATCACCACTGAGTCGGGCGTCCAAAACTAGATCCGGCCTTAGAGCGACGATGTGACGAAAAAAAAAGTGCAACAATCCCGTGCATGGCAGCATTGCATATTTTACTGACATCTAGCGACCAGGCTTTTTCGGTATAGATACACAACTCCAACCCAAGCAAAAAAGTAACGAATTATCAGCGCCGAATATAGAAGAGAGGGCTAATATTTACTACCTATAACGGCTTCTAGGGAGGAAGGACAAACTAGTATTCAATATACCGAATTATTATTTAGCATAGCTACCTAGGTACCTAGTCAATTTAATTTGCTCATATCTATGTACGACTCGTGTGGTCTAAACAGGTGACCGGTCAAAGTTTTTCAAATTATATCCAGTTAAGGGGTTAAACTAATTGAGATCAACATTGATTAAGATATTAGGGTACGGATTGGAATCTCTCTATTTCCTATTGTGACGCTTTCACCCCTTGTTATCTGAATGGCCTAGCCGTTATAGGTCCTTTTTCTATTTCCTCTCTTTTCCTCTATCCTCGCTCCTAATTATGATTTTGTATTATCGGGGTCATTCTAGCCAATCAATAGGGTGGGGTTCAAGGCCTTCGTTACGTAGAGCTTCTAAAGGCACCAATTTCCGAATAAGTTTCCGTAGCTTCCCTTCCATATTAACCTCCAGGTTAAGAGGTGGGCGCAGCTCATGGTCTCGCTTGAAGAGAATAAGATAGCCCCTATCTTTGCTTTTCGGCTCGGGCTGAAGGATAGTTGCTCCACCGCAATTGTAGCGGAGGCTTGAAATCTAGGTAAGATACTTTCCTGGTGGCACTATGATTTTGAATCTTCGAAACAAGAAGCTCGTAAATTAGGATTAGGGAACATAGCATACATTATCTTCAAGCCTCAAGAATGTGTTCCTGCGTACCCAACCGTATGCCCCGAACTCGGAGGGATATAATGTTCAGAAGTTAACCCACGTTCAAGTTGTAATATGAGCATAATCTAGATTAACAGTCAGTCGGGGACTACTGGTGTATTGCAGTGCTCACATCTCTTAGAGTACGTTGAACATATTTCCAACCTATGTACACTGGGGAAACAATCAATTTTGGCTTGCCACAAAAAATTCATTCTCAAATATTGCAAAGCTGCCAGCCATAATAACCCAGGCGCTTGGGGAAAAAAAATCGTAAATGAAGCGACAGGTCGTCCAACAGAAGCCCAGATCACCCACAGGGTATTCGCGATCATTGCAGTTGGATGGAAAATTTACGTATGTCGTATGGAATCCTGCAGTGCTTGTAGCACCACGGCTCCATATAAGATCGGCCCTTGGGATCTTGATCCGAATCTCCATCCCATAGGTTAGAATGATCGATTGGTGAATAACCGAGGCTTTATTGATTTAGCTTAGTCCGGTGGACTAATCGGACTTTCAACTATCCTAACGGCCAACACGTTAGAGTACTAGAATGCTCAGAAGGCCTTCATCTCCTTGAAGCGGTGCTTAATGCTATAGCAAATACAGTTCTTCTTGGGGTGAACCCGGGTCACTACTAGGAGGAAACAATCTTTCTACCTGCAGGGGATAGAGAAAGTATTGGTATAATTGGCTATTCACTACATGCCCATAAACTCTCAGATAGTTTAGATGTGACAATTATGTTCTTCTTCGCGTCAATCCTGATGATGGTCATTGCCGGCTATTCTGCCCAATCTAGGCTCGTGTTCATCCATCGGTAGAAAGCTTACAGATATATTTCCTCTAGTACATTCGGTTTCTCGATTGGATCATCACTCCTTATTTTTGCTTCTGTCGTGATTGTCATTTCAGGGGGTCGCCTGCGGCCCAGTCATCGCACCAATAGAAGGTATGAAGGGTGGGGAGAACCCAGGAGCACAGGCTTCCAGTCAGTTTTGGAAGCACTCCCCCCAGGATTTGTCTCTGAGGTGGGCGAAGGGTATAACGGCCTCTCAAACTCTGATTTTGATATGGCTGATTGGCTGCTCATCCCGTTACTGGGACATGTTGATGCTTTTAACCGTAATCCTTGCAATCTCTCTACCGGTCTCATCTACCACGTCGGCTGAGGGCATGGAATGCGTGAGTCAAGTAAGGAGGACCTGCTCCTCTCCCCGTTTGCCTTCGAATGTTGTTGACTTTTCAGGTGGTGATGGGCAATGACAGGCTGCTAGTGTGAAATGTGGCAGGCTTATTGTATTTGGTTGGATCCTCTTTCTCAGTCGAGTATATGGCGAAAGAGGTCAAGAATCCAATATATGTTGAAGTATGTGTTGATTTGTTCTAAGAGGCCTGATGCCTTTGAGGGTCTGGCTATGAACTGATACACACACTTTGTTTACCTGTTAGCGTCTTGGCCCATGATGTTAAAACTGAAGCGGCCTTTACTTCGCACGAAGATCAAAATTGAACCGCTCACTCACAGCACTCCAGCACCGAAATGAAAGCAACACTTCAAATTGGCTCTACAATCTCTGTGGACTTGGCCATCCGTAAAGTGGGACTTTTCACGGCGGTTGTAGCAAGACTTCTGCTGGTCAGGCCCCCAGAGACCCCAACAGCAGGTCCTCTCCTGGTAGGACTGTCGCTAGGCTCCCTAGCAGGGCTACTACCCTCTCCCAATTCCTCTAGTAGGCCTTCTACCCCTGCCACCCTTTCCCTGGAACCCACGCATCAACACGAGAACAATCCACTCAGAAACATTGGAGTCATCGCCCCCTACATCTGCACCCTCAAAGCCTAAATCAGGGGATAGGAGAATTCCGGCTAGGTAGAAGCCTGTGCTCCGGGTTCACCACCCTTTAAACCCTTTATTGGTATGCCAGCCGCACGATGATATTACAGTAACTAGGAGTTGCAAAGAGTCTGTCTAATTACTATCAATCTTCCTGATCAGTCATCCAAAAAACACCAACCTTGATCAGAAAGCGAGAGCATGCATGCCCATCGACAATCCCGTGCCTTCTTAGCCAGGGTACGGAGTAGTGGTTTGTGCCTGGTCTGAGTGTGTGAGAGTGTGTCGTTCGGCTTCAATGGGTGGATTGAACTAGTTTGCGGGAGCTAACTAGCAGGAAGTTTAAATACCAGGCAGCCAGGGGTTCATCGCTTTCTGAACCAAAGCTTCTTGATAGGCAGCTCAAAATGGAAAGCAATCTCGTACTTGTGGATATGTTTCCTCCATATTTAGAAAAATCGACCAATCAATCATAGTGTATGCGTGCTTGTCCCTGCTTCGCAACATACATTCTCTGTTCCGGCGACATGAAAACGCCACAAGTTTGCGATATTGCTGGGATGGGATGGCCATTTTAAGATACTCAATGTTTTCTTGCGCACAGAGGACGGTGTATAGCTGATTCTCCTTCCTAATTGCTATAGGGGGCCACCCCCTGAAAGTTTCTTCATTCCCCATCATTGCCGTTCCTGCCGATATGGATAGTCTATTTCGTCAGGAGAAAAGCAGATATAAGCTTGTGTACTCCGTATATCTGCTTAGAAAACTACCCCAGGAGTTGTTCCAGCAACATTCCATTCACCGCAAATTCGAGAAAGAGCAATTCGGCATATACCAAAGATCACCAACACCAGCTTTTGCCGGGAATGGCTCATTTACGCCTCCAACACCTATGGCTATTATTTTGCAACATCTGTACATATACCCGGGGCGCATCAAAAAGCCATGACTTAAGCTAATTTTTAATCGTTTAGGCGCATTAGTGTTGATGGCACTCGTGATTTCGAGCGGCCGAACAAGCTCACAAACTACCTCTACCCTGCTGAAAAGCGACAAATCAGTCTTCAAAGCAATATTGGGCCAGAATTGTTCGGATGTTCTTCCATTACTCCCTGATGGGTATAAACTAGGATTGTCTGGTAGGTTTGCTTTCTCTCTGAGGTGGTTGACGGGCCGATGAACTGACGTTTGGCTCAAGGCACTTGTACCAACCGTGACGGAGTGATGTCCTGCAAAAGACGTACCCCATCGCCGCTGAATCTAGTCCAACCTATGCTCGACGACCTAGCCGCGGCCAATGCGACTGGGAGCCAAGCCGACCTGATAAAAAGTTGCACAAGAACCGTCGAAAATAAGAAAGTGAATCATGCACTAAACGACCGAATGGCCAGTACCATATTTGCACTGCTTATTATTTCGATCATGATGGGGACTGCGGGATTAGTTGTCAGTGTATTGACCGGATCACCCTTCAACCTGGCTACTTTTTTCCCCTTGCTACTGGATACCCTCGCTGTTGGTGCTAGCGTTGGCCTTTTCCTTGGGATTATCCAGACCGAGCTCGGTTCCTACTTTCCTCGTGCAAGGGAGTTACGAGTACCAGACTCGGCAGTGATGGACATTGGATTCTATCTTCTCCTGGGTTTATTCGGGACTCGTGTGATTTCACACCCAGCCTTGTTCTTGGGTTTCGTAACCATTGCACTTCTCGTCCCCTTAGCCATTTGCGCGATGATCCTTTCTCTCTTTGGATGTCTGTCGTATCTAGGCCCGGTAACCAAGATTGTTTATTTCTATGATTAGCTTCCTGAGGAAACGCTTCAAATGATATATTAACGCAGGGAGAATGGGTAATAGGGAATGATTGCATGTGAGCTTCTGGTACGGGATGTACTCTGGTCATTTTTATTTTATTTTTCCTTAATTTTTATTATGCTGGACTAATTTCTGGAAACTGGTAACTGGTTACAATAAAATAATTGATGAATTTGAACTGAGTTGAGAACTTATTCATGGTTGAGATGGCCAAGCCCTGGGTCTTACTAAGCGCTTATTTAGCTGACCTTCGACTCGAGCGATCAAGCCCTCTTTCCCTTCCTTCCACAAAACAACGAACTGATCGATCAACTTCTTCGCTCTTTGCTGTCTCTAAAACTATAACCCATCAATAGCTTCATGATGACCGAAGAAGACGAACTTTTGGCTAGAATTAGCCAACTTGCTGGTACGTAATAGCTTTCCCTTGCAGTCTCGACTTTGGAGGGTCTCCAGGCGCTTAGCTAACTGGAATCATCTATGTAGGCCAAATTAACCAGCACAAGAACCAGTCTGTCTACCCAGTACGTGGTAGATATTCTGGTATTCCACATAGCTCATCGGGCCCTCATCGACGAGGCAATACCGGCTGGAGACCCTATCGTGGGAGGGGAAGAGGAGGCGCAAGACCTCCACTCGTCGGGCCTCATCGCCATCGGACCTTAGTTTTGAATGGTCAAAATACATCTTCAGATCATGCAGGCACCACAGTGTCTGCACACACATCTCCTGATGAAGTGGCCAATTCTAATACTGGTGCCAAAGGTGGATGGGTTGCTAAACGTGATCGGCACATGCAACTGATAAATTCATCCATATTCAACCAGGAGACTCAGGCCAGAAACAAGGCCATTGAAGAAACACGTAGATTGAAGATGCAGAAGAAAGCACAAAAGGAAGAAATGATGGTTTTACGACATGCTCACCAAGCTCCTGGTCAACCATCCGACCAGCGCGCTTTCACGATCCTAGTTGAGAATATACCCTTTCAAGTTACCCAGGGTGGCAGTAAACTGGTTAAACTATCGAGTGAGGATTTCTTTGGTAAATCGTTCATTTTTGAACCCGCTTACACATTCATAGGTAACCCGTCCACGGCGAACGCTACACCAAAGAAAGTTAAAGTTGGAGGTGTTCCATTTGTACGGAGCAAAACTGGGAACCTCCACCGGCTAGGAGCTGTGGTTTCGAAGAAGTACGCATTATCTAGTCGCATTAGAAAATGAATGACAACCCGACTAACAAGCTACAAAGAAAACCCGGGACGGTTAAGAAGAGGGATGAACTATGCAAGAGATTTACTTCGACGGGTACCGGTCTCTCCCTCCAAAAACAATGCACAAGCGCAAAATATATCACAGCCCGCCACAAAAATATGCACTTTGACGTGAAGGGAATTTTGTTTACTATGTTTCGTTCTCTATGGATACTAACAAAACTGCTTTTGTCATTTAGGAACATGCTTCAAGGGCCCAGCCTGCCCATACATCCACAATCCCGACAAAGTCGCTATTTGCAAACAATATCTTCAAACAGGTAATTGTGATGCCCGCGATGCTTGTGACTTATCACACGAACCGTCCCCTGAAAGGTCCCCCGCCTGTCTTCATTTTCTTCGCGGTCGATGTACAAACGATTCTTGTCGATATGCCCATGTCCGTGTAACTCCGGGAGCTCCTGTATGCCGGGACTTCGCTCTCCTAGGATACTGTATTAAAGGGAACACATGCGAAGAACGGCACGTGCATGAGTGTCCTAACTATGCTAACACCGGGAACTGTGGCAATAAGAAATGCCCTCTTCCTCATGTTGACCGAGCTGGTCAAATTCGAAAATTGAATGCTAACAAGGTAGAAAATTCCGGCGATGGAGAATTGGAAGATGATATCTCCAGCGAGGAAGAAGCATATGACGAGATAGATTCAGATGATATTGATTCTGATGATCTTGACGAAATGGAGGAGATTATACCAAATGTTCCAAATACAGACATATCTGAACAGGCAGATTTCATCAGGCTGTAAGGGAGATGTTGTCGTCATGGAGCTCCCTTCTTTCAATTAACATGAGAGAGCCTTGCTTTTCCAGCCGATTCATTTCACCTCGTACAGCAACTTAGGATACTCCCTCCAAGTTGCTACGTTGATAGCGGGTGTTCTTTGTAGCATTACCAATTCCGCCTCGACTGGAGGCAATCCTTATGTTACATTTGGCAGGATATTTGTTGAATCGGCCGTTGTTTGCCCTCAGCTATTGTTTGTGTTGGATGGCTCAGATACCCATTGTTTACATTGCTTGGTTTAACTCGATTTTGTATAGGCGATTGCATTTTTATGTATTCATGCCTATTCTAGCCGTTATTACCGTAATTACATTATACAGAGTGAAAAATCCAATAGCTCTAGCTTATTTTAATCCTGCCTCCTGCTTCCCAACTAGTTATTGCTTTTCAAATTATTCTTGTCACATTCATCCATGGATCGTTGTGCCGCCTTTGTTAACTTGACCTTAGTCAGCGGGATGCTGGGGTGGAGCCGCCACAGAACAAGCTTCACTCACTCTAACTTACTACAGAGCAACACTCATCTCACTTATTCACTGAATTATAACCCGTACGCATCATCCTTAAGAGAGATACTTCCGAATTACGGTCACAATGTCAGGTATAAACACCCTCGATATCAAGCTAGAGCCCGACATTAAACCCGACCCCGACACGAAGGATAGCGTGGATATCATGATGTCGGACGATGACATATATGAGGATACGGGGGACTTGGATTTCACAAATGCCAACCAGAACGTGTGGTTAACGCGGGTTCCTAGGGTGCTCTGGGAGAGCTGGTCGAAGCTAGATGATGACGAGGAAGTCGAAATAGGCACCGTTCGAGTAGAAGGCGATCCAACAGATATCAAAAGAGTAAGATTGATCATTTTCTTTGGAACAGTTGGCGCCGTTGCTATATTTTTCTAACCTGTGTCTCTTTTTTTCTAGATAAGTCTACGGCTACACGATAAGGTTCAAAATAAGGGTGTTCCAAAGGATTATAATTTAAGACGCCAGAACGTACATGCAGATCGGTCAGCTTATGCAGTTCAGAATACCTTCATATTTACAGAGAAAGATGCTCCCGGCTCCAAAGATAAACTTGATTTTCTTTTCAATGAGAACCAATCATACGGCCGATCTTATCTATACGAACAGATGAAACGCGATTCCAAGAAAAAGGACAGGAAAAAGAGATGGGAGCCATATACAAGAAAGACCATTCCCAGTATGTTTCTCCGGTGTATATCCATCGGTAGTACTGTTGAGTTTCAATGGCTAACTTTCTTCTTTAGAGCAGACGGGTATCGCTGCCAGAGTCCACGATGAATTCAACTGTCTCCCAGTCGAAAACGAGGAATACCAAAAACTAGCAGAGAAGAGAGCTCTGGAATCCCTCAAACCGAAGCGAGAAACTAAGTTTATCGAACGAGTTCCTGGCAAAATGCTCCAACCTAAGAGCGTTGCTGCTGCAGACAGGTCCAATTTCATTGTAAGTTTGTTCGTCCAGTATTTTAGCCGGCTGTTCGTCTTAAGTATAATCACAACTAACCTCTTCAATAGCAAGTGGCAAAACCTACGAAACTCCGCTCACAAGAAAACAAAACCGCTCGAATGCCTCAAAACGAACTTCTGGATCTTATATATGGATGCTTCAGGCGGCATAAATATTGGCCGTTTAAATCACTGAAGGCAGAGCTAAAGCAACCCGAGACCTATCTAAAACAGACCTTAGAGATCGTCGCACACCTGGTCAAGACTGGCGATTTCGCTATGACTTGGGAATTAAAACCAGAAGCACGCGAAAGTAATTATGCTGATGTTATGATTGCCAAACCGGATGTAGCCCCGACAAATATCGATGAAGGCTCTGAGGCCGAACCTATCGCGTCGGGTATTGGTACGGATGCTGATGATGATGAAGCTAATACAAAATTTGAGAATGTGCTATAGTCTTGCCTCGAAATACAGTTCTAGGATTTCGCTGGGGAGAAGAGCGTTGATGTTATCAAGATTTGGGCATTAACGGGCTACCAGGTGTGACTAGTTATCATAATAGAAAGAATTTGATTTTCGAATTTCAATCTCAACCGTCTCTTACCAGTCTTGTTAAAATAGGTGGGCTAGCATTTAATAATGCTACCTGTAGGTCTCGCCATTTGCTACAAGTCATGTAGAGAACGGAAGAATAAACTACTCCGTAGGTCTATCAGTCTTGGCGTACGTCTCCCACTTTAGAGTAACTAGTGACCTTGTGTTATGTCCTGGGCAGATTCAAGACACAATCAACATCCACCCATACAAGCTGAGCTCTTGAATCTAAGACTTAATTTAATGTACATTTAATCTCCACATTGAGCTTGAGGTATGGCTTCCTCCGAAGTCGTTTCTGCCTTGTCCACAATCGAATCCGCCAGTCCACAGGCTAAATCAGAGCTCCTTACAAGCCTACTCTCTAAGATCACTTCTTCTCCCGATTCCCCCCCTCCAGCACAAGATCTAATCGCCTTCTTCGACGCTATTATTAACGACAATGTCGGTATCGTTGCATCCAGGCGGCTTCTCGACACCTTCATCTCCACCCTCTGTTCTCTTCCGCCACAAGTTAGAGTAGAGGTTGGCCAGTATGCCATCACAACACTTGAAACCCGGTCAACATCTGTTGAAGAACAGGATGCTCTTCTTCGCGAAACTCTCGCTGATGCATATGAAGCTGAGGGCGAATACCTTTCAGCTGCTAAGATTCTTCAAGGAATCCATCTCGACAGCTCACAGAGGTTGATATCTGATAAGGCAAAAATAGGCATGTGGATTCGTATAATACGGCTGTATCTGGAAGAAGACGACACCGTTAACGCTGAAACATACGTAAATAAGATAAAAAATCTACCCTCCAAGATTGAAGATCCTGAACTGAAGCTTCACTTTCAACTGTCGCAAGCAAGGGTTCTAGACGCAAAGCGTCGTTTCCTGGACGCAAGCCAAGAATATTTATCTGTCAGTTTGGCCAGTGGTGTCGATGAAGAGGACAGATTGCATGCACTTTCAGCTGCGATACGATGTGCTGTGCTTGCTCCCGCTGGACCACAACGAGCTAGGGCGCTATCGAGACTATACAGTGATGATCGAGCCTCTACTCTCCAAGAATATGGAATCCTTGAAAAGATATTCCGAGATCAGCTTCTTACTCCAGAAGAAGTTGCCAATTTTGCATCCAGATTGGTTCCACACCAGCTTGCGCAGACGTCTGATGGGCTAACGGTATTAGATAAGGCGGTTATAGACCATAACTTGCTTGCTGCAAGTAGATTATACGATAATATTGGCTTTGATGGTCTAGCCTTGATACTTGGGTTGAAAGAAAGGGACGATACTACTCCTGGAGAGCAAGCAGTGATCTATGCTGCACGCATGCTGGAACAAGGCCGATTGAAGGGAACTATCGATCAAATAGATGGTGTTATAAATTTTTATTCCGGGTCTTCCGATGTCGAGTCGTCCGACACAACGGGGAAATCATTGAGAGCGTGGGATGCTGGAGTCCAACGATTGGCGGAGGACGTGGAAAATGTGGCAGCATCCATTATGAACGAATTTCCTGTTCGTACTCTCCCGTCGTCGATGAGCCTAATGATATTAAATGGTTTGAAGATGCTAATTTTTAAAATTCTATTTAGGATTTTGCTGCCACCCAAATGGCACACTAGAGTCTCAATTCAGACATTTGTATGAGGGCTGAGAGTAATCACTACACCAGCCTTTTTTTTCTTTTTTTTTCTATTTTATTTGTCTCTGACCCCGGAGAGATCTTCACTCTGATGCTCCAGCCAGTCAGAATTGCCATCCTCGTCCTACTCAAGACAAGTAGATCTATTCAGACATTAATAGTCTCCATCTGACGTTATTGTGGTGCAATAGACAGGCTTCTCCGTAGACGTGTAAAGAATCAATCCGCGATGTTCCACAAGTATAGATCGGGCGGGAAGTCAAACCCTGTTCTTGCATGCATTATTTAGGGCGATCAACTCGCACCGCGGAAATACTCAACTCTACCAACGCCGAGTTATCTTACTAAAACCACCGGATCCCACAGTATCTCCGGCTAGCCAGGTATTTAAATTAGCAGAATAACAGATAAATATTAACAGAGGAGGAACTTGGATATGTGGTCTTTCTACATTTCCCAACCTCCCATGAGCTCACCTTCCCACACACGACCCAAATGGCAGAAGTGGCAGCGGTTGAAGAGAGCCTCCCACAACAACTTCAACAACAAGCAGAAGAGGATCTACTCGTCCCACCCCGATCTGCCGCTGGTCGCGCGCTCTGGAACTTCTCGTCCCAATGGTTTCTCGTATCCCAAGGCACCGGTATCGTGGCCGTGATTCTCTACCGGCTGGACTACCAGTTCAACAACCTTGACACCCTGGCCAAGATCGTCTGGGTGTACACCATTGTACTGCTCGTGGTACCCTTATTTCTGTACCTGCTGCGACTCTTTCTGTACCCTGTCCATGTCAGGCACCAACTCCGCACCAACATCATCGAGCTATCATGTCTTTCCAGCATCAGCATCGCACTCACTTCTATCATCCAGATGATATGTCTTGCCCTCGTGCACCGCTGGGGAGCTACCTGGGGCACCATTGCCATGGTTCTCTGGTGGATAAACACAGTGTTTGCTGTGCTGGCTGTGCTGGGTATTCCGTATGTGTACATCTGCGTGCACCCGCCGGGAATCAAACGCATGACTCCCGTCGTGTTACTTCCGCTTATCGCGGCGCTGACTTCTGCGGCTGGAGGGGCGGTGGTGTGTCGCTTTGGCGGGCTAAGCAACAACCTGCAGTTTCCGATTATTGTTGTCTCGTATCTGGAGATAGGCCTCGGGTTGCCTTTAGCTGTCTCGTTACAGACAATCTATCTGTTCCGGTTGCTAGACCAGCATTCCTTCACATCGATCAATGAGGTGTATCAAACCATGATCCTGTGTGGGCCGTTCGGGCAAGCAAGCTTTGCGTTACAAATGCTAGGACAGGTTGTTGATCAGGGCACGTTTGTGGCAGACAACAAGGGCTCGTTCCTTTCCATGGATACCAAGCCGTATATTGCCATTACGAGCCAGTTTGCTGGGGTGTTATCCTGGGCGTATGGGACGTTCTGGTGGGTGTTTGCGATTATATCTATTATTCATTGGTTTTATAGCCCGCCATTCAAAGGATGGCGGAATACTGGATTTTCCATGGCGGCATGGTCACTAGTATTTCCATGGGTAAGTTTGCTCTCTTTCTTATTCTTAATCTTCTCTAGACGGGCCGAGCATATCAAACCTGATTATGTATTTCATTTTTTTACTTCTAGGGTGTCTATACCAATGCAGCAGTCATGCTCGGAACGATTATGGATTCCGCTGCCTTCAAAGTGTGGTCTACTGTGCTTCTGAGTCTGTTGGTTTTAATCTGGGCTACAAACCAGGTATTAACTATTCGGGGGCTTATAACAGGGAAGTTACTTGGGTTGGAGAATGGATGGAAGAATGCCCATGATCATTCCCGGCCGCGTCGCCCCCAACAACCCCCTCCTGGATATGATGATAACCATCTGTCTAGCGAAGAAAGAGCAGTTGGGGGGTGGAGTAGCGGGATAGATGGCACCAGCAATGATCGAGATAGACGGGCCAAATAAACACACCATGCATGATATCCTTCCCCAATGGGCTTTTTTTATCTATTCTGTGGTAACTCCTGCTAGAAGTATGGTTATTGTTCTGGTATAAATAGCTTGGTTTATAGATAAATACCAAAACCTATTTCGATGGATAAACTACCAAAGGAATGCATGGATTGCAATGCTACATCGTTATCTACCCATACGTATCCCAAGTACGCTGAAATATTATTATAATTTTTTATGTCTGAACTGCAACATAAGCTAAAGATTCCCTCTTTCCCTTTGCACCCGCATTCACTTTTGCCATTATTTAGTGTTGATTAGACTGCATTTTAAATGTTTCTGTCATCATCAATCTTTCTCAGAACTGCAGTTTGGGCTACCTATGATATTAAAAGAAATTTCAAAGAAAAGAAAAAGAGCTCCAGATGTTTTCTCCCTCAGCGCTTTGCCACCCAATCAACTAATGATTGATCGATCGATCGACCGTCTCTCTTTGCAGCATGTGCAGAAGAGAAGAGAGGCAAATGGGGAGGTAAAAACAAAGAAAATATTCCGATACGAGGTGCGTGAGTTCTAGACTTTCTACCCCTTGCTTTGCTTCGATATATGTAAACAAGTCTTTGTCCCCCCATTTATTTTCCGATCTTTGTTTGTTTAGGACCGTTTCCATGTACTATTGAAGGAAAAGTGAGAAAAAGAGTGGTTCATCCCCAAAGTAGTGTTCATGGTAGATATAACCAGAAGAGATAGAGATAAAGAGAGAGATATAAAAAAGGGAAGGTAAAATCGGATTTCCTTGAAGGAAAAACAAAAAGAGCCTAGTTGATTTCGGAGATAACAATAATGCGTCGGGCCAACTAGATCGAGATGGCGACAGGCTGATAGACAAAGAGGAAGGGAAAATTTGGTACCATGTTCACAGTGCTCAGAGAGCAGAGAAAACAAAAAGCTATAGAGAATTAGTACTGGTTAAAGCCCAACAAACATATAGCATGGGGCAAAGGAACTTACATTATTTGTTGCTGCAATAGCAATACTGTCTTCAAATGGATGCCAACTCATGTGCAAGATCTTCTTGTTGAAATCGATCTGGTCAGCATCAGTCTCTTTTCGCATGCGGCCTCCAGCACCTGCAGGGCTGCCAGAACGAGATCCGCTTTTTCTGCCCGAATTTGTTGAACTTGCAGAGTTGATTGGTGTAGGGACCCCGACTTTCTTTGCCTTGAACGCGGTCTTATCTGCCTGGAGAACAACCTCAGTTTCTTGGTTTGGATCTGATGGGTAGATCATGAAATTGTTGTTATAACTGCCGGTCATAACGTTCTTTGCGTCTCCAGAGAATACAACCTCAAACTTGTCGAAGATACTATCGTTCTCATAGGTGTCGCAAAGACGTGGTCTGAGGTGTTCATGGATAGGAATCGTTTTTATTGGTGTTCGTTCCATGTTGACATCCCAGATCTTGACTGTCAAATAGTCACGAGAAAGGATATACCTTCCGTCATGTGAGAATCGCACATCAGATATCGAGGAGATTATTTCCGAGAAAAAGGAGCGGGACGAAGCATCTTCCTCTTGTTCGAATTCTATTCAAGAATTGTCAGTAAACATATAAAAAATAATGAAAAATAATAAGATGAACTCACGCTTATGATGTTCGTCGCAAAGCGCACGTTGCCGCATATCCGCAAGTTTAATGGTTCCTTTGGAGCTGGCATACATAAACCAATTGCAACTCGTTGGATGGAACTCTGCAGCAGTGATAACCTCTGTCAGTTCTTCCATGTTCGCAGGCTTGATATCAACGATATTGAAGCTCTGATCGTGAATGTTGAGATTCCATAAGTTGACTCGCAAGTCATCACTGCTAATGAAGGTTTCACCATCGCTATTGACCGATATACTGTTGATGTGATATGCATGTGCATTGGCATATGTCCTTCGCGGTACGGCAGCAACAACTGTGTCGTGATGTGTCATCCGAGGCAGTCTGAGCAGGGAGGAGTCTTTGATCGAAATCGGCGGAGCTCGGGGAGCACCTCCTCCACTCGCAAGTCCAGCCGGAGTTAGATCTCGGGACAGGTTATTCTCCGCGACAACTTTCAGGGACTTATTGAACACTTTCCAGAGTTTTATCGTCTTATCGTTTGTGGATAATAGGAAATGTGAGGCATTCTGTCGTTTACACCATTTAATTTTGTTGATTTTCTCCTCAATTTCGAGAGATTTGAGATAGTCGAATTCTGGTTCGTGGGATTGAAATTCGGTATGGAACTTGTACTCGCATGTCTTTTTCTAATTCACAGCGGGTTAGATTGTGTTTATAACATACGGGGTAAAGGGAAGTAACAGTATTGATGGTGTGGTGGGACGAACTGTTTCGTTTCTTTCAAAAAGTACCACTCTACCACCCTTGTCACCGGTCGCAAGGTAATTTCCAGTATGGTCGAATTCGACGGTTGAGATGATATCGGCTGAAATATGGAATCAGTAAGGTATCAGAAATCAGCACTGTATGATTTAATATTTACCTTCTGTGATATCCTCAACGTCGCCTTTATCCCCAAAGCATCTAAGTGGATAAACCGAGTCAGTTTGCTGAAGCCTGCGCTTGATATAGACCGAAGAGTGTGTAGAGAGGAAACATACTGTGTAAATTTCCAGGTAGGAGAACCTGGATCTCCGTCCACCATTTTTCGCTAGGCAAATCGAGCGTGCTGGACAAGAGAGCCAACCCCAGCAAATCCCACAAGATCTGACGTCAAAAGTCCCACAGATCCAAGAGCAAGTCGGTGATAAGTATAGCCTAGGGAGGATGGTTGTATGGTGAAAATAAGGGTTGTCGTTCAAGCACAAGTTGGTTAATATTTACTGCGCACGCACACAGAGAGATATTAGCAGGTCATCAATAAAATAAAACCTCAGAGCAAGTAAAAAAGGGACTAACTAGGAAAGAGTAGGAAGAAAAGGTGGGATATAGATAGATAACTACAGGGTTATGATAGAGGAGCTAGGTGAAGTGAGAAGTGAGAGATCGCAGAGGTGACAGCTACAACAACCAGCTCATTTAAAAAAAATATAGGGGAAAAAAGGGAAAAGGACAATAAAAATGAAAATAAAAGAGAGACAGTATACATACAGACCCAAAGAGTTTGTCTCACCAGTTCTGGGCAAGGAGGGATCCAGGACAATATTAGGCGTGCACCAGGGCGGGAGAGACCGACAGGTGGGCAACAACAGCGAAGTTACAAAGCGATAATAGAGGAGGCTGGTGGGCGTTGACAGGAGAATTCCAGGCGATTGGATGGTGATTGGGGTGATGACGAAGTGGGGAGAAGTCAAGGTGGGAAGAAGCAGCCCGAACGAGGATTAAGAAGATGTAGTCTAGGACTGGAAGAACAAGATGTAGCAGAAGAAAGAGACTGGAGAGGAATGAGTTGGTATCTGGAGCAGAGAGCGACCAGTTGTCGATAGATAAATGAGAAGAAGGAGGAGGAGGAGGAGGAGAAGTGAGAGGGAAAAGAGAAGAGAGAATGAGAAGAGATGGTGAGATGGTGAGATGGTGCGAAAGAGGGACAACTTCTAGGCCTTGCTAGGTTTGTGGGCGTTACTTTTCAACTCTCGATTGTTGGGAGAAGGAGATGCACTTGTCTGTCCTATCTGGCTGCACACTTTGCTAATCAAGCACCTTTCTAGCATGAATTGCCAGTCGTGATATTTACTTAATTAGATTAGTTGCTCTCTGGACTCCAGCTAACTAATAGTTGTTTTGTTTAACTAAAATGTATCTACACAGAGAAAGAATATTTGTTGACTGTTGGGTTGAAGGTACAGGTACCTGGGCTGTCTGACTTGTAGACAAAACAACAACCACTACACTTGCATTTTTACAATAATTTCTATAGAGGAAAATGTAGAATAAGGTGGAGAGGAGATATATTGTAACTTATTCATGCTATAGCATCTAATCTCATTATGGGTAGGTTGAGGCTTCCCCCCTCAGCCAAGTACCAGATACCTAGCTATTTCCCCCCCCATGTGATATCATATTTAACTATTTAGCACCAACTGAAATGATGAACCAGGAAAAACCGCCCTCGATGACGATCCCACTATTAATAAAAGAATATCATGTATCGAGTTTGGCTTGGTTCTTCAATTCACTTATTCCCATACAGCCTCGTCATCAGGATATAATCCCACACAATGAGAGTGAACAAGAAGCCCCTTGGAGGCGAGGAAGGCTCTTCCGAGGCAAACTCCAACAACCCCAGCACCACGGAGCCCAAGCCTTCAGCCTCTGATAATTCCGACTCCAACGCCAATTCCAATTCCAACTCGCGCTCCCTTGGCCAGAGGATCCGATCCTCTGCCTCCGGACTCATTCACAATGCCCTGAAGCCACACCATTCCGATACTGCAGCTGTTGCCGCCAGCGCATCATCCAACAAGTTATCAGGTGCCTCGTCCAACCAACCCAGCGCTGCTGCGTCCAATCCAACGCCTTTCGATTCCAGATACCATTCGTCGACAGATAACCAGACATTCCACTCAACATGGGATGGAAGCTCAAACACCCAGAGCCAATTCTTCCGGTCCCGATGGGTCACCCCTTCAGGCCTAGAGGAAGATTTTGCGAACCACAGCCCTGCGGCTCAGGAGCAGTTCGGACACGAGTACGACATGTCGCCCTCCAAAGGGAAAGGACGGAGTGATATCCAGGTATATACAACGCATCACGAAGGCCAGCAGCGGCTCACTCCCACTGAACCGTACAACTTCAATCACGTCTGGAATGCGGGAAAACGTACCACGACAATCGCCAACCACGAAGGCCTGGACGGAAATCACCCTCCTACTACCACCATCACCACTACCACCTCTACCACCACCGTCATTAACCATCGGGGTAGTCCGGACGGTGCTGCCGTAGCTTCACTCCTCGATGACCCGTCGTTCCAACCACTATACGAACCCGACTCCGATGCTCATCCAAACGACACCCATGACGGCCCTGCCTCTCTCTTCACTTCTCCATCACAGTCCACATTAGCTCCGCCCCCGTCTGCTGCATCCATCACACCGCTTAGCTTGGTGCCTGACATAAATACCGTGCTGGCCGAGTTTGGAGTCATGACGAATGGCCAGGAGCTCCGACTTGCCGAGCTGCCCGGTGTGGAGGAGTGGTTGGCACTCGACTTCCAGTATCACGATGTCGTGTGGGGTAATATTAGACCGTTTGTTGAATCTGCAAAGCAGGAGGTGGATGAAAGGCGGGATCGTGGTGAGGAGGGTCCTGGTGATGGACCTGCTGTGAGAAGGCTCAAGGCCGTTCTGGAGCATTTCCAGGAGCAGGGGGTTTTGCGACCGCGTCCTGCATGATATTTCTTTGTTGATTTTTTTTTTATTTTCATGAAGATTTACTACTTTACATATGTATAAATTTTGGATAGAGGGGTCAAAAAGACATGAGCATGTTGATTGCATTGGGTTGGCATATTTATCGATGATTGGATTGGGAGAGCATTTGGCGGCGTTATTCGATTAGAGTACTGGTAGAAGCTTTCCTTGTATGAATATATGATATGTACGATAGTTGAAAAAAGAAATAAAAACTATTAATTAGGGTTATAGCATTTTTTGTATTTGATTCAGATGTCTTAGTAAACACTAATACTTCCGTAACTCATGGATGATGATGATATGAAGCTAGCTAGTTCATAGTTAGATGTACATTGTAACGAAAAAGTGAAAATATTGATGGGACAAACTCCAAGGGAAAAAAAAAATATGGATCAGGGGAGAAATGATTTTATCAGTAACCAAGCATTGATGAGGATGAGGATGAGGGAGGAAGAAAAGCAAGGGTAGGGTGATATCAAGTATGGGTATTAATGGTAGTTATAGAGAATGCAGGTCGATGGAAATTAGTACTCCAGGGTAACTTCTTGACCCTTTACGCGTCCAATAACAATATGGGCAGCATATTTAGGAATCACCTCGTCGTCGTGGAGCATCTCGAATTCTATTCAATTGTAACATATTAGTCAATACCATCCCCGAAGGAATATTAAGAAGAGGATAAAACGTACCTTCACTAGCATCTCTGCCCATATGGCTGAAAAGCGCTGGCGCACCGCCAGGATGTTCATCAAGCCAATTGGTTACATCCAACACCACTCCCTTGACAGCAATCCATAAATCATCCTTCTTATTATGCTTGGCCACTTCTTCCAGAGTATACTCCTTATCCGGAATCTTAAAATCGGCGACATCAGCGGTGGCCTCAGTAGCGGCAGGAGCAGAAGACGCGGCAGTCTCATTATTGGAAGCTGATGCACCCTCCGTGGTTGCGGAGGCTACACCAGCTGAGGTGGAGGTAGGAGTCTTCTTCTTACCTTCACCGACGGCACCAGCGTTCCATTCCACAGAAACCTTTCCTGGCTGGGATGGGTCGATGTGAAGCGAAATCTGGCCCAATCGTTGAGTGGCAGCCGCACCAGGGTTGGTCAGAAGCTGCTGGAAGAGATACTGGCTGGCGGAATCACCGGCAACACGTCCGTAGACGACACAACCGAGCAGAGACGAACCACCGAGGCGGTTAGCTCCGTGGACACCACCTGCAAGCTCACCGCAGACGAAGAGGCCGTCGAAGGGCTTGCCCTCGGAGTTGAGAACCTGGGCCTTGTCATTGATTTCAATACCGCCCATGGTGAAGTGAAGGACGGGTTCCATGAGTGCGACATAAAAAGTATCGTCGATGGAGAAGGGGAGGTTGTGGAAGTATTTCTTGTTCCATGGGTCTTGTTTCTTGCCATCGGCAATCAAGTTGTACTCGTTGAAAGTCTTCTTGAGAGCAGCCTCGCCGCAACCAATTTCCTTTGCGAGCTCCTTGCCGGTTATCTTCTTCATGAGGCCACGGCCAGCGTAGTGGCGGGTGTGGAAATCGAGAACGTTGGAAGCCTTGCTGTTGAGGACGAGACGGATGGGCCACTTGCCCTTCTCCTTCTCCTCCCACATCTTGCCTGAGACATAATCACGGTGGCCGAGCTCATCAGAGAATCGCTCTCCGTCAGCATTCAAAAGTAAACCACCCTCTCCTCGAAGGGCTGTACCGAAGAAAAAAAGGTTAGATATGTATCATAAAACAAAACAACTGGGCATCGGAGAATTGGGGTAATTACCTTCGGCAGCCAAGAACTTCCACTTGGATTGAGGATCCTTGGGGTCAATAAGACCTGTTGGGTGAACCTGGACCTTGTCCATATCGATACCGTTGGCTCCAATAGCCATGAGCATCTTCTGTCCATCACCAGTGGCATGGACACCGTTTGTGCTGGAAAGGTTGAAGGTATCTGGGCGCCATTTCTTCAACAACGAGTTTTCGGTGAAATCTGCGGCATATCCACCAGTGGCCAAAACAACGACACCATCTTCTGATCGGCTTTCACCGTTATATTCAAAGGTAACACCAGTAACATTGTTGCCGTCCTTGTTCACGGCAGTGACCTTAGCCTTCTTGAGGATCTGGACGCGGGATGGCTCCTTCTCGGCAAGTTCTTCTAGTTTCTGCATCAGAGCGTAGGTGATGGCCATTCCGGGGAATTTGGCATCGTGACCACGGTGGGTGCGGGGGAATGAATGACCACTATTGAGCAGATATTAACGTTTCTGGCCATAGAAGAGGAGGAATCAGCGGCGGTAAAGAGAACATACCCCAATCGAGAAACAAGGGTCAAGTCAAGATCAAAGACATCCTGAAGCCACTCAACGGCAGCAGCAGACTTGTATGTGAGGACCTTGATAAGGTCTGGACGGGCCTTGTCTCTGGCAGACTTGAGGGTATCCTCGTAGAATTGCTTGACGCTGTCGCCAATGCCCAAGTCGACCTGAGTTCTTGTGAGGGCACCGTTTATACCGGAAGTGGCCTTTGTAGAGTTTCCACCGAAGAAACCTATTCAAGGGATAAGTTAGCAAATAGACCAGATGATGCAGCAAGGGGAATGGCTAGGATCAAGGGTGCTGGATCTAGATGGACATACTCTGCTTGTCAAGAACCAAGACATTACCACCGTTCAAGTAGACAGTGTGGGCGGCGCTTAAGCCGGAAACTAGTAAAAGAAAGGCATCAGTACCTCATAGGCTAGGAGTAAAATATCAAGATGTTGGTTGATGACTTACGACCACCTCCAACAACAATTACTCTGGGAGCCATGGTAGAATATGAAGGAGTTGGGTAGGAGAAAGGAATATGAAAGAGATTTGTGATGACTTGAGAGAAGAAGGAAAGGAAGAAGACAAGAAGGGAAAGAAGAGAAAGAAGAGAATAAGCTCGAGTTGAAATGTGAGCTGCTATTAAGCCTCAGCTGGTGATGACCGGCGTTGCTTGCGATCTTTATTCCTCGGCCGAGGCATAAGGAACGCAACTGGGCCGCGCTAGTCCTGGGAATAATACCAGCGTGTACCGGATAGTACCATTGAGTACCAGCCAAGTCGGTATTGCCAGCCGACACCGCCTGTTCTATCCAATCAGAGCCTCACTATATCGGCAGCTGTATTTGGATTTCGGCTGTATGTTGTCGGAACAAACAAAACCCCCCGGATTCCTTGGCACGAGGTTTCCCCGGAGACTCTGCACAAGGTGAGGATGCGCCTGGAACCGCGGTATCTCCCCGAGATCATCGTATCATGGTCGCCCAGAGTCCGTATTGTAATCAAACGTTCATGGTTGGGCTGGACTTCATTGTTGTACTGCTTTTATGTTTCATCCCAGTTCAACCGCCTCTTTCAGTGGGAGCATGGGGGGCATGTGATCTACAATCCTGCTGAACATGTGAAGCCAAACTATCAAGCTCCCTCCCTTGTTACAAATCATAAGCGAAAATTTCTAAAAATTTTACTTCTATTCCGTACCATAATCTCAAAACAAAAGCACCCGGCTCTTTGAGATACTCTCATGTTAAACGTATCTAAACGGAGGCAGAGAAGAACTTAATCCTACACTTCCAAACTTGGAAGGCGGAAACCAGTCAATCACGTGATAAATAAATCGGAATAAAGATTTTCCTTCTGATCAAGCTTTAGTCTCTTTGCGGCTTAGCGCGAGCCGATCGTGTGGGATGACGGCATGGGATGCTGTGGGGGAGCACGGTCACGTGTAGTACTTTTTTCTGCCGCTGTCCACCGCCCCCCGAGCTTGACTAGTGCCCGGCAAAAAAAGGCTCTCCGTCGTCACCGCTTCCGCTTCTGTGTCTCGCAGCTTTTGAGTTTTCCGTCTTTATCGTCCAAACCTCGACCATCTTGCTGGCTGTCGCGAAACCTCCTTTGCACCGCCAGCCTGATTCATACCACCTTTTCATTCCACCCTAGCTATTCCACATATGATCCCTTTATCGATGTAAACCACGCTTTTAGCTAGTGGTTATTTTCATCCCTTCTCTTATTTTCGCGTTGGAATCGGTTTGTTCGTAACTTGGCGCAGCAACAAACTTGGGTTGACGTTGAAGCTGGCAGTCATACTCACCTGTCATGAATCCCTCCAATAAGGACGGGTGGCACTCGGCAGGACGCCCGCAACCTCATCATGGAGTAGAGCAGCTGGGACAGCAGCCATCGCGCCCGCTTGGCTCGTTTGGGTGCGTTTCCCCTGAGCCTTGTTGTCCATTGTTGGCAAAACCTTGCTACCGACCCCGTCTAGAAAGCAACTAGATTCTCTCGAAAGTAATACATCTTACTAACGGGGACTGAATATCTATAGTCAAAATCCTCCATTGGATGATCCTTCCTCCAAGCAGCCGTCACGTACTCTACCTCCCCCACCGCCAGGTACGGGATTACACCACATTTTTCTCCTTCTTTGGTTTGCGATGTGACGTATGGTTTGGGTGCTAACTTCCCACAACATAGGTCCATATCACCCTGCCACTCAACCATCGAGTCATACATTACCTACGCTGGCCGATCTTACGCAGGGTGCCGCTGCCCAGCCGCCGCATCAGCAGCCCCCTCGCTATGGTCAACACCAACAACCGCCACTTGGTAGGGGCCATCAGCTACCTGGCATTGGTCAAACGATCCAGCACTCAACTTCCCCGCCATCTCTTAACCGTGATCGTGAACGCCGACCTAGGCCTAGGGAATTGGAAATGATGGACATGGAGCGAGACATGGAGCGCGAGATGCACCGAGAGCCTGAAATGATCCAGAAGGAGCGCGAAATGGCTGAACGATATCATCGAGAACAGCAGCAACCTCACCCAGTCCAGAGCCACACCGGTTCGATCCCGATTCACCAGCCAGTGGCTTCTAAAATTCCCAGCCCAATCCATGGACCAAATGGCCTTCTCTCGAATCTTGGGGCTGCCGCCGCCTCGAACCCGCCGCCGCAGAGCTCTATGCAAGCTTCGAATCCTCCTGCAAACCTTTTCGGGGGACATATGCAACATCCAGATGGGCCTCAGCGACAATATTTGCAGCACCCTCAACCTGTTCTTTCTTTCAATGGTCCGCCATCACAAGGGCAACAGCCAATACTGAATGTGAGTTTTTCTTTTGTTTAATTCTCTAAACTTGCCCATCACAATCAAATTTCAGCATGGCTCCATGTATGATTTTGTCACAAAGCCCAATTGTTAGTGACTGGGTCAAAGCAATCCAACACTTGCAACAAAGCTGCATTCACCACCTGCCCTGCCACAGACATACATTGTACTTCGCCGACTATGACATCCAGGATGATAGCATATGCTAGCACACTTTTCTGCCGAGACCAAAATCTTTTATCACCCAAGTATATTTTTTTTTGTGGCAGATGGATTCTGCAACTTCTCCCTTCGCTTGTTTTAAATCTCAGAAAACGCGTGTTTTCAGTGCTGGAAACCCCTATTCTTGGTTGATTTTCATTGATTTATTGTTCGTTTTTACCGAAATCCCTTTCTAATGCGCCCAAACAAGCAGGATGCGCTCAGCTACCTTGACCAGGTCAAGGTGCGATTTGTTGAGCAACCCGAAGTGTACACGCGATTTCTCGACATCATGAAGGATTTTAAGAGCCAGGCGTAGGTCAACTCGAAGTTTTACGAGTTCGTGGAAACGGATACTGACTCATCACTTTCGCAATTTCTAGGATCGATACCCCTGGTGTTATTCAGCGCGTTTCGACTCTTTTCAACGGTCATCCTGCCCTGATTCAAGGCTTCAATACTTTCTTGCCATCTGGTTATCGTATCGAGTGTGGAACGGACGATAATCCCGATGCCATAAGAGTAACGACACCGTCCGGCACAGATACTATCACTATGCAACCAGGACCTAGACCCTCCTTGTCGTCAGGTGATAGCGGTCAACCCGCAGCTCCTATTCAAGCAGGGCGGCCAGAATATTACGATCAGGCTCGTGGGGGGTGGCCACATGGAATAGTCCAACAGCCACAACAAGTTGGGCCTTCCGGCCCCGCCGGTTCGTATTCTCCCAAGAACAGACTCATGCCGATGTATGCGCAACAGCCTGGACCGGGGCCCGTTCGGGATAGCCAATACGAATACCCAAGCCATCATGATCATCAGCAGGCTACTGAAGCGGCACTAGTGCACCAACAAGAACAAAGAGGTGTGTCACAGCTACAAAATGCGGTTTCCGCTGCCACAAGTGGGCGACAATCAATGATGCAGCTTCCTGCTGGTCACACGCCAAATCAGGCCCAGCAAGTTAATTCATTAGCTGGTCTGGGAGCCTCTGGAGTTCTAAGCGCAGGCCAAGTTGATGCCAGCAAGCGCGGGCCAGTAGAATTTAACCATGCAATAAGCTATGTTAATAAAATTAAGGTAACTTCCGCTTACACTGCTTTTGTTTATTTTCTTTGGAGGCCTTGATCGTCAACTAATTCTTGACAACGCAGAATCGATTCTCCGATTCCCCAGAGATATACAAACAGTTTCTGGAGATCCTTCAAACTTACCAACGTGAATCGAAACCCATTCAGGACGTGTACACTCAAGTCACACATTTATTCAACGCCGCCCCAGACTTGCTAGAAGACTTCAAACAATTCCTCCCCGAATCTGCAGCTCAAGCAAAAGCCCAAGCAGCCTCAGTTTCACGCCAAGCACCTGACGAGGTCCCCATCCTGAGTAACATTCGTGGAGAACCTAGCTACAGCGCAGCCGGCCTGGCGCAACCGCAACTTTCGAGAGGTGACGTAAAGATGCCTCCACTTGGCCAATTTAATGTCAAGGATGCCACAAAAGAAAGCAAAAAACGGCGCGGTGGGCCTGGCACATCCGCCACAGGCGGTGCTTCTATGCCTGGTATTGGGGCGACTGGTGACGCGAATGGCAGCATCCAGATCGGCAAGAATGCCGCTCAGCAGATAGGAGGTGCTAGCAAGGTAAGCAATGAGAGCTTTGATTTGTTGCATTTGAACACATCTTTCTTTGATATTGACTCCGAAAATACTCGCGTCAATGGCACTCCTTTATTTGTTTCCCTCCTGTTTCGTGCTTTATGCAAGAACCTTTCATTGCCAACTCTTTCTTCACCCTGCGACAATGGCGAATTTACTATTATTACCATCTCATGCTAACTTATGAATAGAGGACGAAATTGAATCATAGATCGGCTGTAGTAGAGGCTCCGCCCGCTATTTCTCCTACTCTCATTCCAGCATTGCCTGAACCAATCCCTCCTAGTTTCTCGCTAACACCATCTCACGAAGAATACGCATTCTTTGATCGGGTTAAGAAATTTATTGCCAACAAGCAAACATTTGGGGAGTTCTTGAAGCTATGTAATCTATATTCCGCCGACCTGATCGACCGAAATGTTCTTGTCAACCGAGCTGCGGGTTTTATTGGTGCAAATCAAGAGATAATGTCTTGGTTTAAGCGATTCATGAACATCGAGCCTCAGGATGAAGTCATTGAGCCCAAAGCAAAACCAGACACTGGAATCGTGAATCTATCTCACTGTCGTGCTCTTGGCCCAAGCTACCGGCTTCTACCCAAACGTGAAAGGCAAAAGCCTTGCAGCGGGCGTGATGAGCTTTGCAAAAGTGTTTTGAATGATGACTGGGCATCTCATCCCACTTGGGCGTCCGAAGACTCTGGGTTTGTGGCTCACCGCAAGAATCAGTATGAAGATGCGCTTCATAGAATTGAAGAAGATCGACATGATTATGATCATCATATTGAAGCATGTATTCGTACCATTCAGCTCCTCGAACCGCTTGTCCAGCAAATTTCTCTCATGAGCGAGGCCGAAAGAGCTGCCTTCAAATTACCACCAGGGCTCGGGGGTCAGAGCGAAACTATTTATAGGAGGGTTATTAAGAAGATATACGATCGAGAACCAGGTCAAAAAGTGATTGAGGAAATGTTTACAAGACCATGCATCGTACTTCCTATCGTTCTTGCTCGACTTAAGCAGAAATGTGAAGAATGGAAAGCCACTCAGGTATGTTGTTAACTTCATTAGTCTATGCACTAGGCTATTTGGACAAGGACTAACCTAATCTTCAGCGTGAATGGGACAAAGTTTGGCGAGAGCAGATGCAGAAGGGTTTCTGGCGTAGCCTGGACCACCAAGCCATCATAATGAAGGGTAGTGACAAGAAACTCTTCCTCACAAAACATATCCATCATGAAATCCAAACCAAATTCGAGGAGGGCAGAGCTGCCCGCAAAAGTGCTCTGCCGACCTCTAGCTATCAGATTAATTTCCCGTTCGATGATTCTGAGGTCATCCTGGATGCCACGCATCTTTTACTAACCTACCTTGACCACAACTCTGCCGGTTTCGGGGCGGATCCACAGAAGGTTACGAGTTTCATCAAAGATTTCATTCCTGTGTTCTTTAGCATGGATCGTGAATCGTTCAAGCATTATTTAAACGAGGTATACGACAGCACTCCTCCTAGTGAGGCAGATGACGAGAGCGTCTCGCCTGATGAATTACCTCCAAGAAGTAAACGCATCCCAAGCGGAAGGAGAATGGAGCTTCTCCGAGAAGTCCTAGAGCGACGTGGTGAGAAGCCTGTTAGGCTAGATCAGGAGATGAGTGGCGTTTCCAGCAGCAGGGCATCGTCTCCCGCACTTGTGCCAACCCCAGGCTCGGAACAATTCGATGTTGCTGAACTTCGGTGGATGGAACACCCTAGCACAGGAAATTTCCATCGCCAACGCGAGTACCCTCTTAACGAACCGTATCAAAAGAAGGTGCACCATCTTTACTGCAATCTTACGATATACTGCTTCCTGTACACGTTTGAGATTCTGTATCGTCGTCTCCTACGTGTGAAACAGCATGAGAAAGATGCACGTGAAATGGTTCGACGGGCTATGGCACCTAAGGCTGCTCTTGAGTTGGGAATGATTGATAAAACTCCAGCGGATTTGCTTTACGATGCCGACCCGAAGGCGAATTTGTACCAGCAGGTTGTGCGGATGTGCGAGGATGTTATCACTGGAAACATGGAATCCTCTCAACTGGAAGAGGCACTTCGCCGTTATTACATGAAGACCGGATGGCAACTTTACAACCTGGATAGAATACTTGGCGGGATATCTAAATTTGCTGGAGGAATATTCAATGGTGATCCCAAAGATCGAAGCTCCGATATCATTAATCTGTTCTATAAGGAACGCGACAAGACGGAGACAACCCACAATAGAGAAATCCAATACCGAAAACAGGTTGAACGACTGATCAAGGAAGGGGACATCTATCGGATTACCTATGTAAGTGACCCTTTCCCATCTATTTCAAATTAACAGCGCTAATTCATTCCGTAATTAGGTACCTGCAAACAAAAATGCTATGATCCAGCTTTTGACGCCAGAGGAAAGCACTCTCGACGCGGAAGGCCTAGGCCATGAGGCGAGATGGTCGTACTACGTATCAGCATACACCATGCGCGACCCTACTGAAGGTGTAATATTTTCTGACATGCGCATGCCATTCCTCAAACGAAATCTGCCACCAAAAATGGATTCCGATGAGGAATACAACAACTTCTACAAACCACTCATCCATCACGACGGCCTCAGCATCCGCATCTGCGCCAACAGTTACCATATCCTATACGATCCGGGCACTGAAGACTGGTGGTATCGGCACAGCACCGGGAAGACAAGCCAAGCAGACAGCAGGAAGGACTCTGCATATGCGAGCTTGAAGGAGAAACGCAAGGATCGATTCAAGGAGAAATTTGTCAATAATCCAAGTTGGGCACACGGGCTGAGCAAAGACGATGTCGACCGATCCAATCAGCAATTCCGAAGCTGGGTGGGTTCTGCGGCCGATGAGAAGAAGGCTCCTTCGCCAACATCAGGACTGGCGAACACTCGAGGTAGCCGTGCAACAAAGGGTGATGAGGATCGCGAACAGCCAGATGTGGACCAAGACATGAACGGCGTTGAAAGGGAGACCGTTGCAGTGGCATAAAAAAAAAGGAAAGACAAAAAAAAGGTGGACTCGATATATTCTCTGGTTGTCTATTTCCCAAACGCCTTGAATGGATATTACTGGTGTGGTGGCGCTCATATTGAATGGATCATAATCGGGCTGGTAGGTACCTGTTACAGAATTAGTTAGTTAGTTAGAAGCGTGAGGGTGGTTGTTCTTCTCTTGATGTTGTCAGTCTGTATTAAAGCCTCACTCATAGTATTCTGTATCAATATCATCTCAATTTATATATAACTATATATTCTATTCTATTCCCATATAAATTCCCTCAAGTAACTAAGTTGACATGTTCTAGTATAGGGTAGCATCAGAGGGAGGTACTTCCTGCACCATACAGTTTGCTAGCGGCCCGAAGTAGACCCTAGCAATTCTTGGCGGAGTGGGGGTGACTAAGCAAACTTCCTCTCGCCCGCGTCTTTTGGCAGTTTCTCGCTCTTTTCTCGGTTATCGCAAGAAACCTCAACCAGGAACCAAGAGATCAAGGTGTTCCAGGACGATCAACTCTAGCTAGCTGTCGAAGCTCTCTTCTTCCAGAGGATTGATGTTGTCTCTCCAGTTGTAACTAACTAACTATGCGATGCATAACTAGATGTTGCGTCAGAAGAACTAACGAAACCAGCTGGTTAATTAGTTAACCCTGGCCACCCTCCAGCAAGCAACTCCTCCCAGGATTTGAAGCATGAAAGAGCCAACTTGGGAAAATGGAACCCTCAACCCAGAGTGGGTTTTCCCGGCCATGCGAAGCCGAAACAGAGTTACGACCTTAATTTGGGCCAAGTCTAACTATATATTAATTTTTTTTCTTCTTTCTTTACTTCTTATGTCTCTCGCTTTCTTCTCTCTTTCTCCTCTCTCTCCTCTCCTCTCCTCCCCTGTAGCTCGCTTCTCTCCACTCTTCCCCCCCCATCTTGCCGAAGTAGCTCTGTCTGCCTCGCTCTCTTCTGTTTCCTTTTTACTCTCCTCTTTCGCTTTCGCAGAGAGTAGCGCAGCACAATTTAATATATCTTTCTCTTCCTGGTTGGTGTTGAAATCACCCCCACTCTTGACGGCTTCCGCGCCTGCTGTCGCTTAAATCCGAATCTACCTTACCATCATACACACGACTCCAATGGCGTCAGCACTTCTCCAAAGCCGTGTAAGGCACCCAAACATTCTCTCGAAGCTGGCCAAAGCTGAAGACTTGATTCATCACTTCCCTAATGGTGCTTACATCGGCTGGTCCGGGTTCACCGGTGTCGGTTATCCAAAGTATGCTCGTTTTCTCGCCCCTCTCTCTCTGAGTGTTCTTTTTTTAACATGTCTGGATAATAGGAAAGTTCCAACCGCATTGGCAGATCATGTCGAGAAGAATGGTTTGCAAGGCAAACTAAAATACAATCTCTTTGTGGGCGCATCCTCTGGTGCCGAAACTGAAGGTCGATGGGCCCGTCTCAATATGATTGAGAAGAGAGCTCCTCACCAGGTTGGGAAGGATATTGCCCGGGGAATCAATAATGGTAACATCAACTTCTTCGACAAACATCTTAGCATGTTCCCGGCGGATCTAGTATATGTATGTATCTTCTCTAAGTGCTAAGACCTGGACAGCTTGAACTAATCATGTGGCATAATGTGTATAGGGATTTTATACCAAAGACAAGCCAAACGGTAAGCTTGATGTTGCTGTCATTGAAGCTTCAGCAATCACCGAAGATGGAGGCATCATTCCCGGAGCCTCCGTTGGAGCTACCCCAGAAATCATTCAAATGGCCGATAAGATCATTATCGAAGTCAATACCGCCTCCCCCTCGTTTGAAGGGTTACACGACATCACTATGTGCGACATCCCACCATACCGCAAGCCGTACCTTGTCATGTCTCCCGAGGACAGGATAGGTACCACATACGTTCCAATCGACACCAGCAAGGTTGTAGCTGTTGTCGAGTCCGATTACTCTGATAAAACCGAGTCAAATGCCCCTGCCGATGAGAGTTCCCGTGCTATCGCCCGCCACTTGATCGAATTTTTCAAGCAGGAAGTGACTGCCGGTCGACTCCCCAAGAACCTCCTCCCAATCCAGTCTGGTATCGGAAACATCGCCAATGCCGTCATCTTAGGCCTCAGCGAGAAAGATGCGCCCTTCCGAAACCTCAAGGTATGGACTGAAGTTCTTCAAGATTCGTTCCTTGATCTCTTCGACAGTGGAAACTTGGACTTCGCTACCGCCACATCTATCCGATTGTCTCCCGAGGGGTTCCAGAAATTTTATAACAATTGGGATGAATACTATCCAAAACTACTCCTCCGATCTCAACAGGTCTCCAACTCTCCTGAAATCATCCGACGCCTTGGCGTGATCGGAATGAATACCCCTGTTGAAGTCGATATCTATGCCCACGCCAACAGCACCTGTGTTATGGGATCCCGAATGTTGAACGGTCTTGGAGGCTCAGCCGATTTCCTCCGAAACTCCAAGTACTCTATCATGCACACACCTAGTGCCCGACCCACCAAGACAGATCCTACCGGTGTTAGCTGTATTGTTCCATTTGCTACTCACATTGATCAGACCGAACACGATTTGGACATTGTGGTCACTGAACAGGTATTTACTTCTTCTCCCCCTTGACCCACTTGAAAATATAAAAACGATTCTAATAATAACCGTTGTAATTAGGGTCTTGCCGACGTTCGTGGCCTCGCACCACGAGAGCGTGCCCGTGTAATCATCGACAAGTGTTCCCACCCAGACTTCAAACCTATTCTCCAGGACTATTATAACCGAGCTGAATTCGAATGCATTCGCAAGGGCATGGGACATGAACCTCACATGCTCTTCAAGGCCTTCAAGATGCACCAGAATCTCCAGGAAAATGGCACTATGAAGATCGCTAACTGGGATTAAACCCTTTGCTTTCTTCTTTTTCTTCTGCCTCAATTCATTTACTTCACTTGGAAAGCATCATAAACCTGTATATACCTGTCAGAACACATCATAAACATAGCTCATTCCCTTTGTACATATATATACATACACACATACAAGCATGACATATTCGTGGTTGAAAATATTATCCATATACAAGAAAAAGTAACATATTCTTCAATTTCCAATATTTACATTACCAAACCCCGGGTCCGATCAAATTCATCTCAAAAGTAAAGTACCATAAACTCATATGAAGAAGGAAAAAGAATTGGTGGAGCGAACTACAGCTTCTGCAAGGCCCAGTCGACACCAGCAGCCTCAAGACCATCCTCGCCATCCATCAGGACACACCAACCTTCATCTCCGTTCCCACCGTCTCCAGCGATTGCAGCCTCGAAGTTCTTCCTGGCGTATTCCAGAATCTCGTCGTCAAAAGTGCCTGGCTGCAGCCATACTGCAGGAATGTTCACGCCCTTGGCCTCGCGGAGGATATTCATGGTCACCTTTGGCGGCGTGACGATCGACAGAGAGGTTTTAGACGGCGATGGCAATGCAGATGGCGACGCAACGGTTGGATAGGAGCGCGAGGGGAGTTTGATTTCGGGGGCTTTGGGGTTGAGCGGGGTTACGGGAAGGGAGTGTTGGTGGTACCATGCCAGAACTAGGAGATGATGAGATATTAATTAATGAAACATAGTGAAGATAGAATAGTATAAATAGAATGGGTTTAAGTATAATAATTACGTTTATAGCCATATTTGGATGGATCGGTACTTGCACCAGCCACGGCGAAGCGTGTGGACGAAAAGAATCGCTTGAGAGCAAGCTCCATGTCCGCTGACATCTTTGGGGGACGTTGTTTCTGGCTTGACGTTGGAGAATGAAGGGTTTATATTATATATTATTTTCTTTCTTTATAACTTGTAACAGCCTGGATGTAGGTAAAGTAAGTAAGGATACTGGAAAACCAAAAATTGACCTCCGCGGAGAGCTTCTCCTCCATCTCCATCCATCCCCATCGCCGAGGTTCTCCCGGGTACAATCAATGTAATATCTACACAGATCCCAGGCTCAAAATTTGAATTAATGTAGAATTGTTAATAGATGGGAGTGATGGTAATTGAATTGCTCACAGCATACCATTTAATGGTTGTCCTGTAGAATATTTGATGCCATCTCGGCTACTCCCTTAAGCGTTCGTTACTTTAGGAACCCTCGGGATGACGGAATACTCTCAATAATAGTCTCCTGCTCAACTCGTATTATTTGTCAATCATATTCATTCAGTCTACACCCAGGTTTATACCTTAATCACGTACAGAGAGAGAGAGAAAGAGAGAGAAAGAAAGAGAAAGACAAATAATACCTAGCGACTAGAAAGGGGAAACACTAACCATGGCTACATTTGCGTCAGTATGCTTCAAATGCTTTTTTATAGATCCCCATTGAGCAGCAAGATCACATCATAGTTATCATTTCAAGTGGCTGATGGAGGCAAATCCATACCATGGCAAGCTTTTGACGCTTATAGAAAGTCCGATTTTTCGCATGCTGCCTATGCTTCATTTCGCCCATCGTACCCACCAAAGCTATACGACACAATTCTTAGTTATCATCAAGGGCAGTACAAGACCTGTCTGGATCTAGGATGCGGCCATGGCCTAGTATCTCGAGCATTTTCATCCCATTTCGACAAAGTCTACGGCATTGACCCATCGCCCGGCATGATCCAGCAAGCTAAGAACTTGACATCTGAGCAAAACATCGAGTTCATCGAATCAAAGGCCGAATCACTCCCATTTATCGCTTCCAAGAGTATCGATCTAGTCGTTTCAGGCGAGGCAGCTCATTGGTTCGACATGCCTCGCCTCTTCGCCGAATTGAATCGTATCATGCGACCTGGAGGCACGATGGCCTTCTGGGGATATACAGATCATGTCTTCCCCGATTTTCCACATGCGTCTGCTCTTGTGGAAAAGTATTCCCATGGGCTGGATAAAGATCTACTAGGGTCTTACTGGCCACAGCCAGGGAGGTCGATTTTAGTGAATAAACTGCGTGCTGTACAGCCTCCTGTAGACGACTGGGAAGATATCCAGCGGGTCGAATACGAGCCTGGAACTACAGGTATAGGATCTGGTAAGGGAACGAAGTTTATGGAAACGACAATCCCGCTCCGTCAAACAATGGAGTATCTACGAACTTGGAGTTCGTATCATGGTTGGAAAGAAGCCCATCCTCATCGTATGAGGCGGAGTGAGGGTGGTGAAGGAGACGTAGGGGATGAGCTTCTGGACAAGATTGTAGGGGCGGAAGCCGGACTTAGTGATCCTGATCAGATTGTGACTGTTGAATGGGGGAGCGGATTGATTCTTGCACGGAAATTGTAGTTAGTTGGCTAACTAGTTATCAAAGATAAAAAACGCGAGTAATTATCACGTGATTTGTAATTAATTAGTTAACCAGAACGCGTTCAAGTTCAACTCAAGTTAACTAACCCAATTAACTAATTAATAAGTTAATGTCTGTTGAGAGCTTTACATCCACGCCATACATTTATGACGCTCATATAAAAACCAAGTTCAATTCGCAGACTGATCTATCTCGAGTATGAAATGAAGCTTTTGTCCTAAAGCAGTCAGTCGGTGGAGAATAGCCACCCATTCCCCTCAGCTCAACTACCATCCATGCCACCACTTCAACCAAATAAAGCCCGAAGCTCTCGCAATTACCCAGCAAGACAAAGCCTTTTAGAAGCGCTTGATACACCCCCCAGATCTGCTTCCGTAGAACAAATCAGAGCGTCTAAATTCGTTGCCGGAACTGATTCCTCATCGGAGCTGTCTTCCCTTTCAGATCTTGATGAAGATGAAGACGAGAATGGAGATGCTACTGGTGTCAATGAAGAGGATGATGACGACGATGATGTGAACTGGGAGGATGCGATCCTTTCCAATACAGCTGAAGCTCCTGAGATTCAAGATTTGGATATAACATTGAGCAAAGATGATCTCGGGTTTGAAAATTCTCTTGGTTCCTTGAAAAAAGGCCATAGTAAAATTGAACGCTTGATTCGAACCCAGACTCATTGCATGCATGTTCAATTTCTTCTTTTTCATAATGCTATTAGAAATTCGTGGATAAATAGTGCGAGATTGCACGAAATCCTACTTACCCAGATGGCTCCAGGTATTAGGAAGGAAATAACCCGGTGGAGAATTGCAGCAGGATTGGACAAACAGGAGCCATCGATGGGCGAAAAGAACACGTGGGAAAACATGTATCGTGATTCGGGCGGGGGAACAGGCTATGTTGAACCTAACAAACCGGATATTAACCGTGGTGGTGATCCTACCATTCACATACTTAAAGTATTGGCGGCATACTGGCGGAACGTATTTTGGATAACCGCCCCTGGTTTGCGCAAAATGGGCTACAGATCAACAGCACGCCTTGGACAATACATCAATTCTTTTAACCGTCATGGAGGAGACGATTATGAGTATGGGGAAAGAATACGTGATCTTGACGAATTTTGCGAACTAGCAAAAAAGCTGGAAGGTTCAAGGGATGCAGGAGCACAGTTTTTCACCGCTCTGCTTCGGGCTATAGGCCTTGAAGCCAGAATGGTAGCCAATTTGCAGCCCATTGGTTTTGGGTGGACTAAGGCCGAAGATTGTAATGTGAAAGAAAGGCAAAACCAGCAAGAACATGATTCGGAAACGGACCTTGACTCATCTTTCAAATCTCCAGATACACGCAAGAAAGGGAAAACAAAGGTTTCAATGAAAGATCAGCACAAAATTGATAAAGATCTCCGTGTCCCAATTTATTGGACTGAAGTGGTGTCGCCTGTCACTGGGGATATTATCCCAGTAGAAGCGCTCTTGTTGCCAAATTCTGTTGCTATGACTCCAGAACTTCTCGCAGCTTTTGAGCCACGTAGTTCCAAAGCTGGGAGGGCAAAGCAGGTCATTGCCTATGTCGTTGCCTATTCCCCTGATGCAACGGCAAAGGATGTAACCACCCGGTATCTTAAAAGACGGGTTTGGCCCGGGAAGACGAAAGGATTCCGAATGCCGGTTGAAAATATTCCTCTTGGCTTCGATTTTGGACCGGAGGAATGTTTTGTTTATGACTGGTTCAAGGCCACAATGAGAGGCTACATTCGCCCACAACATAAGCGGACTGCTGCCGACGAGAGAGAAGACAAGGGGTTCCTTACGCCTCAGCAGGCAAAGCTGAAAGCCCCGAACGAACGCGATACAATACAAAGCTTACGATCATCCAATGAGTTTGTCCTAGAACGATTTTTACGAAGAGAAGAAGCTATTCGCTCTGGTGCAGAACATGCGAGGCTTTTTGTCACTGGAAAAGGGGACAAAAAGAAAGAAGAAAAGGTCTATCAAAGATCAGACGTAGTCAGATGCCTCTCTGCTGAGACCTGGCATAAAGAAGGCCGGAAAATAAAACTGGGCGAAACGCCCTTGAAGCTTGTCCCAATCAGGGCAGTCACTATGAATCGAAAACGGGAGGTTGATGAGATTGAGCGTGAAACCGGCAAGAAACCACGTCAAGGCTTATATGCCATCTATCAGACCGAATATATCATTCCACCCCCGATTGAAAACGGGGTAATACCCAAGAATGCGTACGGGAACATCGACTGTTTTGTCAGTTCAATGGTGCCTCGAGGAGCAGTCCATATTCCATGGAACGGAACTGTTCGTGTGTGCAAAAAGCTTGGGGTGGATTACGCCGAGGCTGTCACAGGGTTCGAGTTTGGAAGCAAAATGGCCGTTCCGGTAATCGAGGGTGTGGTTGTTGCCGCTGAAAACGAAGGTCTGGTTAAAGATGCATGGCTTGCCGAGGAGGCTGAAAAGCAGAAGAGAGAAAAATTAAAACATGATAAATTAATTCTCTCAACATGGCGCAAATTTATTATGGGTCTCCGCATTACTGAGAGGTTGCACGAAGAGTATGGCGCCCCAGGAGAGGCAGAGGCGCAAAATCCGTTCGCGGATCAAACAAATCAGCAACCCACACCACAAGACATGCATAGAGACGAGGATGACGAAGACGTCGGAGGCGGAGGCTTCCTTATACCTGGGGCGGAAGATGAAGATATCCACGATGGAGGGTTCGTGGTTGAGTAGCGTCCAAAGGAACCTACTTCATGCTAGTGCCAGTAGTAACCACAATGCATGCTCGAAACTTGAAATGCGCCATCCGTTGATTCTGTCTCCTCATACTAATTTCCCATGCAGCATGGGAGGGGACCTATCTCGGCGATGCGGCATTCGATGTAAAGCTCATGAGTGGCCTGTTCTGCGTCTCGAAGATTACATTTGCAAATCTTCAGGGCTAGATAGCGCTCTGATTGCCAGTTCCACCAGAGCCTTAAGTTGTGAATGGATGTGCATCCAGGCAGAAAAAATAGGATGGGCTTACTTACTGATGGAGATCTCGCACCATCCATACAGTAGAACCCTCACCCCAGCCTAGTTTTACGAGTGCCTCATCTCTGGTTGAAAATATTGCCACGACTGACCGAAATATTGGATTGACTGGTAGCCTGGCACCCTCTCTTCTTCTATCAAGGTGTTTGGAGTGGGGTGCTGGTACCGCAGGAAGCTGGTTGCTTGCGGCAGATTGGCGATCTGGTCCAGAACGATTTCAGAGTTCGTTCAGCCGTATTTAATGCACTTATTAAAATCATAGAAAGTGTCCACGGGGTAGAATCTTCTGGGCGGTGTTGTTGGAGCAGTGGGACTCAAATCTAACTAAAAATAAGGGCTATAAACGTGTACTATATACACACACATACTTCCTCTGTGTGAAAGACGACCAGTTGTTCTTTGGCTGAGGGTACATTGCCCATTGAATCTTCTCTTGTTCTGTCGACCAATGTTGAGATTCATTCGTTAAACGCCTTGACAAGGATGATCCAACTGTCAAGCCTCTTAGCGCATCCCTAGTAATCGCTTAGACCGCATACTATATACAAATATCAACAAGGGTAGGCATGCCAATTTTTGTTCCATCTGCCAATCAATTGCCTTTGCCTCCAGTAGGCCGTTGAGTTTGACCCGTAAAGGGAGGTGTGGTGCTGTACGTAAATTAAGCAGTTCTGAGGTTACATCTTCTGGGGTCGGCGAATTAAGAGTTAACTAGCTACTCCAAGTTTAACAGGTAAGTTAGTTATTGACAGTCTCCTTGGAAAAGAACGGAAATATCCGCTGTTAGGAATATCAATATATGGATAGTGTGAGATCATCTTGTCCCATTCTTTTGCTATCTCGTCGGTAGTGATAGGGTACAATGCGGTGTATTATATCTGTCGTTTAGCTTGGCCTTGATAACTAGTGGTTAGTTAACAGGTGCCTAGTTATTAGTTGGTGTTCTGGACATTTTCATCTTGAGACACCAGGATCTAGCAGGGGATGCAATGAGGCCCACAAGGCAAAATAGGATGGCCAGCAATATGGCCCCCTAACTGGCGCGCAAATCATGATAGTAGCTACGGAGAACATGCATGCCCTTGATGCCCTTGCCTGCGATGAATCGCATTTTTTTGGTCTTCTCTCTGTCTCGCCTCCCTCCTCTCTTTCCCCGTCTCTCTTTTCTCATTTCCCCTTATCCGTTAGTTTCTCGCCGACCAGAAAGCTGCTCGCCTGATGGTTTTCCGGCCTTCCTCCCGTTGCGCGCGCTGTACTTTGGGAATACGCCCGTTAATCATTGCAACTGTTGCGATATGCATCCTTTTAATAGCCTATGGCATGAATTCGGATAGAGACAACATCCCTCCGGTCCTCACACAGATCATCCCTGCGGGCCATTGTATGTGCGCAACATCGACGACTTTCAACTGTTCAGGCTGTTTGGAGAGCAGTGGTCAAGTTGAGCTCAACAGCTCATCTTCTGCGTGGAAGTTCCAACCAGACCGAGACGGACACAACGTTGGTCTCGACGGGGAAAAATGCCAGGCCACATTTCCTGGGCTATACGAGGATATAAATCGGGCGGCCAGATTCTGGAACGCGAGCGGGATATCTGCTAAAGACTTAGAAGCTATTCGGCTTCATAATGGGATGGTGAGGGCTAGGATACGGAACGGCGAGCTGTATGTTATTAAAGCGCGCGGTAGAAAGGAAGACCATCGGCGCAAGATTATAGCAGTCTTGAGTTCTATTCATAGGGCTCTTTCCGCCAACCCTGGCCCGGCCAACTGGAACTTCGATTTCGTATTCTCAGTCGAAGACCGCGTTCAAGATATAGATGGGCGAGGGCATCCAATTTGGGTCCATGGGCGAAAGGCCTCCGAGGAATCCGTATGGCTAATGCCTGACCCCGGGTTTTGGGCATGGGAAAATCTCTCAAATAGTATTGGCCCATACGACGAAGTCGTGAAACGCATAGAAAATATGGAAGTAGATTGGCCATCAAAGACTCCAAAGCTTGTGTGGAGGGGAAAGATGAGCTTTGCTCCAAAATTAAGACGGGGATTGCTTGAGGCAGCAAGAGCTCAACCTTGGGGGGACGTGAAAGAGCTCGTTTGGGCTCGAAAGACGAATTTTCTTACCATGGAAGACCATTGCAACTATATGTTCATTGCACATGTGGAAGGTGTGTTTACCATCCAACTTTCGCTTTAAAACGTTACTAACCATTCGTGAAAGGTCGCGCATTTTCCTCCTCTCTGAAATATAGACAAGCTTGCCGGTCGGTTATAGTCTCCCATAAGCTGCAATATATCCAACACCACCACTACCTCCTTCAAGCCACTGGTCCGCGTCAAAATTATGTAGAAGTTGAGCGAGACTTCTCCGACCTAAATACCAAAATGGAGGCATTACTGAAAGACCAAGATCTAGCCAAAAAGATAGCCGATAACAGTGTGACGACGTTCAAGGAGAGATATCTTACCAAAGCCGCGGAAGCCTGCTACTGGAGGGCGATGTGGAATTCTTGGGCAAATGTGTCAACATCGACTCTCGGAAAAGAGAAAGGCCTCAGATACGAATCGTTCATACTCTTAGAAAGTAGTTCAATGAGTGAAATCGAATGGTAGAGGTTGGCAAACACATCCAAATCTTCCAAGATCTTGTATAAGGGGAGAGGAAATGTCGGCCACAGAAATGGGCTCCAAACTGGGAACACACCCGAAGATGAACCAATTGACTAGCTCAAGCCCGAGCAATTGGTCAACAAGAATCTAATGGCGCCGTGAGGGGCGGTCCATTCGGTGTCTATTTCTTCCTCTTAATTTCTGCCGATAAGGAATTCATCCGAGTACCAAACAGGCTCAACAAAGATGAGTGAATGATGGAGAAGTCATATATAAAGTAGCACTTCGCGAGTATGGAAAAGCGGTATATAGAGTAACCCTTTATGGGACGGAGAATTGGTATATATTATCTATGGTAGCCCTCTGTGGCATAGATATACTTAATAGCCCCCCGGGTTCTTCGGAAGCCTGTGAATGAATAGCGAGTGTCTGGAATCGATGGTTCTAACTAGTTAGTGCATGAAACACACAATGCAGCTCTTCCCTTGACTTGGCTATAGAAATCCACATAAAATATGAAACTGGTTCAGAGTGTTTTAATTAAGATGGACTTATTTATTTGTTTGGTTATAGTGGCAGGGGACAAATGTTCATCCGCCCCAGTTGGAGGTCAAGATGTTGTACAGCAGCAACCTTGGAACCAACCTTCGTAACCAACATCAAATTATTAAAGTGAATTAATTTTATAAACTCCATTATTTTGCTCTGGCAGTAACTTGATGTACTGAAGCTCATTATTATTTTATGTGACAACTTATCGCTAACCATGTCGATGATCGATGATGAAGATGTTCCCCCACTTCTGGTCGAAGTTTCCTCTGAACCCAAAGAACAGAATGTGGCTGAAGTGCCAAAATCCCCTAGAGATATAGATCTCCCCAGGGTGCCTATAACAATAGTGACAGGTATGCTCGTCTCTCACCAAATATAGCTTATCAGACTCTAACTCAGAGCTCTTAGGTTACCTTGGGGCTGGCAAGACAACGCTGTTGAATTATATCCTGAATGAGAAACATGGGAAAAAGATTGCTGTTATCTTAAATGGCTTGTAACCCCTAAATCCATTTTACTTAATAAAATCATTAAAACTAATACTTATCCCTAGAATTCGGAGATTGTATGCGGACCATCCTGGCGAAAAGCCCAAATCTGATACTGTCATTGTACTAACTCTTCATAGCCGTGGATATTGAAAAATCATTGACCGTCAACCAAGAAGGACAGCAGGTTGAAGAATGGCTTGAACTAGCTAACGGCTGTATCTGCTGTTCTGTACGGTTAGTTGCTTGAGATTCATAGTCAGTACAATAATACATCTCTAACCTACCTAACGGAATAGGGATGCGGGAGTTCTTGCGATTGAATCTTTAATGGATCGTCGAGGAACATTTGATTATATATTGCTTGAGACCACTGGTCTAGCAGATCCAGGAAACATAGCACCCCTTTTCTGGGTGGATGACGGCCTCGGAAGCTCAATATACCTCGATGGCATAGTCACTGTTGTTGACGCCAAAAATATTAATAAACTACTAGACGAGCCGTCATCCGACGAAGAGATTCAAGAGCCCAGTGGAGATGGAAAATTAACAACCGCACATTTGCAAATATCTCATGCAGATGTGATCCTCCTCAATAAAACCGACCTTGTGTCCCCCGATCAGCTCGAGAAGGTCAAAGACCGTATCAGTTCTCTTAATGGTTTGGCAACGATACATGTAACGAATCACAGCAAAATCTCAAATATCGAAGGAACGGTTCTTGAGTTGCATTCATATGATAAATTGACGAATGTAGATTTCTCAACCAAAGGCCGAAGCCAACTGGATCCCGTAAGTTATTTTCATGGCCCCACCTACTCCATTCTCGGATTTAGCTAGCATCTAACCTCATTGCACCACCTACTAGTCTATATCCACACTTTCATTTTCGCTCCCTGATATATCGAAAGAAGGGGTTGCGCAAATCGATAAGTGGCTACGTGCCATTTTGTGGGATCGCGAATTCCCAATGGTTGATCAAGCGCAGAGCTCAATCCCTGATTTTGAAATTCATCGTCTCAAGGGCATCTTGCGACGGACAGATGGGAGCACGCAGATAATCCAAGGAGTACGGGATGTATATGAGATCACAAATTCGGAGCAGAGTCAGCCCGCAACATCCAAAATAGTTCTCATTGGAAGAGGGTTAGGAAATGACGGATCGACGTGGCAAAAGAGTGTACTTGGGTTCATAAACGCATAGAATAGAGAGATAAACCAACCATACAATGTAGTACCTCAACAAATGCATAAGTGGTGTTCGATATCTGTAGACATTTGGCTTATTGCAGCAAGCAAGGGTATGGTTATAAAGGTTGTAGCTTTTTGTTATATATTTCAGTGCATTAATTATTGCATAAATTCACAGCTAGTTATCTAACGACGGATATGGCCCAAAATCCTACCCTACTCGCTTTCGGGGGTATTTCTTCGCCAAAGGAGAAGCCTCAATGTCAACATGATGAAAGCCGAAATCTGCCTCGGTTTGTTTGGGGGATACTGGCCTGGCTGGCGGAGGCATCTCTTTCAACTCAAATTGAACAGGACTAACCACGACCCTTGGCCGGCTTTTAAAAACACTGTCATAGTCAGTGTACTGGTCAAACTCATCCGCATCCTCCTCCGATGAATTGCCGGAGTTTTTATTAGTACTTCTATTCTTTTGGGGTGTCTCGAACTGGTTTACTGGAAATTGAGACAACCTACGGGACGCAGAAGCCGATTGCTTCACACGCGAGGCCGAAGTTGGCAAAATTAGCATGGATTGTCTCGTTCGCTCCATAAGCGTGCTAGGTCGGGATTTTCTGTTCTTGACCCGTTCGGAGTCTTCGTTTAAAAGCGGTTGGTCGCTTGCAGTTGCATTTGACACCTCCACTGGTAGAAAAGCAGCATCATGAGGCTTGCTTGAGATTGCTTCAACTGAAATGGAGCTTTTCGGCCCTGGGCTGCTTGGAGAGCAAGCATCGTAAGCTACCACCGCCTGATTCTCGTTCAACACGGCTAAAGGTTGGTTTTGGATTTCGGAATCGTAGCCCGAGACTGTAGTATTCTGAGTCAACGAAGGTGTAGGGGTTATCGGGTAAACCACAGGTAAGACTTTGGAAATAAACTTGGGGTTTGTAGCGGAAAAATCAAGTGGAGAAGGCCCATTTATACTTGTAACGGCTTCGTTCGTCCGGTTAGATGTAGATGGGGCATGACTCGCCTCTCGAGTTGCTGGAGATCGTATGACAGATCTAGCTCCGTTTAGTCCCAGTGATAGCCTGAATTCGCGCAGTTTCTGAAGTTTCAGTTGCTGTCTTGATACACGATCATCTAACTCAGCCAAAAGATTGCTGGAAGACTGTGATTGAGAGCTCTCCTGGGATTGAACCTTCGTTACGCCCGACCACATCTGCGAGAAGGACATCTCAAGCAATGGCTCAGAAGAAGTTTGCACTGTTTCGTTTAATATCGCGATAGCCCAATCCTTATCGCCGTTCCATAATCTCGTGAGCCCTTGCTGGAACTGCTGCTGATGTCTCGCGTTGGGTACGGGGGCGTTTGAGGCTTGTCGAGACTGGGTGGATAACTCATTTGCTTTCAACTGGAAAAATTGCTTGAGGTCACGGCATGTCGAATTAAGCTCGTTTTTGTTTTTTATCATGGAGTGCAATGCTGAACGGTATGTAATAATCAAGGGTAAAATGTTGTTCCGATCATGGGGTGAGAGTTTACTGGCGGAGGCCAATGCTAGGGAGGGAGAGCCAGGTCTATAAGCCTTAGTGGCAAGGGCAACCTTGCGCAGTACAACTGTCGAAAAATCGGCGAGAATCTCTTCGAATTTCTCTCCTTGACATTCATCGAACATCGTTCTTCGCAAGATTGTCTCTCGAGCCAGCGTGCCATTTTTCTTCAGTTCTGATAGCAGACGAAAAAGGGCGTTTCGGAGATTCGACGACTGCAATGGCTCGAGGGGTGGAAAGTACGGTTGTAATTTCTGAAGGCTGTAATGTCATCATTGATTGTTCATAGAGCCTTCAATCCGAAAATTGAAGAAGGGATATCGTACATTTTGTGTAAGGTCTGCATTCCATATCATGAAAAGTTGATATAGGGACCATTCGACAGCCTGGATCCGTCGTTTAGTATTATGCTGATTCCCCGACAGTGTTTCAGGTAAGATACCAGGCCAGTCTGCACGAAGGTCGAATTGTAGAAGCTTCAGGTTCCCAATGAAGACTGAAGAAGGAGAAGTGTGTGGCATGGTTGGATTGGATGGGAAGTTGAGGGGGCAGACCGCATTGAATGGTTTATTTCTGTTTCTGCCTTTAGTTCCTGCTTCTGTTTATGTATTTATTCTGATTCTTGAGATGATGTCTCTAATAATTATTCACTATCAAGGTTATTTATCCCTGAATCGAAGTGTAAACAAATGCATGTCACATGATGGGGATGGGTGTAATTTTGGTATACAATACAGCCTTATGATACTGCTAAATTACTAGCTCCATGCAGCGTACTCAGTGTCCCCACGTGGTTCCTTACAGCCTGTGACATCACACTTTCCTTCATGTTGGATGTTGAGATAAAAAGACTCTTCTCCTGTTATATTCGTCCGATATATAGTCCCTTCCGCTCCATATTATATATTTCAAGCATCATTCGTTGAAAATATTATATCCCAGCTCTTAACCTGTGTATTGCTCTATATTGCCTCTGTCCCTAGCTGGTAACATGGGTTCGAATTCGCCTTCAGAACACATCTGGACAGCACAGTCTGGTAGGCAGTCCGTGGAGATATAGCCCACATTCCAACGGCTATGCATACGAATATGCCCTCAAGCTAACCGCCCCCATTGCTATAGTCCTAGCACAGCTCCCTCATCCTCCGGAGGAAAACTCCGACTCGCCACTTCCATTTTTCCACCTTCTCGAGCGCCTAAAAACCACCAAACGTGAAGGCTGGCGACGCTTCAGTATATTTCAGGGTGAATCTATTGCCGACCATATGTATCGCATGTCCATCATGACCATGCTTGCCCCACCTACGCTTGCGTCGAAACTAGATATTCCACGTTGCTCCAAGATGGCGCTAATCCACGACATGGCGGAGTCCCTTGTTGGCGATATCACACCAGTTGACAAAGTCACTAAAGAAGAAAAAGCTCGCCGGGAAGACGAAGTGGTAGAATACATGACTAAAACATTACTAGGAGGAGTTTACGGTGGTACTTTTGGACAAGACCTACGGGCCATTTTCCACGAATATGAAGAAGATAAGACTCTTGAGGCCCGATTCGTGCATGATATAGATAAGATGGAGTTACTTTTGCAAGCTGTTGAGTATGAACGGTCGCATGGCGGAAAATTGGACTTGACGGAGTTCTTCAGGGTGCTAAACCGGATTCGCCTTCCTGAAATCAAAGCATGGGGGGAAGCGGTTATGAAAGAACGAGAAGCGTTTTGGGCTGATGCACGGGGTGCACCGTCTATTCCCAGCTAACGAGTACCATTCTCATTGTTCCTCCTTTCACTACGAAGCAATTCTTCGGTTCAGAAATCCATTCCTTGGCTTAATAATTGTTACGGAATACTCTGGTTCGATTCCGTTTTATTTTCGTTTTTAGCGTTATTTACAGGATTGGCCTCGCTGCATAAGACCCATATGGGCAAGGGGTCGTTGGTATGAATAGTTATTATTAGAATATCAAGACTGGGTACCGGAAGGGTTTCGGTCTTCATATATTTGTTCTAACAGGTATTTTCTCATTAAGCTGGTGGATGATGTCTACTAGTGCATCACGGCAATTCCAAGCTTGAGGAACCCTTAGTTATATATAGTCCTCTGTTATCACCGGCTTCATCTACTCTTCTGGTTCCTTTTTCATCTCTTCGGCAAGCATTTCAGCCTCCTCGGTCATCTCAGCATCAGATCTAGGCACTCTTGACTCATGATCAACCGAAGGAAACTTGGCCCTAGTCCTAAATTCCATTCCGATATCCCGGTAATGTAAAAATCTCGCAATATCTCCCTCCTCTGTGTCCATCATCGAGTAGATGGCATCGGTGCCACCTTTAGAATCCAAATCGGCCTCTTTCCTGGGTATAATATGGGCGTGGACATGCGGTACACTCTGCCCAGCATGGACACCATCCTGAATGGCGATGTTCAAACTGGTGGCACTGTAAACTCGTTCTATCATACGCGAAATTCGACGGATTGCCAGGAAGAGGTCCGTTGTTTCAGCAACAGTTAGGTCTGAGAAACGCGCAGTTCGTCGGATGGGAGAAACCAGGACATGGCCGGGCAAGAGAGGCTTGATGTTGACGAGAGCGAATGAAAGGGGAGTAAGGTAGAAAACCTGAATCAAGTATTAACAATCTAGGTGCTTGCTTGAAGGGGCTTGTGGAAGTCTCACTTGTTGGGTTACAACAAATGGCCCAAAGTAAACTGGAGCTTTCGCAGCTGGGCTCATTGTAATGTGTTTATATGTTTCTTCCACCCGAAATTCGTCTTAAGTGAGAAGATGCTAATGGGCAAGTTAGGGTGTTTGGCTGGCGTGGAATATCTGCCTCACAGTTGTTGTTTTCCTCAGGGTCATTGTTTATGGAGTGTGACATCCAATGTAGTTTTTGTAGTACGTAGATGCTTAATAGCTTTATACTCTGGGGGAAGGTTCATACCAAGAGACTCATTAATTGGTCCATTACAAGCCCTAGGGCAAAAGGGTATTTATTTAATAGGTTATGCCATGTGTTGCACAGCTATCTGATGCCCTATTTTACACCTAGCTTAATACATATTGATTACATGCTAAAGACAGCCCTACTCTGTACCCAAGTTAGCTAGTTAATTCACGCTCAATGCCTCTTGCGAACCGTATAGTTAATTGATGGTGGCTTCTTCTGCAACTATGGAGTAACTAGAGAGTGAAGCTTTTGATTCTTCAACACAGGGCCGTAGATATTTGACACCAACTCTACATTCGGTCTAAGTTCCTCCAACAGGCTGGGAATGTACCATTATAGATTCCGGAATTTAGAGTCAATAAGGGCACACTACACGATCCCGTTTATATCCCTCAATTAAAGTATTTGAACAGCGTGTGGACATTTTAAACAGTGAACTCTGATTTGATCCTCTATATTTCATGCCAGACAATAATTCAAGGCGGATAGGATAAAGAGAACAATCGAGTGGGAAAGTAGCGCGCGAGATTGATGTGTGGTATACAAATATATTACCAATCTTGAAAGGGATGCTGGGTATTCAACAAAAGGCTGAGGAAAACAAGGAAGTGGGCCAGAAAGGTTATCAAGGCGGGGAGTTCCAGCTATCAAAATGACAAGACATACTGCCAGTGAGCCTCATATGGGATCTAGGTCGTCATCACGATTGGGTATTTGGAGCTGCTTCATTGGTCGAGTTCTCTTCGGGTGTAGGACAGTAAGGGACATCTGGACCGGGTTGGCCTGTAGGTGACAGTGAAGTGGTATCCGGGTCCGTCTTGTTATCTGGCAGCTTCGAGGATGTCTTATTCGGATCTTCCTGCTTAGCTGGTTCTTCAATACCAGATTCATCCGGCGAGGTCTCTATTTCAATAGGAATGGGGTCCGATGTCTCACACGTATCCTGCTGATCTGTATCCAATGGGTTCTGTGGTTCTGTTGGGGGTATTTCAAATGCATGGAGATGTTGCTCGTTCACAGGTGTGTTTTCTACCTCTGCTGATTTATTTTCTTCGGCAGACGGCGATTCAAAGGAAGTAATCACACTTTGATTATCGTCGATCTCTTCTGGGTCTAGTTCTTCCTCCTTAGAGAGCAAATTGCTCATGTTGGACTGAATGTTTTTGCTCTGGTCGTCGTCCTCCGCGGCTTCAGCGATCGTTGTAACACTGATACCTGTCGATGGAGAGTGTCGGTGACGTCTCGTGGTGGCCGCACTCAAATTGTTATGATCCGGCTCCTCTGTATTTGGAGAAATTACTAGGGGTGGAGTGTCCGATTTTTTAAGTATGGTCAACCTCCGATTCTGGTCTTGGGCGACGTCCTGGTCTTCGCCCTCTGCCTCGGGTGGAATCGTGTAGTTATCCTCGGGAATAAGATTATATGTGTCACAAACGGTCTTGAAAAAGACATAGAGCCCGTCATGTCCTTCAACTTGCCAGAAGACCTCTCTATGCTGAAACCAGGCATGCGCAAATATTCGATAGACACGACGGAAAACGTTGGTGAGATGTCTCATACCAGCTTGAGGCCCTCCTGCAGCATCTGAGCCTAATGTTAGACGACTTGGGAATAACTTTGGCGAGGTAAGAACATTTGTGGCCCAATCTAATGTATGACAACAATAATCAATCGCACAACATGATTTTGGCGGGTCGTGAACAGCGCAGAGGTATTGCCATTCCGATGCTCGCATTTCGGGACAGGTTTGCGCAGAGCATGGTGGGTCTTCGGCGAAAAATGCAATTACAAGGTTGTTCGCTTTCATTGTGAGGAACCTGCAGAGTTCATAGAGCCATAATGAGCGTTCCACGCCCTCTGGAGGGTCTGCGAGTTGTCTCGCGATATCGCGCGTAATGGGTACAAGGGAATCGGAGCCAGGGGGCCGAGTAAAATGGTGATATGATGCCTTTATATGTTCCTGAAGCTGAAAGGGAGAGTCAAGCTGGATACAAGTATTGTATTAGTTAACCTCTTCTCTAGTATGCGTGAACTAATTCCAGACACACCTGAGCGAGTGGAACCAATGGAGGGCCAGAGGCCATATCGGCCGCCTTTGTCCCAGGCCGAATTCTTCGTGATGAGCCCTCATCGTGTGCTTCTGGCACGCCTAGAAATGCGTCGCCATGCCGCAAGCCGTCGCTGACTGTGGGGGATTTGGGACCAATCTGAACTTCGGTGAAAGGTGGTGGGCTGGGTAACCTTGGCGACGCTCCGGGAGAAGCTGCGGACGAAGACATTATATTCTAGATGTCTGAGAACCAAAAAGATAAGGGTTCTCCTCCAGGAACAGTTTGTTATCAGGCCTGAAGCTGGAAGCTTGAAGCTCGAAGCTCGAATTGGCGGTTGTTGTTAGGAAGATGGCACTATGCCCAACTAGGTAAGGTGTTTTCGTTGCATTAAATATTACGCAGAGCACCTAAGTTATAACTAGTTAGTTAGCTATGGGCCTTATCTAACAATTGGCTTCCTTTAGGCTGCATTTAGGGGAAGGGGCTCACTAGAGATAAGCCTGCCTCTAGTGGGTTGATTAAAGTATAAACAAACATTTGATTCAATTTTTTCCAGTGTCCGGGTTCCATCCCATTCCCATTTAGAGCGCCTACAAATTGCCGCTCCCTTTCCCAATATAGCTAGCTGCCTATATACATCCGATAGGGGAAATAAATAAATAAAGAGGGCTCAAGCATGCCAGTAAAAGCAGATACAAAAGAAAAAAAGGGAAAGAAAGGTAGAAAGAAGATATAGCGAAATGAGAGGAAAATCAAACCGAGAATCAAGAAAAAAAATACCGACGTCCTTTCCAAAAAAAAATTGTGAAACCATTCCCTAGTATACGAAAAAGATAAATCCGTTGCCAAACCTGGGAAATTTAGAAAGATTCATTATAAGAATGCAATTGCAAACAGGCAGAACAGATATAGAAAATTCGTCTTTATATGGGGGGGGGGGGTTATCTTTGAACGGAAGTGTAAATAAATAAAACAGATTGATGGAGAGAGAAGGAAAAAAAGAAAAGTAAGAAAAAAGTAAGAGGAGGATGCGATGTACCATGCAATGCATTAAAGAAAGCAGCCTTTGTAGTTGCGGAGAATGAGTTGGATAGTGAGAACCATGAGTAACAAAATATACATAATGGAGAATAAGATGGGTGAAGGGATGGTGGCAGAAATAGATGCTAGATTTTTATTATATGCACATAGGTGGTTCGAGTTCCAAAATTCGAAAATGTTTTTGCCGCGATCATGGTCAGGAGGTTACAGTCGTTAGGAACGAACAGCAGGATTTATGGGAAGGGCAGATTTGAATAAGTCTGAAATGTAAGAGTAATCGGGTGCCGGATTAGCGGTTGGAAGGGTCGGAAGGTTGGACGAAGATGTGGAGTTGTATTCAGGTAATAGACCGGAATTGACGTAAGCTGGATTGATTGGCAATTGCGAGGCGAATAGATCGTCTTCGGGTTCTATTTTCTGGGGACTTGATTTGTTTGTTTCATCCTGATACTCTTCTAGACGCGGTAACGCAACCGGTGAAGAATATGATGATGGCGTTTTGTCAGGGCCAGGCCCGGAGATCCCAACTTCAGTTGCTTCACCAATTTGTACGTCGCCTTGGTGGGGATTGGCCGGTAATTCAGAGGATATTAAGTTACCATTTGAATGCATACATAAGGTTCGAGAGTCGCTCATGGGCTCTGTCGTATTCTCTCTGTGAGGTGGATTAATTGGAAGTATCGATGTCAAAAGGTCATCGTCAAACATATCCCGAGAATCATTCGGTGAGGGCAAAATATCCTGTGAAGGCTGGCAGGGATGAAGGACTGGTAGTGGATTGGAAGATAACGGGTCCCTAAAGGTAGGATTTATTGGTAACATTGATGTCAAAAGGTCGTCATAGGACGATAGTTGAGAATCGTGTTGTGGTGAAATGTATTGCGAAGGCCGACCCTGATAATGAAGGAGTGGCATCAACAGATCTGTAAAGGCCGGATTTATTGGTAGTATTGATGTCATGAGGTTATCGGACACAGGCTGAGAATTGGGTGAACTAAGCTGAGAAGCCTGAGGTTGATAAGGAAGAAGTGGTATCAAGTCAGAGGGTAATGTATCTTTAAAGGCCGGATTTAGTGGCAGCGTGGATGTCAAAAGGTCGTTGGCAAACACAGGTTGAGGGTTGGGTGAACTGAATTGGGAATTCCGATGTTGACGGTGGAGCAGCGGCATCAAGTCAGACGGCAACTGATCTTTAAAGGCGGGATTTATTGGTAATATCGATGCCATAAGGTCGTTGGTGAACTCAGGTTGGAGATCGGGTGAAATAAGATGGGAAATTCGGAGAGATAATATCATACTGGAGACTGCCGGGTCTTTAAACGCAGGGTTGATCGGCAGCTCTGACTGGAGAAGTTCCACATCAGCCCTTTTGGGTTTGGGGGGCTTTGGGGACGCTTTCAATCTTCCATCCATTCGAGGGTCGGATCTAGTGAAATCGTCCAAATATGCCTCATGAAGGATGTCACCTTCGGAGGCCAAGTCTTCCAACGGAATAAAATCAGTTGTGCTCAAGAAATGTCCTTGTAAGGAGACGGAGGGGTGTGTTCCTATACAATTCAGATCCTGCGGCACAATACTTAGGTCCACAGGAGTGGCGCTTGACGCACTATCAAGCGATCGTGATTTTGGATTATGTTCAGTGCCTTGGAAACCCATCACCGCAAGACCTGATATTGCATCGGCAGCATGATTGGAGCTTTCTCGTACCATTTGAGTAATTCCCGGAGCCGAATGAATGCCGACTAGAGTGTTATCTTGTTTAACACAGTGAGGGAATGTGATTTTATATGGATCGTCGAAGAATACCTGATTATTGTTGTCCTCCTGATGACAAGGAAGGTCTGAATCGGTGTCAACATAATAGAGGCCATCCATACTGTTGGATGGAGGTATGATAGCTTGATCCTGATTGAAAGCCTGGCTAGATTTGGAAATAGGTAAGGGAGATGCATGGACTTTATCGCCATGTAACTGATTCAAAAGTCCAAAGTCATTGCCACTTGGAGGGGCAGCAGCTGGTTGAGGCTCTATGGCATCCGCATCCTCCGCATTGTGACTGACCTCAACATGTGGAAATTTGGCCAGAAGGTCTTTTGCAGCAAGACGGTGTTTTGGGTTTTCACTCATGCAAATTTCGATTATTTCTCGAAAATATCCAGGAACATCGGCGTCGGGCGGTATGTTAATGGGGCGTGGTCGTCTACCGGGCTCGTCTTCCTCCATAGCGATAGCCCAGAGGGTCATCCCTAGTTGATATAGATCCGATTTCACTCCAATATACATAGAAATTCGCTGCTTGTTTTCCAGCTTCTGGATAAACTCAGGTGGTTCCCACCCAATCGGGCAACCTCGACGGTTGATATCGATGATCTTTGCATCGTCATTGATGTCCACAACTACATTAGAGACCGTGAAATCGCCTTGGACGAAGCCTGCTTCATGTATATCTGCAAGCCCCGAAATGACTTGCTTCGCCCATTTCACCCGCCGTTCCCACTTAATGTTGCCTTTCTCATCGTAGAATAAATCGGCCAGCGCACCTTTCTCTGCAACATCAATCAAAAGACCCTTTACCAGGGTTCCGGTCTCGTCCACAACAATTCCGATAAAATCAATAACATTTTCACAGTCAAGCAGGGCGTGAAGAGCATGGACTTCGTATAGGAATTCTTCGGTCGTCTCCGGGCCTGTGATTTCCTTCTTCACGTAATCTTTTCCATTGTATTTCACCCGGTATACGAAACCGGATAAATGAGCTTCAAAATCAAGATGGGTTTCTGGAATATACATAGGGTTCAAATAATCGACGCTTGATATGGGGGGGTATGTAATAACTTCATTCACATCTTCGTTGACATGCACGTGGAGTTGACCTTCAAGAGTCTCGAGCCTAAGATTTGTAACGGTATCGAAGAACTGAATTTCGTCAACAGATTCGCGGATTGACTCCCATATTTGAGCATTTTTATCCCGATGATATTGTAGACGCTTCAAATCCTCTTCTAGTGACCCGGGTTCCGCATTTCGGTAATCACACGATACTGTAACTTTACGCCATCGATTGGGAGTCTCCGCAAACGTCACAAAAAACTTTTCTCTGTCAGATTTATCCCGAAACCTCATACTTAAATTTAAAATCCATTTGGAATCCAGTTCCTGTTGCAGAATATTGTGTGGGAGAGTCTCTGGAGCCTGACCGTTCTGACCAGTCTCTGAACCCGAGTTCGAAGGCAAATCCGGTTGCTGATCTGGATCGGAGCTTGTGTTAGGGGACAATTCGAGATGACTTGGGATGTAACCCTCGTCGATATTTTCCGACGATTGTGGTACTACATCGTCAAATGGCAGTGTAGGAACAGGCTGCCCAGCTGGAGAAAGTGGTAAAGGAGAGGTAGATCTAGGAATCGGAACATCACTATGACCGTCCTCAGAGGACTCACGTTGATGTTGGTCATAAGGGGATGATGTAAGAAGACGGTCTCGACGCTCTGAATTCTGTCGTTTGAAGGTGGTGGCCCTAGGTAGGCCGATGTTTATATTCCCAAACCGCGGGGGTCGAGGTGAATCATAGATTTCGTCACAGAGCTGGCTTAGAGAATCTCCATTAGGATTATCTTGGTCGATATCAATATTGTCATTCGGGCAGGAATGGGGATCGAAGTCCTCTGGGAGTAACCGTAGACTTGAGGAAGAGTCGAATTGCGAGGGCTCCTGGATATCACAGGAAAGATCATCTTTCGCTAACCATTTACGTAGGCCTAGATTTTGAAAGATACCGTGTTTGAATGGGGATGATGGTTTCTCCAGACCAGACATCAGGAAGGAAGCACACGATGGAGGGGATCTATCCGCAATTGAGAAGGCCATGCAAGCACGGCTTGATGCAAGCTCCGGCTCAAGAGCCGCGTGACGGCTGAGCAGGACAAGTGGCTAGACAAGTTGGAAATGTCCATATGAAAGACGGTGAAGTTCGAAAGGTAGGGCAGACGGTTCGAAGCAAATACATAAGCGGTTACACCGGGCCTAGAGAACGTGTTCGACGAGATCAACAAAGGCAGGGTAAGTTTTATTTTGCCTTGGTGAACTGGAACGAAAACGGAACCGGAGAACGGGGAAAACGGTAAACGGAAACGGTTTAACGGGATGGTCGGGGAAAAGATCTGATGAAAGCTGGCGATGTGTGTGTGTGTGTGCGTGTGTGTGGCTGGCAAACAAACTAACGGCTCACTTCAACGGGCAACCTGCAGGCGAAGAAAGGAGGGGCTTGAATATTTAAATTTGGTGTAACTGATATGCACAGCAAGCTGGAATCTTCTGGCCCAGGGAGGAAAGTTGGATTGACCCGGGTTAAGCACCGTTTCAAGAAAAGAATGGAAGATCTGTGCAATGGGTGATTGGATGAGAATCTCTAACCGCTGTAACAAAGCAGAAGGGCCAGTCGAAACAACAAGGATGGAATGTCTCAATTGGCGCCCTCGCAGAATTCTCATGCACGCCGTCAAGCAAGAGCAACCGAAAACGCGAGGGTTGGAGAGAAATTGGAAGAGAAAAGGGTAGATGGAGATGGAAGAAAAAGGTGTTGGTGGGAAGGAAGAGAAGAAGAGGATGAGGCTGATCAGACCGCCAGGCACTTTTATTTGAGATTTTAATTATCTCTCGCTCTAAGGAATTTTTTTTTAAACGCCCGCTCGTATCCTCGACGCCATTCCTCCTATCCATGGAACTTGAAGGATCATTATTACAGTAAGGATTATCTATCTTCTTGTTTTCTCTCTCTCTCTCTCTCTCTCTCTATCTTTTTTCTCTCAGTGAGATCGGAGTATTTTGAACCGCACACAAAAACACCACCTGTTTAATTTGTTGAAAACGAGCGAGAAGGTACAGCATAGTTACAGCATATCATTAACAGGGGTTTGTAGTCTTGTCTAAGTGGATACCCTCATCTTTATTTCACTTTTTTTGCATTTTATTTCATGCCCACCGCGGGCTGAACCTCCGTCTCGGACTCAAACTAAGCCTAAGAATCGATGAAGAATGAAGAATCCGTCTCGCCCTGTTCACAGCCGGAAAGGAAAATGGTGGTGTGTTGAGTTGAGAAACGCCCTCGTAACGGCAGAGAAGCCATTCTAGAAGCTTGGTCCCTCTGCGTCTTTCGTGCACCATGCCTGTCCTATACCTCCGTCGTCTTAAGATAGGACTCAGGGAAGACGTGGTAACCCTGCGGGACAACCACGGCGTTGAGGTCCCACTCCCAGCCCAAACCACGGTTCTCTCTCCCACCAAGAAACTCCTTCACTTACCGCTGTTTCGTTGGCACCGCCCAACTGTTTGACTCAGCTCGCGTTGAGTCATTCTCAACTAGAAATGCAATTTTACTAGTTAACAATTCAACCGGTCAGATTCACTCTATACGGAGTGTAATCAAACTGCTGCCTGAGCGTCCCTGTTAGTTTATTGAAACTAAAAAAAAAAAAAAAAAAAACAAAAGCCCCTCGAAACACCGACAAACTCTATCATTGATTGGCCGAAGTGATCTTGTGTTTACTGGCTGCCCCGCTGCACAATAATAATGGTTGCTGTGCAACTGGTTGGGGGGTTAATTGGAAGCGGGAATTCACGAATTTAGGGAGGGTGGGTGAGTTGAGAGAGAGTTGAGCCAGTTGGGCACAATGGAGATAGGGCTATCGTGCATTAGTGGCCATTCTTAGCGCCCATCTGCGCTGGCTCCAATCATTCCTTTCCATCCCCTCTCCCTTCCCCTGCCCAAGCTTCCTCCACAGTCGTCGTTATTGGCATTCTTAAGGTGGTCGCGAGTGGTTGACCGCGTGGGTCGATCGTGCAACTGCCGCTCTTACAGGTGGCCCCATCTGCCCACGACAGATCATGCAGCGGCCTGTCGGATTATTATTCCGGTCTTTGTTGTCTTCTTTGAAGAATCCCACCTTGGTTGCTGGCAAGGCTCAACACTGCCTACCTTCTACCTTGCATAAATTGACAAGTTTGAGGTTTGAATTCGAATGATTGTATTTGTTTGTTTTGGCTTCTACAGAATCAAAATCGTTTATAAAAAAGATCCACTTTATTTCTGGGAACTCTCTCAGTTTACTTTGTCCCGCAACCTCACGTCATAGCATATCCACCTAGAAATCATTCTCAAATCATCTGCCAACACTTTCGTCTAATGATCCGGACACAATAATCGTGTTCCTCTCAGTTATCGTGTATGCGAACACGCGCAATTATTTACGTTTGTATAAGACTGTGATAGAGGATTGAACTCGAACTAGAACACGTTGCACCCCAAAGGGGATAATAATAGAAGAGTGGAGTAATCCCTTTGATGCGTTTCTATGTCTGGCTTTTATACATCCTAGTATACATCGTCATACATATATACGGGCCCCTTAGCGGACGGACAAAGGCGAAAGTAGCAAAATAAGGGGGGGTGAAATGAAATTTCAAATCCAATTGGTATCTATACAAAAAACACCACAAGTAGGCCAACAACCTTAAAAAAGTATAGCGCGAACTCCGCGGTTTAATGCTCAGATATGTACGAGAACAGGGGGAGTGGGGAGGGTGGGGGCAGGCAACAGGGAATAATATTATTCAAGATTCATCAGGATAAAGAGAAAATTTGTCATGAAAGTGATTCTATATGAACGGCCGGCAATGCAGGGATATTTTTCGGGTGAAAGGTAGGTATGGTGAAATTACTCTTCTTCTCGAGGCACCTCTAGCTTCTTCACTGGTTTAGTTAGGACGTCGGCCCACAAATGATTCGCTGCGGCTTTATCGACATGTCCAAATACGATATCGAATATGTCGGAGTACCAGCTTGCTGCATGGCCTTCGAGCCCTTCTTTGATATTCTAGAATTATAAATGTAAGCCCATGGCTCTAGACCTGTTCCAATGCAAAAATATAAGATATCAAAAAGGGAGCTTACACTTGGTAGTTCTAGCCAATCGGACATATTATCTGCAGGGAAAATTATCGTCTTGGCTCCCGCCCGGCGGGCCGCAACGGTCTTCTCGCGCAATCCACCGATGCGAAGCACTTTCCCAGTTACAGTAAGTTCACCTGTCATGGCAATTGTTGGGTCGATGGCTTGGTTCAGGGCCAACGATAGCAAGGATGTTGCCATGGTGATACCTGCAGAGGGACCTGCATGTCAAGAAAAAGAACCACGTTAGCGGTGTCCATATCCAGTTTTTAACAAAAAAAGGGCAGGACAAATATAAAAGCTAAAATGCACATACCGTCTTTTTGAACCGCTCCCTCAGGACAATGCAAATGAAGTTTAGCCTTATTGAAGAATTTATTATTTGGAAAATCCTTGGCCATTACAGATTTGGCAAATGAATATGCAATGACCGTCGATTCCTTCATTACCGTCATCAAATTACCGGTCTGCTCGAAGCCAGGACGTGAGCTTGGTGTAAGAGCGGATTGCAAGATTGATTCGACATATAATGCTGCCCCGCCCATACTCGTCCATGCTAACCCCATGGCCACACCAGGTGGTGTAACTTCATAAAGTCTATCAGAAGTAAATATTGGTGGCCCAACATAATCCTTCAAATTTTCCTTCCCAATAGTAATTTTGACGCTTGAGGGGACACCAACTTTTGCGGGTCTGGTGGATGATGTGGTAGACGGTGTGGTGGATGGTGTAGTGGACGGTGTCGTGGATGGTGGAGGTGGTGGCCCCGATGTGAGCCCAGTGAGCTTTTTGGCAAGGTTATCTATTTCCCCAGAAGAACCTTTCTCGACTTCATTAGGGTCTTCTTCCGCCTCAGGAAGCTCCCGTACAATATTTAGGGCCGCCTTTCGGTAAACTTTTTCGATTTGCTTCTTCAAGTTCCGCACACCACTTTCACGGCAGTACATTTTGATCAGCTCCTCAATCGCCTCCTTTTCAAGTTTCACATCAACGTCTTTTAATCCGCTCGCTTTTTTTGCCTCGGGGGCTAGATATCGTTCCGCAATTGCCATTTTCTCATCCGCAACATATCCAGAAAGCTCAATTAATTCCATTCGGTCTAGAAGTGGTCGTGGTATGGTATCAGTCATATTAGCAGTGCAGACAAAGAGAACTTTGGACAAATCGACAGGAACATCCATATAATGATCGAGGAATGATGAATTTTGTTCCGGGTCCAAAAGTTCCAGCAATGCTGAGGATGGATCCCCATGGTGGCCCCGTCCGATCTTGTCAACTTCGTCGATTAAGATAAGAGGATTTTCGGTTTGGCATTTCTTTAGTGCCTGGATAATTCGTCCAGGAAGGGCACCGACATATGTTCTTCTATGACCCTTGATCTCCGCGACATCGGTCAGCCCGCCGACACTGAATCGATAATACTCCCTATTCAGGGCAGTGGCTATCGATTTGCCGATACTTGTCTTCCCTACACCCGGAGGCCCAACAAAACAAAGGATTTTTCCTTTCACCGAGTCTTGAAGGTTCCCAACTGCAATGAATTCCAAAATTCGATCTTTCACATCCTGCAAACCGTAATGATCACGGTCTAAAACGTCTATCGCTTTCTTTATCGAAAAGTTTTCGATGCTACTCCTTCCCCATGGGATTTGAGTAATCCAGTCCAAGTAATTTCGAGTCACATTAAATTCAGACGCAGCAGGTTCCAGGTGGATAAGCTTGTTCAATTCTTCCTGGAATACCTTTTCCACTGCCTCGGGCGGCTCAACATCTTTCATCCTGCCCTTGAATTTTTCTACAAGTTTATCTTTGCCGTCAGATTCAATGCCCAGTTCCCGTCGGATCCCTTTCATTTGTTCTGTCAGCCAGTATTCCCGCTGTCGTTTTTGAATTTTGGCTTCAACATCCTTGGAGATCTTGGACTGAAGTTGGGCGTTCATGAGCTCCTTTTTCAAAACCACCAGTGCTTTGGATAAACGTTCTTCGACATTCATTGTCTCCAAAACATCCTGTAACTCCTTTATCTCACCGGCTGATACCGCAGCTGCAAAATCGGCTAGTTTAGCAGGTTCCTCAATCACATTGCCGGCGGATTGGCTCATGGAAAATGTGGAAATTTGATCACGGAATAGAGGATTGAGGTTCGCTACATCCTTAAACACATTGACAATCTCACTTGTAACGGCTCGAACAACTGGGCTTTTCTTGTCAACTGCTTCTTCCACGAGATTAGAGACGTTCACGATGCTGACAGGGTATTTGCGTAGAAAGGAAGACGGCTCATATTGGTATACTTCTTTTGCGGCTTGTTCCGGAGCGGGTTCTTCGAAGCTAGCTACAACATCGCCCTGCTGTTCCGGGGAAGCTTCTTTCGCGGGTTCTGGTTCCCCAGCTTCCCTATGTGTAGCGTCTTGAAGTGGCATTAACGAAGACATCTTTATTCGTCGATGTGGATATAGCACGGCTGTCAATCCTCCTTCGTCACCATGAACTGGGAATGCGCTGGTAATCTGAGCAAAAACGCCGACATCATGGACCTCGTCCATATGTTCGATAACATCTTTATCCGCGGCTTCGTCTTTGAGAAGAAAAGCACCTACATAAGGCTGCCCTCGCCTCATCATCTCTTGTATCGCGGATACAACATTTGGGTCCTTGATTGTGATAGCTTTGTAAAATCCAGGGAACAACGGTCGCCGGGCAATTGGGATAGCCATGACCTGCGGATAAACATCCGGTATAGTTGGCTTTTGTAGGGCTTTTTCCGACGAGACCTTCTTGCCTTTTCTTCCGCTGCTACTGCTCCCGCTGTCTCCGCTGGCTGAATTTGAACTGCTTCCAGAACCTCCGCTTCCCCCACTACTCGGTCGCGTGTCCGATCGCGTCTCTGCGGGAGGGATCGGGGTTGGTTCACCATTCTTCCCTTTACCTTCAGTGGATTCGTCCTTCTTTGGCTTCTCTGCTTGGTCGGTTTCTGGTTCTATTACCTGCCCGTCGTCCTTCTTCGGGGGTTTCTCTTTCCGGCGGGCGGGAGTGGAGGAAAAATTGCGCGAAATGGAGGCAAATGTTGGTTGCGAAATTTGAGAATTCGACCTTAATATTGCATTATATCTAATGTAAGTATCAGGAGATTTAAAACGCAAATATTGTGGTGTCCGCCGAAGACCAGCCCTCCAGGGAAGGCGGACGCCCCGAATCATTGCTCTCAGGATCAATAAAAAAAGTAGATAAGGGAGCGAATGGATATCCTGTAAGAAGAAATTATGTATTCACCTAGATACCGAGCTGGAAACAGGCACTAGGGGTTTAACAGACGGAATCGAAGCTTGGGAATGTGTTCATGGACCTCAGTCAACTCATCGAAACAGTTTTAACAAGCACAAAACAGCCGGATGGGCCAGGTTGGGCCATGACTAATCAAGAACTCGGCGAAACTGTTATGCCGAACTTCCGAAACCTCGACTTTTTTTTTTGGTTGTTGATGGAAAGTTGTTTTCCAGGTCTGCCAGACAGCCTTTTGGTCTCAATCAGCTAGTTAGTTACACATTTTACTTGTCTTTCATCCAATACCTCTTGCAATGAGTGCCGCAGCCCCCGGACTGCCCATGGCCGTTTCCCTACCATGCAGGTTGATTCGATCTTCACGATGGTGTCAGACCCAGCGCAATGACATCAATCGTCAAGTTCATTCACGATCACACCAGCCCGATAACTCATTTAGGAATACTCGCAGACCTGGATCTGGATTATGTACTGCGCAATCTTTAAAACACCATGCAAGAGTAAGCCAATCCATCGCTTCTTAGATTTGGCGAAACCAACCTGCTCACTGCAAACTCGCAGTCCTTCCATGCAACCGCAGCCACCGAAGCAGCAATGAGAGACCCGTACAGCGTGCTTGGTGTAGGAAAAGACGCGTCTGCCTCTGCTATCAAACGAGCCTACTACGGAATGGCAAAAAAATATCACCCTGACACTAACAAGGATTCGAGCGCCAAAGAGAAATTCGCCGAAGCACAAACCGCATACGAAACGTTATCCGACCCAGAGAAAAAGAAAGCTTTTGATGCGTACGGTGCTGCTGCTTTTGATCAGAATGGCGGTTTTAACCCTGGAGCCGCTGGAGGTGGTCCTTTCGGCGGGGCATCTGCAGGCGGATTCCATGGCTTTGGAGGTTTTGGAGGCGGGCAAGGCTTTGGGGGAGGATTTGCAACGGATATCAACTTTGAGGATATTTTTGGTGCTTTTGCGAAGGCGACTGGGCGCGGTGGTCGAACCAGGGGTTCGCCTTTCTCCTCAGTTGCTGTAGGAGACGACATTGAAGTTCAGACCAACATATCGTTTATGGATGCAGCCAAGGGTACCGCAAAAGATATTACTATAACGCCGTTGGTTTCATGCAATACTTGTAAAGGAGAAGGGGTGAAGGATGGCAAAAAACGATCCCGATGCAGTATGTGCGGAGGATCGGGTGTCCAAGTCCACTCGATACAGGGTTTCCAAATGCAAAGTACCTGCGGTGCATGCAGTGGTACAGGCTCTTCGATCCCAAGAGGCTCAGAATGCGGGACGTGTAGTGGCGGCGGTGTGGTACGAGAACGGAAAACGGTTTCAATTGATATTCCCGGAGGTGTTGAAGATGGAATGAGATTACGGGTCGCAGGTGAAGGTGACGCTCCGATGGCAGAGCCTGGAACTCGTGGTCAACGGGGTGATCTCTTCGTTTCTATTAGAGTAGCCCCTGATCGACGATTTAGCCGCTCAGGCTCCGACGTGTTATATACTGCGACAATCCCACTCACCACAGCACTGTTAGGCGGCGAAGTTACTATTCCTACGCTAAATGGAGATGCTAAGGTCAGAGTGGGCACCGGAACCGGGACAGGCGATAAGATCACATTATCAGGGATGGGTATGCGACAACTGGGTAGTAGGCGCGGTGCACACGGCGACTTGAAAGTGGAATTCAAGGTCACCATGCCCAAGTCCCTTAATGCCAACCAGCGAACCATCTTAGAGGTGCTAGCCGATGAGATGGGGGATAAGACGGCGAAGCGGATCATGAACGTAGGGAAAGACAGGTATTTTACGAAACCACCCACCTCTTCTGAGCTAGAAGCGAAAACAACTACTCCAACGTATTTCTAACTCCTTTTTGATCTTAGCTTTTCTTCTACTTCCTCAGACAAGAACACCGATAAAACACCTGATTCACACAAGAATGAAGGATTCTTGAAATCTGCGTGGCATAAACTAACAAACCAACATCGGCCAAACGACTCGGAAGAACCAAAGAACCCAGACACCAAAGCTGGAGATACCAAAACCGGAGACACCAAAACCGGGCAAAACAACCAGAACAACCAGAACGATGAATCTAAAAAGGCATCCGGCTCAGGATGATATTCCTACCGCTTCTGTTGCTGGACGGCCCGTGGGCGGCAATTTATTGTATATTATTATCATCATAGCGTCGGCGAGCGTACCACTTTGTTTTTTTTTTATACTTTGGACTATTTGTTGGTCATATTTCCAGTGACAACTAATATGTGTGCTGATATTCTAACGGAAAAGGAGTTTCGAGCATAGACTTGAGGATGTTGGGGGGGCTTTATCCCTGTGTAATTATATTCATTTATTAGCTCATCTCCGCTCGCCATGAGGCTTGGATCTGCACGCCAACTAGTTAGTTCTTTATTAACTATTATTTATACAAACATAGTTACTACACATGAACTGAAATATTACATCACCAAGTTGAATACGATAAAATAAACTATTTATGAGTGACAAGGGTTCTCCCTTACTAATCCTGCAGGTTTGTTATCGATAATAAATCCAGCTGCCTATCAAACATCAAACACTGTATCTTAAGACTTGCTTTAACTAACCTAACCGTGCCCGCCCCCAAATCACCCACCACCCCAACGTCAGCCCACCTTCCAAACCTCCTCCCTTCCTCGAGCGCACCGTACTACCTCCCGAATCGCATTGTTTCAAAAGCCCTTACGTCGCTTGGTCACTTTGAAACTTCAGTGCTAGATCCTTCGTAGCGATCGCAAACTCCCGACGGGGACCACTCCGGCCACCACACCACCAAGATGGTGCAGTCGCCTATGATATCATGCCCTCTCAAGCAAACTGCAGAGATCGACTGGATCCAACCACTGAAGGCCTATATTCGGCAGACTTATGGCGATGACCCCGACCGATACTCAGACGAATGCAATACCTTGAACCGGCTCAGGCAGGATATGAGAGGCGCGGGGAAGGATAGCGTTTCTGGCAGAGACCTTCTCTACAGATACTATGGACAGTTGGAGTTACTGGATCTCCGGTTTCCCGTGGACGAGAATCATATCAAAATCTCTTTTACCTGGTATTGACAAATTGTTATTGTTTTTGTCCTTGAGGTTTCCAGTAGATGGCTAACCATTCACCGGCCCTAATTTGTGTAGGTATGATGCGTTTACACAGAAAGCCACCTCCCAATACTCCCTTGCCTATGAAAAGGCTTCAATTATTTTCAATATTGCTGCTGTGCTGTCCTGTCATGCTGCTGCCCAAAATATTTCGGATGATACTGGCACAAAGGTCGCATATCATGGATTCCAGGCATCCGCGGGAATGTTTACATATATCAACGATAATTTTCTGCACGCTCCCTCGACAGATCTGAGCAGAGATACCGTTAAAACGATGATAGCTATCACTCTCGCGCAGGCTCAAGAAGTCTTTATTGAAAGGTCAATCATGGCACAGAAGAAGTCCGGTTTTTTAGCAAAACTTTCAAGCCATGCCTCCCTTCTATATTCTCAAGCCACAGAGGGTGTTCAAGAGAACGTATCTAAAGGAATTTTCGAAAAAGTGTGGGGTGTTCTGGTTTCAGCAAAGACGTCTTATATGGCTTCCCTTGCAGCGTATTATCAGGCACAGGTACACGAGCAAAGCAAAATGTACGGAACTGCAATTGCGCGGCTTCAGAATGCCGAAAAACAGGCAAATGCTGCAATCACTACTGGAAAGACGTTCTCTTCATCTGTCCCATCTGGATGCAACCTTACAGCTGAGACCGGCCCCACGCTGTTAGACATGCTTCGGCGACATTTAGTTACAGTGCAAGAGAAACTTGCTGCACTGACAAAGGACAATGATTATATCTATCATGACGTAGTTCCGCCAGAGGCTAGCCTTCCTCCTATCGCGGGACTCTCAGCTGTCAATGCAGTGCCCGTTAGCGAACTGTATCAAGGTCAAGACATCCAGAGGATAATCGGCCCTGATATTTTCCAGCGGATTATTCCAATGGCCGTTACGGAGTCGGCAAGTCTATACGATGAAGAGAAAGCAAAACTTATAAGAGCCGAATCAGAAAAGGTCGAAGCCGCCAATGGAGAAATGGCTGCTAGCCTAGATTATCTAGGACTTCCAGGCAGTCTGAAAGTTCTAAGAGGGGATGTGGAGGATGAAATGGCTGTTCCTGAAGTGTTTAGAACCTGGTGTGAAGAAATATCTGGGCAAGACTCCTTCAGAGGCACTCAGGAGGAATTACAAAATGATAAAACCTCGTTGCTGACTGCTCTTGATGATTGCATGAAACTACTTGATATGGAGGAGGCTACTTGCGAGAGGATGCGGGTAAAACATGGTGCCGATTGGATACAGCAACCTAGCTCCCAACTAAATGCTACTATGCGGAATGACATCAAAAACTATCGCCAATCTATCAATGAAGCAAGCACGAGCGACTCCCGTCTACTAATAACCCTACGTCAACACGAATCTGATTTTGAAGAAATGAGGGCTGCTGGTGAGGCTGGCGATGCAGATATTATTTTCCCACAAGCAATGATCAAGGCCGGTTTGGGTCAAGGCAAGGGCGGTAATGGAACTAGCCCGTCTTCCAAGACACAGGAAGGATCTCTCCTAGATGATGATTTTGGGGAGGGACGATTTTCTGTTGCTGACCAGATTACTAAATGCGAGGAACTCTTGCGGAAATTAAACCTAGTGAAAAACGACCGGCTCCAAACATTAAAGGATCTTAAAGATAAGGTTAGATCATTTGCCTATTGCCTTTTCCCCTTACCTTTTCTTCAATCTTAATTTTGTGTCTTGCCATACAGACTTTCTAATTTTGTTTTCTATCATGTAGGTTCACAATGATGACATTTCCAACGTTCTCATCCTCAACAAGAAAGCCATCAGTAATCAAGAAGAGCAACTTTTCCAAACTGAACTTGAAAAATACAGGGCTCATCAAACACGATTACTGCAAGCAAATCATAAGCAGACTGCCCTCTTGAAAGAGCTGGCCAAGGTATACACAGATTTACTGGAAGATAAGCGAGTGAAAAGAGAACAAGCAAAATACGACACAGTGATGAAACAACGGAAAGCAGTTCTTTCCAAATACAAAAAAACTCATATGGCCTTCAAAGAACTTCTCAACGGGCTCAGTCAGGCACGAGCATTTTATATGCATATGAGAGATACGATTGAGAACACGAAACGGAATGTCGAAGCTTTTGTCCAGAATCGCAAATCTGAGGGCGGTGATCTTCTAAATGATCTTCGCCGCGATATAACGGTGGCCCGCACAACGAGTAATGAAGAACAAGACCAAGAAAAACTCAAAAGTCTCATGGAAAGATTGGCTGTGGATCAAACTCCCTTATCCTCTCAGCATGGAGCGGCCATGAGAGCCAAATCACCACCTCCTCTATCTTCACATTATGCTTCAACTCTTCATAGCGCGCGCACAGCAACTCCCAGCAACGCTGCCAATTCTGGTCTGTATCCGGTTTATTCGTCCGGGAATGGAGTATCACCGGTAGAAGGCTATGCAACAAATCATAACCAATCTCAGCAACCTGCTCTGGAAGCATATAACCCAATGGCTTATTTATATCAACCTCCAATTTCACCACCACCTAACCAGCAATTCTTCAACACTAACCCTTCTCCGTATGCTGGATATAGGGGCTCAACGCCCGCTACCCAGCCACCTCACCCTTCCCTCACACCACAATATTTTTCCCCTCAGGGCTTCCCCCCACCACCTCCTCCGCCCCCACGACCTTCTCCTGGTGGCTATTCAGCGGCTATTCCTGGTCCATATCCACCCAATTACACCCAACCAAGGCCTCCACATAGTTCCAATCCAACACCACAGCCCCAACCACCTCAAAGTCAGGCACACAATGACCCGTGGGCGAGTCTAAATTCCTGGAAATAAGTGAGCCCTGCTCAAAGATTGATGATGATATATCTCTTATGGAAAGCAAATCGTTATTATATATCCCCTGCCTTCTCCCTCTTAGCTAGGAATCAACTTTGGTTTGCCTGAATATCAATTTTTACCATAGCATCTTCCCAATTTATTTGTATTTTGCTCCACCTCCCCATTTTTATATTCTGCTCTTTTATTCCCACATCCATCATTGCTTGCTATTCCTCTCGAATTCATTCCAGCATTTTCATGGTAGTTAGGTTTCAGCCTCCCCAAATATTTTGATGAATCCTTTGAAACATTTTCTGTTGAAAGCTGCATGTACCAAAAACATATATTATGGAAAATAGATAAAGCTTGGGATATTAAATTCGTTATTCATTGTAGGTATATGTACAAGAAAATAGAAATTTGATCACCTCACCACAACACCCTCTTAACTCCAGGAGCTGACAATAATCAGGGAACAAAAAAAATAAAAGAAACCCATGCCACCTAATCCAGCAGGTGTTCATATCCCACTATTCCAACATAATAACATTTATAAACAGGGAAATCTTAAAAAAAATAGAACGAGAGCAGCGTAATGTTACGGTTGAAAACGTAACCTGAATTCCCTCCCTTTTCTTTCCTCACTAACTTTGTACAAGAACCTGGCAATAGCATCTTGCTCCGAGATAGCGGTATTATTAAAATGTTTCCTCACAGCATTCGCAAGCTGGTCTTTTGTGACTCGACCCTGGCTTGGGCCTACTGGTGGCTTGGAAACGCGATATAAATTACTGCCCTTTGAGAGTTTGGCTTTATTCTCTATTCCACTTCTATTAGTATCGTTGAAGCTATCGGCGGCCGGAAACGGGTTGGTATTGTCTAACCGCCGTGACCTTTTCAACGACGAGCTTGAAGAAGTTGAGGATTGCGCATCTAGGTCGGGGTGCTTGATATTTTGGACAGCAGAGGAGGAAGTGGGAGAAGGGTTGGAAGCAGCTTCTTGTTGGAGCTTGGCTCGTCGATTAGCTATCGAAGTTGCTGATCGAAGGCCAATGCCTTGCGAGAGAAGGATTGAATTGATTTGTGTAGCGTAGGCACTATGGCAGGGAAGATTATAGACATGGCGGTATTCGTGGAGGATGGGTAGGGGCATGGTGGACCATTGGATCTATCCATGAAGGACAAAAAAAATATTAGTCTAGCAGTTCTCGCATTGTGGTGGCAACACCAGGTATGGAAATTCAAGTATAGAGAGGGATTGAAAACAAAGAGATACGGACAGATGGGAGAGTATCGCTGCTAGTTTGTACGTTGTGGCGTCCAGCGGCAGCGATGGCAGGTAGCGATCCTTTTGCATCCTTTGACGAATGTGCTGAGGAAGCATGGCCTGCAGCATTGGCAGCAGAGTTAGCAGCAGTTTTTCGACCCTTAGTTCCTCCTGGCTTTTCTCGGGTGCTTGAAGCTTCTGATCTCGAATCATCGAGACCAGCTACGGGCCGCTGCCGAGGTGGCGCCATGTCGAATCTGGGCGTGAATTGGCCGAAAATATCAATTACTAGATCGAGATATAAAGGAAGGAGGATAGAGGAGGTCTAGATAGAAGCCCAGATGCTTTAGGGACAGGTCAGTCGGTGTGTCTACAGGGCGACACCAAAAAGACTTTCTGAACAGAATCAGGGAAGAACTTACTTCAGGGCTTTGCCAGCTAGTTAGTATGAAGTAATAGGCGATGAGCTAATAACAAACCGACGGGCAATTAAAAAAGAGGCAGTCAAACCCAATTAGCGGCTGTTACCAGTTGTATGTAACATCGGGTTGCTGGACCAACTACGGAGTAGACAACACCGTTGAGAACCGCTGAAAATCATTCAACTTTCAACTTTCACTTTTCTTTTCTTTTCTCAAAGGGGAAAGGCGGAGAGGGGAAGACGCGGGTAGAGCTGCTTATGTCAGAATCGCGCTGTATTTAGAGTTTCTTAGCGTCGCCGCACGCGTGTTTCTTAATAGGCAATTAATTAAACTGATTTACAAGTCATTTCACTCAGTTGATTAAGGAGGAGGAGGTTCCGATTGAATAGCGTCAACACAAGCTGGTTAGTTATTTAGAGAATACGCTATTCATACGGGCACCACTGGTTCTCGACACAGCTTGGAAATGGAGGCTCATAGTACTGGCAGCTGTCGAATGGTGTAATGTACGGAGGAGAAGCGTCTGCCTTCCCAATCTTTCATCAGATGGTGCCAAAAGCATCAAATGAATAGCTCAGAATGAGCCGAAGCCATGAATCCTTTGTCTTCAAAGAAACCATGAGAGAACAATGGTCCCGATCTTCTATTTAATTCCATCTTCTATCCAAGCACCCGTCCCTCCTTTCTGCATATATTGCTTCCCCTCTCAAAATACATAAAAGGCCCTATGTCCTCAGTTTCCTCCAAACAGCGAAAGCGTCAACGCTCTGAACAGCAACCACAAGACTCTCCATTGAAGAGGTGGAAGCTCGCTCCACAGAACTCAACATATTGGGATACTTTATCAAAGATCTGGTTGACAAAGCGCGCCTTGGTCGAGTTAGATAGGAGAAACACGTCTGAAGAACATAGCTGCTTGTATCCTCAATCAATACAAGCGCAACCCCCGTTGACTCGAATGCTCCATGCTAAATTGAAACAGCAACTTGAACCCATCTGCAACCCTCTTGTTGGCTTTGCACCCAAACATATCAAATCAATCGAGCGGTTTTCTAGGGCTGGAGGTCCGGACCTATCAGATTTGAGAAATATATGTAATTACTTGGATTTTTAATATGCACTCACTTATTCTTTTTTAATTAGTATCCCGAGCCTGACCCTCCTTGTCTACTAATGAGTCCAAGTCATTCTATTTTCCATAGTAAAGTTTCTCATGGTAGGAAACGATCCGCCAAATCCCCACCACCACAGACCCGACATTCCAAAACTACAAAGACTACGTGCACTTCAGTTTATAGCCGTAACTTCGAACAGAAGCTAGTTGATAACGGCTTTTATCCTGACGATTATGAGTATCCTGATAGAAGGACACCAGCATTACCGAATAACTGGACAGAAATAAATAGGAGATTGGTTTGTTCACGAGCTTTTCTTTCTCCTTCAAAGTTTACTAGTGACGATTTCCGGACATATAAACGTACAAACAGGCATGTTTCCAAAGAAAACCCTATAACAGCCTTAGTTATTCCAACTATAGAAGGTGAAATTGGTGATACTAAATGTATCGGAGGTGGCTACCCATTTGGCAATCTTGCTCCTCTGGTCAAAAAACCTGAACCCAACGGCGAGGAAGCCAATTATACTGAGTCTAATGAGGAACAATCTAGTTCTAATAAGCCTGAGTTAGCGCAAACCACACTGGACCGCTTCTATGGCGCCCGCCCGGAGCAGCTGGAACGTCCAATCAGGAACACTCTCAATAACAATATCATCCCGTCAACACAGGATAACCTTCCTATGCTACCAAACTTCTTCCTAGAGACGAAGGGTCCTGATGGATCAATTGCAGTGGTCGAACGACAGGCCCTCTATGATGGAGCGCTTGGGGCTCGAGGAATGCATGCACTCCAGTCATATAAGCTGGAAAATGCTATTTATGACAATAATGCCCACACAATATCATCAACGTATTATGGAGGAACACTCAAACTATACACTCATCACATTGTCCCCTCAGCAAAGAAAAACGGGGAGTCCGAGACTATCATGACTCAGTTTAGGTCATTTGCGATGACAGATAGCCGGGAAACATTCCAGCAAGGTGCATCTGCCTATCGGAACCTGCGAGACTAGGCAAAGGAACGGAGAGACGAGCTCATTGAAAATGCGAATGAGAGGTATTTGAAGTCTGTCAGAATTAACGGTCACCGTGGGTGGATGATGATGTCGAAAAATCTTTCCAGTCTGATGAGCCAGAATTCCATGATGCTGCGGTTGGTTTTGCATGCTCACTTTTAAACACAGAAGAATCACCACAGCTGCACTGATAGCAGAAACCAAAAGCTGGGTGGAAGTTCGAAGGATAAAGGCCGCGATAGGACTCTTCCGAATTAAATCGATGTTTTGCTGGCCTATTACTACGTTTCGCCAAGCAGCTATTGCTCCATGAAGAGGTACCGGATACAGACTGGAGCTGGCCTCCTAAACATATGTGTTTTCGGCTATCCGCGAGCAAACCGAAATCTTATAGTGGTAAAATACTACCTAGGTAGGTAGTTAAGTATTAAGTCTATCTAATGGATAGTTAGGTATTCAGATAATACAGGTACTAAATAGTCAAATTTCCATTTAATTAAGGTGTGATGATCAAGATGGTTGTGAAATTTCGGCTACTTTACCCCCTTGGGAAGCAAGTGGGTAAAAGGCGTCTTCGTTTATCATGATTTCAGATTGATTTATTTGTATAGTTAGTATGGAGAATATTCTTCAGGAAGGCCCTAGCTCAGTCGGCTAATAGGTATTAGTTAATTCTTCCCCAGAGTATCAATCAGCCCGATGACAACCGCCGGCTAAATAAATCTTTAGGTTCAAGGCAGAAACGATCAAAGTCCTTGATTTACCTAGGTCGCGGTGATGCTCCGATGCAATGCGATTGTTGTTACCTTCTGGATGTTCGGCGCAACTGACCGGAAAGTCTTGTGTCGGCGGCCAGCGTAGGAGAACTATGGACGGGGTACGGAGTAACTCCTCGTTAGTTAGTTAGCGCGCTAGGAGAATCCCCATGGGGGATTAACGAGCTCCATCGTGACTAGTTAACTCTATTGAGCTAGAAACGGGCTAAGAGAGAGAGTCTAGAGATTTAGCTCTCTTTCACTATCACGCAATCTCTCCGAGGTACCTACATACCAACGTGCTGGTACGGAGTACAATGAATGGATTACAGAACAAACTTCTCGTCAAACTAAACTATTAATGATATGGAGATATTCAACCAATCTATACGATACGAGCTCAAGGGGGTAACTGGATAACAAGTGAAGATAACCGGGGCGAGTTCGAGATAAGTAAGTCGCTATCGAATTTTGCTCGGGATGAGGGAATTTAACCTTGATATGAGGAATTCGTTCCTCGTTTCAACGAGTTAATTATTTATTTTTTTTTTCCCCTTTTACGAACCCCGCGATTTTTATTTTTCATATTTTTCCTTCTTAGACCATTCATTCCATCGCGTGACGCGATATGCAAGAAAGATTATTCTTTGCTTTTTCTTCTTTTTTCTTTCCTTTTTTCTATTTTGGAGAATTGTCTTGTTGGAGAAAAAATGAGAAGATAGGGAAGGAAGAAAGGAAGAAACAAAAAAAAATTTCCTTCATCGGAGGTCCCCGCACAAATATAGCCCATAGCGCAATATCAGGATAAATTTATTGGCAGGGTTCGGATATCTAATCCGTTCTCACCGACTATTTTATCCAAAATTTTGGATCAAGGACGTGCTCGAGATCACGAAGGGAGCACAGAAGTACGGAGTATATCACAAGAATTAAAAAATAAATAAAAAAAAATAAAAAGCAAAGAGAAAAAAAAAAAAAAGAAACGAAACGAAAATTGAAACGTAAAAGCTATTCATGACTACAGATTTAGGTACGGAGTAACCTAGTGAAAAGTCGGCAGGAGAATAATACGTTAAGTTGATTTATCTGATTGTTGCAAGCTCTAATTACTCTGTTGGGCTTGTTGGTTAAAGAACTAATTTAATACCGGGAACAAGATTTATTTTCCGAAACGGGCATGTCCACGCAATTCAAAGAAAGAAAAGAAAGAAAAGAAAGAAAAGTGTCTACGGAGTCGTAGCTCTGACGTGGAAGGAAAAGAAAATAATAAATTATTGATATGTACCCCGGATCAGCCACCTGAAAGATGGCATGATCCAAGTCAAGTATCGAATATGTCGCAAAAGGAGAACCCAGAAGGTGAGTGAGTATGTTTTGTATTGGTGTTATCATCCATAACGAGGATAACGATATGAATGGCGCAAGTTGCAAGAAGTTCAAGTTGTTTCTGGTCTAGACCCTTAAACAAAAATTTTTTTATTTTATTTTTTAACCTGGAGAGAGTGCCGGGGGAAGGTTGCCGTGCATCCGCCCATGACACGCGCCCGCTAAGTTAGCTACCCAGTGACGTATATCTGGGATATACCTCCGAGGGAAGTTTTTTTTTTCTTTCATGCATAGGAGTAATGTATCAAGGGAGTGAAAGAGGGTATATGTGTTGGAGTGATAACGACACGGTTATTTACGTGTAGGGAAATGGTGGAAGAGAATGCCTGGTTGGACGGCTAGTGGGGGATAAAACGGAATAAGGCTGAGATACCTTGAGAGTTACCGAGTTAGTTATGGAAGAAGTTGAAGGTTGTTAGCAACGAGTTGGTTGACCGTAAGTATGGGGAAGATAACAGGTGTCACAACTCGACGAACACGTAGCAACAAGCGGTAAGCTCGATCTGGGTAACCCTGTCCTCTTTTTTTTTTCTTTTTTCTATTCCTTTTTCTTGTTCTAACGCCACCTGAAAATTTTCTCTCTGGTCACTTCTTATTCATCCAACCAGTCACAGTCACAGTTACAGTCACAATGAGCATTAAAAAGAGAGAATAAGGAATTAAAGAGATGTCTAATATCTTATTCTCTCTCACTTTATTCTCTGGGGAACTGTGAATCGGTTTTTCCCTTTCTAGGCCGAGAGCAATTACGCCATCGTCACATGATCTCCGTCGTTCCCCGAGGGTACTTTTTTGAGGGTATTTTTCTGAGTTAAGTTAGTTAAAGTGGGTTGGGAAGGGAAAGGTACCTCGCGCCACAGTGTCAATGTGCCATCCGGCCAAGTACCTCCGTCTTCTCAGCCGTCCACGGAGCGAGATCCGAGGAATTCTCGCGAATCTGAAATCTAAGGTTAGGTCTGGGCGGACAGCCAATCCAATCGACAAGCAACGTGCTGGGGGTGGAAGTGGATGGAGGTGGATGGTTAGGCAAGTGGTTGTGGGGAGACCTCGATGACGCTTCCGACTGGAGATCTTTGTGGAGGGATAAAATCGAAAAAAAACTTTGTTAGTGAGAACTTAACTTAGCCAAAGGGGAGCTGGTTGGGCCGCGCAGCTTCGGGTTGTTAGGAGTTTGGTTTTGGAGAGCTGGTTTTAGGGGTGAAACTCGGCGACTTTGCGATCTTCTCCTTTTTTTTCGTTTTTTTTAACCCCCACATATTTAATCCATCCGCCTGTTCAAGATTAGATTTTCTTCCGAGTGTAGTACGAGTTAATGTAGGGCGGGAAAAGGTTAAGTTGACGGTTCCGGATGAGGTCATATAAATACCCCAGACTAATATATATTGCATTAAATATTGAGTAGATATTTTAAGAAGGACTTGTGTCGAGTATTCTTAATATAAGAGAGTCATGAAGAAAAAGAAGAAACATGAGGAAGAAAGGAGAAAAAAGAAAAAAGAGAGTCGGAGGTAAAAAGAGGAAGTAACCCTAGACGTCGCATTGGGGGTTTTGGGGTAAAAAAATGGGGGCCCACCTTGAAGGAGCAAAAAACAAGAACAAGAACGAGAAAGAAGAATAAGAATAAGAATAAGAGCAAGACAAGACAAGAACAAGAACAAGAACAAGATGATGAACGGTAGTTATGGAGTATTCACAGGGCGGTTGTTGTCCCCCCAAGCCTTCTCCTTGTCTTGTTCGCTTACTACTCCAACATACGACAAGGCAGACATTATTTTTATGACTGTTGTAACTCCAGTTTATGAACATGACTGACTAGCATGACTAGCCTTGCAAGGGGTGTTTTTTTTTTGCAGTTGCATTTAACTGCGGCTGAGTTGGTCGTTTCCTGGTTTGAAGGATGGCCAGGCGGAAAGGGCATTTGATTCGACAAGGAGATTCATTCCAAGGACATTTTACAGGGACAAGGAGGGATAGAATAATAGTAATAATAATAATAACTAATATTAAACAAAAAAGGATGGATGAACGTGGTTGGATTTAAGACTCAACACATGGTCAAATCAGCTTATCAAGAAAGGCAGGTCGAGGTCAGTTGGTTCTCTTTTCGGGCAGCAGACTAACAACCCCGTCCAGTCAAGCTCTTAGCGTTAATTCGTTAATTCATTCGCCCATGTCGTGTCTTAAGTCTTGGATGGATTATTAAAAAAAGGGGGGAGGGTTGTGTGACTTGGTTAGTCCCATGTGAGAGAGGGAGAAGGCTCCGTGGACCAGTTAGTTGGTGAGAAGAAGAAGAAGAAGAAGAAGAAGGAGGGTTTGTTAGATGATGCAACCACATGTGAGACCGTCTTAAGATCAAAACTGTAAGTAAGGGGTTTTGAACGGTTGATATCATGGAGAAGAGGGAGGATATGTGGGGATTTAGCAAGGAGATTTTCACATGGGGGGCAAATACCATACTCCGTACTCTGTACTCTGCACTCTGCACTCGAATCAATCCTGAGTTGAATTAGAGCAAGGCAAGGCAAGGCAAGGCGTCTCAAACATCCCTTTCGAGATAGATACCCTTGATAGGACCAGACAAATCTATCAGTCTGTAATGCAATAGTTAGCTACTACTACTCCTTGTCGACTGGTTAGTTCAGCAACAGGAATGTGACGGGAATCAACGTCAAGGTAAGGGGGTGATGGGATGCATCTTCCATGGTTCGGAGTAGATACGAAGCAACCCAAAACAACACAAAAAAAGAGAACAAGAATGAAAAAATAGATTTCGCAAAAAGCATAAAAATAAAAAAAGGGAAAAGAAATAAAGAAACGCAATCCTTCCTCACTCTCTCTCTCTCCCACAGGCATTGATTTTTTTATTTTTTGTTCTCCCCCCACATCCCACCTGGCTGGCTTCCTTTCTTCCTTGCTTGTTGTCCTTGCTCGAATTGGTACCTGTCCTTGTCGGCTAATTCGTACCACCTGTGGTGTACCTCTTCTTCCACCTCTTTCCACCTCCGTTTCTTTTTTTCCCTTTTTTTTTTTTTCACTCTGGCTTGCGTCCCCTTGCGGCTCCATTTCTTTTTTTTCCTTTCGTTTTCCTCTTTTTCATTTTTTCACTTTCCGCTTTTGGGTTTTCCCTTGGGATCCTCTTTCGGCCTCTCCACGCCCTTATCTTCTTCTCTATCTCTCTCTCTCTTTCTTTTTTTCTTCTTCTTCTTTTCTTCTTCTTGTCCTTCTTCTTCTCCTCCTTCTTCTCCTTCTTCTCCCTAACCATCCATTTCTCTCCAGCTTTTCCCCGTTGTTCGTCCTTCAAATCCCTCAACTGTCCAGCCTCGAACAACTTACATAACCCATCCCACACTCTTCCTCTTTCCTCCCCTTGAGTTGTTACTTTTTTTTTCCTTCTCCCTGCTTCCCCCAGCTGAAACAACCCAACAACTTCTCGGATCTCGCCTTATCTTTCTGGGGTGACCAAGCCACCTGACTGTGACTCTCACGCCTTTTTTTTTTTTGCTTTTTTTCTCTTTTTTTTTTTTTTCCTGGTATAAGAACCTCAGACTCGACTTTCTCTCTCTTCTCCCTCTTCCCCACAAACCGTCGTCGATCAACCCACACCAAATTTATCTCTCCCACTTCCTCTCCCTCTCAATACATATACGTATATGTTCTATCGGCAAAACTTCATAATATCAGATCAGAATGTCGACTACCTCGAATCCCATTCGGGTCAGCCTGCCTCCCCTCGCCAAAGGTGTCGTCCGAGCTAACGGAGAAGATCCGAAGCCTGAACTTCCAAGGCCATACAAGTGTCCTCTCTGTGATCGAGCCTTCCACCGCCTAGAGCATCAGACTCGACACATCAGAACCCACACTGGCGAAAAGCCACACGGTTGCCAGTTCCCAGGCTGTGCAAAGCGTTTCAGCCGATCAGATGAGCTTACTCGTCACTCGAGGATACACAACAATCCCCGACAGAGGAATAAACATGCCGCTCCACATGCCCTCGCCTCGGCCGCTTCTGTCCACAATCTACCCGATGCTGCTGCTGCCGTTGCTTCGGCGAACAACCACAGCATGATGCTCCCTCCCCCTCCTCCTCCAAAACCAATCACTCGGTCAGCCCCCGTGTCGCAGATTAGCTCTCCAAATGTCTCTCCTCCACATTCCTACATTGGCCATTATGCCTCGCATATGCCCTCCAACCTTAGTCCGTACGCCCGAACTGACAGGCCCTCCACCTCTTCTACAATGGACATCAACATGCTTGCAACTGCTGCCTCGCATGTCGAGGGAGACCAACTAAACCACTATTCCAGCAACCCCGTCAGACACCTCCGACCATCCCACTACTCCTCGTACCATCCATACCCTCACTCTCGTCCATCCTCTCTGTCCGCCTATGCTCTTTCCACCGCTATGAGCCGCTCCCACTCTCACGACGACGAGGACTACCACCACCACCGAGCAAAGCGATCGCGGCCTTCTTCACCAAACTCAACCGCTCCATCCTCTCCAACGCTCTCTCACAACTCCTTGTCCCCTACACCAGACCACACACCACTAGCCACACCAGCTCACTCACCCAGACTCAGGCCATTTTCAAGTGACCTCCATCTTCCATCTATCCGTCACCTTTCACTGCACCATACACCTGCACTAGCCCCGATGGAACCCCAGACTGAGCTCCCTCCACTTTACACCCCGGCTCCCCATACTGGTCCTTCGATAAGTGACATCATGTCTCGGCCCGACGGAACTCAGCGAAAGCTTCCCGTTCCTCAGATACCGAAAGTCGCTGTCCACGAATTGCTCAATCCAACCAGTGGCTTTTCATCCGGCAACTCCTCGGTAGCTGGAAACGATCTCGCCGAGCGGTATTAATGTCAGCAATAATTTTTTTTAACGACAAAGAGTTTCTCTCTCTGCCTCTTCCTAAGCTGAATCCAAAATAAATATCAAAAGACAAAAAAAACCAAGACCTAGAAACAATCTCTCTGCGTGTGTGCCAAAAAAAGAGTACAGAAAGACAAAAGTGCTATTTTCATTATTACCAAAAAAAAGACCTTATGATTTTGTTTTCCCCTTTTGTTTTCCTTGTGTCATTTCTTTGTGGGAGTTTTTTTTTTCAAAGAGGAATAACTTATAGAATGGATGGGAATTTTTTTGGAGGGCGGTGCAACAACAACAATTACAGAACGCACAATTATTTATTATTTTTTTACTTTCCTTTCACTCATTGTTTTTCTTTCTTACACCTTACACTACTGTTTTCCTTCTTGTACTTGTGATAGTATCTAATAAATTAATATTCATCTCTTCTCAACCTTTCTCATTCTATCCATACATCATATATTATGTATAAGAACATTTCGTTGTCGGAAGTACAAATAAGACAAATGGGGATGTTCTGGTGGCCATCCTTTAGGTATACCTCCCGAGTTGATGGGGAAATAAATGTTGAATATCGTACGTAGCTCATGTTAAAAAAATCATTAGTAACTCCATTCCATCTTCTTTCTTCCTCTTTCTTGCTTTCTTTTCTTTCAGTTTTCCCTTTTTAACCACGCTTATACCAGTGGTCGCCCGTCTCTAAAACTTCAACTGTATCTCCAACACATAATGTAAACTCTAATAGTACGTTAGCAACGAATAAATAAACAAGAGTGAAGAGTGAAAAAGATTGGGGGGGGGGGGGGGGGGGGGGGAGGGGGAGGGGGGGGGGGGGGGGGGGGGGGGGGGAGGGGAGGGGGGGAGGAGGGAGAGCAAGTTTTGGGGCCCAGCGAGATGGATATCGAATTGGAA
>JANTQB010000060.1:0-120360 GCA_032988175.1 Myotisia sp. PD_48 | reverse complement strand
TTAAATTGTCAAATTTTGGTTGAAAATTGGGTGGCCCGACTAGTAGGGTGGCCCGAGTGACCGGGAATTACGTTACTGCACCAACCTTAGGAACTGGGTTCTTAAGATAGTATATCTAACATGATATTAATAAAATAAAATAAAATAAAAAAGAAAAACCTTCCTACTCCCTAATATAATCTATTAATTAGCAGCCATTTTAAAATAAAGGTTTGGGTAATAATCCTTACCATTATTCTGTCTTTTTCCCCGAAGGGCAATCCGGGCAATGGGGGCAGCAGCACTGGTGCCTAGGCCTTTTCATTAAGTAGTAAAGGTAGAAGTAGATTATGAAGAAGGGTGATACATACGCATTAACATGTGGTGACAGCCCACGCTGCCACTGCAAAACCGGCTATCCAACCGACCCAGCTGACAAGGTATCGAATATCCCCTGGGCCACAGCAGGCGACGACTGCCTTAGTAACGGCAGACGTCACCCCTGTCCCGGGGGCAAGAGAGGATGAGTGCCCGAAGGCCCGACAGAGACGGATTCGGACATTGGGGGTGGAGGAGGTGACGGGGGAGCGGGGGTCCTAATTAAGGGTTAGTAAGGACAGAAGTAGAGCTTAAAGAAAGGAGATGCAGATGCATACACCCAAGCGCATGCCACCGGGCTAATATATCGCATAAGAGCGACCCAAAAAACCAACCAAAAACCGTAGTCAGCCAATTTTGCCATCTCCCCCTTGGCACAACCCCTGCCTTGGGGGAGATCACAGGAGCAGAAAGGCAAGCGGAGGGGGTGATGGCAGAGACCTAGCTCATTCGTATTAAGGGTTAGCAAGGACAGAATTAGAGCTTAAATAAGGGAGATGCTTGCCAGAATGCACACGCCATTCTACTGGCATAGAGGGAGGAGAAGGCAGTAGGTAAGAAGAAACCCATTACCACGGCTATTGCTGGTGGTATTATTATTGATATTATAGTTATTGGTGATGGTAGTGATGGGATAAAATAAAAAGAAGAAAAGTGAGACGGAGGGAGTGAGAGAGGGAGAGGAATGGAGGATGGGGAGGAAGAGATATTTATATCCACATAAAATAGTCCTGATTGTGATCGCTTGGAAGGTGCACACCACTTGATTATGGGAAACACCTTCCTTCGCCTAAAGTTTTCTTACAGCTCGCGTAAGAACAATGGTTCCAAGACGCGTCCCTTCTCTCTATCTTTACTTAACTGGGTTCAATATCGAGGAAGAGAAGGAGAGAGAAAAAATTGTTTTATTATTCAAAATTTTGTTTTTAAAAACAAAAATTAAAAAAATACAAAATAAACAAAAATAAAAAAAAGAACTATTTTTGTTTATTAATATTAGTTAGCAGCCAACCCAATAACTATAAAAGAGAAGCTTAATGAATACTTCTTACAGTTTAAATACGTGCCCGTGGGCAATGTGGCTTATGGCCACTGCAGGGTGGTGGTGGTGCAGGAGGAGGGGGCCGGCTAGCTCATTTTTATTAAGGGTCAGTAAGGACAGAAGTAGAGCTTGAAGAAGGGCTATAGTTACATACGCGAAAGCAGCCATTCCCGTGCACACTACTGTCATGATACAGTACATCAGAGCGACGTAAAAGATGCACGTCAAAATGCTATCTATTAGATAGCGTAGCTCCTCCGGGCCTAAGGCAGCTACAACTGCCGGGATGGCAGCTGTAGCCCCTGACCCGGAGGAGCCCTCGGCGGCGGCGGTGGCGGTGGTGGTGAGGAGGGGGGTGGTGGGATCAGCCATGGCAGCAGCAAGGGAGGCACGGGAGGCACTGGAGGCAGAGGAGGCAGAGGAGCGAGCGACGGCGACAAGGAAGTTGGAAATGTAGGAGGCAAGGGCGCCAGGGCCGTCCATGGAGGGTGTTGTTGTTGGTGTTGTTGTTGATGCTGCTGCTGTTGCTGTTGCTGGTGCTGCTCAAAAGAGGGAAATAGAAAGAAAAAGAGAGAGAAAGAGAGGGGAAGGGGGAGGAAGGAAATAAATTTATAGTCGCGTGAAGGGGTCTGTCCCAATCGGGATGACCTCCTCCCTTTTGGGAGGTGAGGTTTTCTGCCGGTGTCCTGTTGACTTGCCCCTCCTTAAATTGGGGGAGATGGATGTCTGAGACCTGGGCTTAGATATAAGGGAGGTTTAAGAGTAATCCAGAATGGAGGATTGCCCCTCCTTAAGTTAGGGGAGATGGATGCCGAAGACATGGTCTTAGATATAAGGGAGGTTTTGAGTAGTCCAAGATGGAGAATTGCCCCTCCTTAAGTTAGGGGAGATGGATGCCTAAGACCTAGGCTTAGACGTAAGGGAGGTTTAGAGTAGTTCAAGATGGAGGACTGAATCCGCCAACAACCGTAGATAGGTCTATCCTTAAGCTGACGGACCTAGGCCAGGAATACAGAAGGAGAGATACAGAAAGTGGATTCTGCTCGTGATAGTAAACATATCTTCCCTTGGAACAGAGGAAGAGATAGCACGTATAGGAAGGTCAAAATACGGAATAGATTCTCCTGAAACAGCCAATACACTTCCCCTTCGAAAAAGAGAGACGCGTATTGGACATATAAACATATAAGCTTAGGGCTCAGGAACGCTTATCAACAACTGTGGATCCTGTATGGTGGATGCAACACCGGCAGTACCCGGTGCAGTGGGAATGAAACACTTTCTCATTAGGATCCAAGCCCTCTAGCTTCAAGCAGCATTGATACACTAGGTCTGGACTCCAATTTGAAAGGGATTGACCCGGGTCCAGCACTGCCTGTTTGGAAGCTCTATCCAGCTCAGTATCGTGTTGCCGAATTTGGGAGCCGGTGGGTTTGTGTAGCAAATTCTCATACATTGCTTGCTTGTTCCGAGCATGATCATCCCTTACAGCTGCTACAGCCGCTAGCTTATCCTTCCAGTTCCGGAAGCCTTCGTTATCGATACTTGAAATCATTTGAAGTCTATTTTGAAGGGCCAAATCGACAACCAAATGTGTAAGGAAGATATTTCGTTGAATCAAATCCTGCCCCCCGAGGGCCAACTGTTTCATTCGCTGGATCCATTTAGTTTGAGCCTCGAAATTTCCTTCAAAAAGCCCCTGAAATTTGCGAACTTGGGTTGCAAGCCAATACATTCGCAGCTTGTCGCATATCCGGCCAACAAACAACGCGATGTACACGCAAAATAGAGGTTGCGATGGCAATGGGTTATAGCACTTGATAACATAGGTAGCGCCCATATTGTTATGACAGCATAGTACGCATTAGGAATGGAGCCTTGGTAGGGCATGGCAGTAGATGCTGCCAAAAATGGTAAGAGGAAAAAAAAATTAAAACTAGGCGAAACTCCTCCGAAATCTTCCCTTTTGGGTCAATTAAACGGTTGAATTCCCGGACAACCATAGGAAAGGCCCATAGAGCAATGGCAGCTATCATTGGACTGGAGCCTGGTTGAAATCCATTGGGAAAGAATTCCTTCGGCCAAACATACACTGTCAGGAATGGAAGGGTAAAAAATAGCTTCACACCGTCAAAAAATTGCCAGTCCAGCTCAGGTTGCCTGTTGCGGTAGTACGGCTCGCGTTGCATGTTGAAGGAGGATCTTGCAAATAGTCAGAGCTAGATGGGGATATATGTTGTTGGGTTATGCACTTGAAATCAGTGAAGTGGGTGAAAGGAAGAGAATGAGAAGTGAAGTTGAGCTGGGAGGATGAGAAATATGTAGTCGGCCCCTGGTAGATAACCAGGAAATGGCCACTATTTATTTCATCATCGATACCAAAGAACTTTGAGTAGTTTAAACCAACATTCCAGTGAGCCTCAGGGTCAGAAAGCTTAATAAATAATGTAGCCCATCCCAGAACCGTTATACTGGAAAAAGATCGACTTCGACACGAAGGCAAAAACTGTAGCTTGGTGACCCGAAAAGCAGCATGGTAGGATCATCTTGATCTTGATCAGATCGGTCTGCCATTTTAATCGAGATCTGAAAACTTGTCGGCAGAGAATGACACTGTCCTGTATGCCGAAAATCGGGCTTTTGCGAGTACAGCCTGCAAAAGTTGGCGGGACAGCAATAATTCAACTGAACTCGATGAATCAGCACCACGTTTTATTTTGATGAGGAAGATGTCAATACCCTTTAGATATGTGACAGAAGCGTTGGAGAGCTGAAATGTGCCATCAGAATATGGGGTTAATTACTGAAGTTGAGCAGCGCACGAAATTATTTGTTTCTGACTAATAACCAGGCAGGGTTGAAATGAACCAAGAATATCCTTGTTAAGTTCGAAGTTATCTCGTAATTTAGCTACACGATACAGAGCACTCCGTAGTTAGCAAGAAACATTAATGAACTAGTTAGTGGATTGGTTGTGAACGAGTAAAATGTGCCTCCTAAAAGACCACACTGCTGATAAGCTTCCTACATTCAATGACGCCCTCTCTCAACATCGCTTTCCTCCCCGTGTTTTTCTTCAACAACCCCGCCATCAATAGTTGTATCCTCCACAGCCTCGAGTGGATGCCCGAATCTCTCTGGACCAAGAAATACCACCACAATGGTATAGAGAAAAACACATGCCATGAAAATGCAGATCACTTTCCCATACTGGAACCGATGCTTAATATCTCCCCGGGGTGGAAGTGGAAAACGTTCTCCCAGCTTCGCCTCGATAGTTGCGGAAGCAGATGAGATCAAATTACCTAGCTGATAAGATACCCCAACAACGAAGGTTCGTAGCTCTCCAGGAGCGAGCTCGAGGAGATAAATTGGAACAATACCCCAAGCGCCCTGGACACAGAACTGCTCGAAAAATGCTGCTGCTGCGACTTTGCGGTTGGGGACGTAAGTGTAAGGGTATAGAAGGGCGGCACCTAGGAGACAGGCAGTAATGAGGCTTAGACGACGACCGAAAACTTGACTTAAATAGCCAACTGTTGTGCCACCAATAATTGCGCCGATATTGGCCACGATTTGTGTGACGGTGACAGAGGTCCGATCAAAGCCAAACTCATTGTGTAAGAGAGTTGGATAAAGATCTTGTGAGCCATGTGACTGGAAGGAGAGAACGAAATCTGTTAGCTTATTTCATCGGTCACCTCTTATTTTTATTTTTGGCTGGTGAGAGCAAATACATACGATAAAGTTCATTCCTGACATGACCAGAACAAGATAAATCAGAAGAATCCAGTGGCGTTTGAAAGTCACTTTTCCCTCCTTGATGAAGTTTTGTGTGATACTAGTTTCGCCCACTAGCCCATTTTCTCGAGCTTTCATACGATTTTGGTATGCCTGGGTTTCGGGAAGACACAGTCGGAAAATAATCAGGAGCACTGGTGGGCATGCAGCAAACCAAAAGTAAGGACGCCATCCATAGGGGGTGGTATCCACCAAGGCCTGCGCGAATGCGGTTGCTAGGAGATACCCAAAGGCCCATCCTTGCTGCATCATACCGGAAAGCAGACCACGGGCTTCAGCTGGGCAGTCTTCCAGGGCTGTTGCGGCGGCGTTGCCCCACATACCTCCCATTGCGATGCCAAACAAGGCTCGAACGGCTAAGAACTGCTCATAGGTTTGACATAAACCGGTTGCGAGCTCCAGGACGATGAAGAGGACGTTGTTAGCAACAAACGGCCATTTACGTCCATATCGATCTGAAAGAATTCCGAACACGGCTGCACCTATGGAGCGCAGCATAAGAACAAGCGTGATGCCCCAAGTGATGTCTGAGTTTGTCCTGTTGAACTCCTTGGCCAAGTTGTGGACAGTGAGGGAGACAGTAAAGAAGTCGAAAGCATCCCAGGTCCAGGCAAGGAAGGCAACCTGGGCGAAGGGTTAGACAGAACGAATACGATGCTGTAGATTGAAGTAGGAAGGGAAGGGAACATACAAGAAAAAAGAGCCATTGCTGAAGATTCGGCAGAGCTAAAACGGCAATGGGGTTGGGAGGTTTGTGCATGGGGGGCTTCAAGCTCGAGAAGCGGGTGGAAAGGTAGCGGGAGACGCTCCCATGCTTCTTGTCCACAGTACCAGGACCAGGATCAGTTCCATGCACAGGCACAGCTTCTTCTCGGTGCTCAGAGGAGTCAGCCATTGTAGCGTCCGGGTCTTAGTTGATTCTGTCGGGTGGTAGGTAGTGCAGAGCTAGTTGGGATGCTAGAGAGCTGAGGGGATGGATGTTGATGGGAGGAAGAAAGGAGGACAAGCACAAGGACACAAGCGAGCATGTTGTGTGTTTGTTAAATAGAGAAGTGAGAAGTGAGAAGAGAGACGGTGAGGGTGGGCAGTACAAACAAAAAAAAACAAATAATCACCAGATCAGATAGAAGAAACAAGAAATGCATAGAGCAAGTGAGGTTTACATGTTGCTGATGTGTTTAAGCTGGGTTACCCTTGTTATGCTGTGTGCTCCATCTGACTAGAGTCAAGTCTCTCTCTCATCCCATTCCATTCCTGTTAGTACCCGATCTGTTTAAATTGGAGAGACTAGGGAGAGTCAATCCCAGTTATATAGGATAAATTGAGGGATATTGATCACAGTCATGTATACTCAGTTCTGCAGAATCAGAAGCATAGAAAAAGAATCAATGGAGTAAGTCCAAGACAGAAAGAATAGTTAATAACTACTTGGACCGTTAATGATCTGCATAAAAAGCAAACATCCACAAGCAACAGAAATGCAAACTGGTAGCTATCTTCAGTTAGCCATGTTTTTCCTCGGGAGAAGTACAAAAACGAGAGCTGGTCTCATGCCAGTTTGCGAAACATTCATCCTACATGAGATGGAGTTCAAAAACCTTGAAGAACTCCTCTAGCTTTTCCAAGTACATAAGAAGTCATGTAGCTTGCCGAGCTAGAAGGCTTGCTTCTGAAGACTTCAGCGATGTGCTATTCCGTATAGCCAGTTACTCTTTAGAATAATTCGGTCCACTGGAGAATAGGAACATGGTCTAGCAGGAGAAAAGGAGGGGTCATTTGTCTGGATAACATAAAAAGTGCGGCTGGTATTCGGTCTACCCACTCTCGGTATCTCGAATATCCGATCCATCAATGCCATCCAATGGTGGGAATTGCCCGAGTGTCCATGTGTAACAAGAGAGAAACAGAAGTGTCGTCGTTGTCAAAGAATAAATACGAGAGCCAAGGGAAATCCAAAGGACAGCCCGTTCTCACAGCAGGAAACAAACAATCCAGTTTGCTCGGGTATGCAAGGACGAAGAGGTATTACCTGTTAACAAAATGTTGCTCTCAGTTTTGAGCTTCAGACAATCCCCAAATTCGAGTAAAGTTCCCTAGAAATATTAGATCCCATCAAATAATTATTGCGGCAAGCATGTCAATTCGGGTATTCAACAAATCTACTCTGTAGATTTATAGATTCATCTCTTCGATTTCATCCTCAACCCAATATGTTTCTCTTTTCACTCTTACCCTCCATTCGTTGATTATTATCTGGAATAGCCATGCCAGTGGCTTCTCAAAGTCCTGGTGTATCGAGACCTCATGTTATCAAGCTTCCAGGCCAGCGTCGTCGGCGGTATGCAAAGAAGTTGCTCCAACTCCACCCTTTAAACTCTCCTCCTCCCCCAACATCATCCCAGTGCTCTTCTTCTATTCCTCTTCGCATCATATGCATCTCAGACACACATAACACCCAGCTCGACCTTCCACCAGGAGACCTACTAATCCACGCCGGAGACCTTACTGAAAACGGGTCTTTCGACGAGATCCAAACCCAGCTAGACTGGCTCGCGTCACAATCACACCAGCACAAGCTTGTGGTAGCAGGAAACCACGACGTCTTGCTTGACGAGGAGTTTCTCGCCCGATACCCGGAACGAAGGTACAATGATACAAGAATCTTGCGTGATCTGGACTGGGGGGATGTGAAGTATCTCTGTGATGCTTCGATTACATTGACCCTTTACCCAAATCCAGAACACAGCCCTTCCATGGGGGGAAATGCTACGAATCAAATCCCAACAAGCAGCGATATTACCATCTCGGATGGAACCAGAATAGTAGCTACAGAGGGAAGAAATCTAACAGTTTACGGTAGTCCGCGCACTCCCCAATACGGTATCTCAGCATTTCAATACCCTCGCCACCAAAACCCTTGGGCCAACAAGATCCTACCAGACACCGATATAGTGGTAACACATGGGCCTCCACGGTTTTATCTTGATAAGCGCGATTTTCACAACGCAGGATGTGCATATTTGGCACAGGAAATCGGCCGTGTAAGACCCTCGCTTGTGGTGTTTGGCCATATACACGTTGGATACGGGAGAGAGGAAGTGGTGCTGAATAAGATGAGGAGAGAACATGATAGTGTGCTGAACGGCTGGAGCGGTTGGGGTAGCTTGTTCCTCATGGCTATTTATTTGTTATTTGCAAGGCTTCATGGGCTTGTATGCAGCAGGGAGAAGATGGTCAAGAGTGAAAGAGTGACTATCTTTGTCAATGCAGCTGTTGTTGGCACTAACAACCAGCTACAGAATGAGCCCATAGTGGTTGACTTAAACTAACTTGTTCTGCTGTGGTAGCTCTGAGATATGCCTACTGGATCACACCCAATGATGAAACGCTTTGAATATACACACGCAATACCTACTGAACCCTACACCTGTGTCTGCGTACTTTCTGTGGATGGGCCCTTCTATCCCCTCGGTAAATTTGCAGTCTGATCCCTCTAGCGGATTGAAGCGGTCAGTACCTCGGGTAGTTCGCAAGTTGCATACTCTTACTTTGTTATGGGATAAGATGTAAGCAGTCTTGTTTACCTCCTCTGTTGCTGGCCGTTATTTCCGCGGAGCCGAGAGTGGGAGTGAATTTTAGCCTTGGGTATGGGAGAAGGTTCTACCCACGGAAAAAAGCAGGGCAGGCAGGGGGTCATGAGGATCAAAGAGAGCTCTGAAGGGATGATGATTCATCAGTTAGGAAGATGGTGTAATCTCTGATTCCCACTTGGATAGCTAGTTTAAAATTTAGCTAGTTAATTTAGATCCATTAAAACTAATCTAGGGGCGGTAGGATATATATCAGTACTCCGCACCCACTAACTAGATATGTATATATACAAAGTGCGTCATGTTGGCTTCGTCATGATCTGCCGTTTCTCAAACTCAGCCTCGCGAACGCTTGGTCGGTTACATGCCTAGGGATATTAGGAATGCTGTCACCAGTATCGCCTACAATTAATTCCGCGGGGTTGTTATTTTCCGCCTGCCCCGTATCCATCTGGTCCTGGTGGTCGTTCTGTTCAGGGTGGAGCGAGGGCGAATCGTTGGGTTTGACATCTAACACTCGTCGAAACTCTATCCTAGTTGGACCAATGCTCAGGCCGGGCCAGATGTCTGAGGGAAGATAATCGCCTTGGTCCACCCAGAATACCTCACGGGCACGTACGTCTTCCTCGTATAGACGGTCAAGACGTGCTCGTGCATCGCGGAGAACTTCTGTGACAGCTAATTTTGCGGCTTTCCTACGTGCTACCTCCAGAATGAGGCCATCATATGCTTCGAGAAACCCCATGTAGAGTGCCCGCAAATCATCCAGACCCGCCATGCCAGATTGCATGCGCTCGTGTTCTGATTTCCATGTTTGAGAGAATTTTTGGGAGTGGGAAACGTATTGTGGTAGCTTTCTCGACGAGAACTTAACGAGCCTGCGGAAAACTTCTGTAGTGGAAAGACAAGCTGTTAAGAGAGAGTCACGCTGCTCAAGGACTCTCTCTAACGTAGATTCCATGTCAGCAATGCGGTCCTGAATCTCTAATACCACATCATCTGCTTCAGTTGCATCTTTAGTTATCACATTGATAATTTCAAGGTAATCAGAGTCACTAAGGGGTTCTGTAGGCGGTGGAGTAGAATTTTTGTCGGCGGTTGTGTGGTCTTGTATTTCGGCACCAACTTCGGATGGCAGATCGCCTGTGATATTAAGAGCAACTACACCGCCGCCCTCAGTATGTTTGACGGCAGTTACGCAAAGGTCGAAATGGTGTACCAGGGACTCAAGCAAACCCGCCATTTCCTGAGCATGTGATTCTAGGGAGCGAAGTAAGGCAGGGATGGTGGATGGAGAGGGCATGAGGACATGCGAGCCTAAAGGATGAGGGGGGAACAGGGAGTGTCCCGAGGAGGAGGAGGAGGAGATCCTGGGCGGGTGGTTGTTGGTTGACAAACGGTACTTGGACAGGGCATGTTGAAACGAATGGAGATCAGCATTGAAGGCGCTATTGGATGCATCGAATTCGGACTGAGCGGTATTCACGTTATCGATGGCGTTCTTGAGCAAGGATTGGAGGTCATCAACGGCGCTTTCATCGATAAAGTCGTACAGGGTCTTTGAGGCTTCGGTTTCCGGGCAAAAGGCAGATTCAAGGGTAGTCCCACGCAATTGTTGGAGGGTCTGTCGCAATCGATCGTCGACAGCATCTAGCTCCTCGATGGCACCAGCGAACTCTGTGTGACCCCTGTGAGCCACGTCTTCGACTTCGGCCACTACCTTGTGCAGGAGCTGGATCTGCTCGTCTAGACCTCGACGGAGGAAACGAGTTCGGGCAGAAACGATGACACTCTCTTCCAAGGCAGCGCGTGCCGTGGTTACTATCTCGTTAGCTCGCCAGACGTGGTGGATAGAGGAGAGGGATCGTTTGGCAGCAACGAGATGAGGGACAAGGGTGTCTAGGTCAGGCTTTTCTAGACGTGAGGAGCTCTTTGTACTATTGAAGCTTCGCTCGGGGCGATCGCTCGCACGAGACGAAGCTAAGGAGGCTGTGGCTGAGGACATCATGTTGTGATCAGTCCTGGCCAGCGGGCACGAGCAGCATGGATTGGTTCAGCGCCAGGCTGTATCCGAGAATATATGTTTATTTTTGGGGGGCAGAAAAGCGACTGGGAAGCTTTGTTATCTATGCGTTAGTCGAGAATGAAACGATGAATTGGCTAGTTCATACTAGGGTGCTGTAATTTTTTAATTTTTTTTTGTATCTTGCTTTTCTTTTTGCATTCAAATAGACGGACAACGTTATGTGTATATTTTGCATATAAAATAGATGGTTGAAGAGATATATATATATATATATCTTCGAAGAAAGAGCAATTAAATAAATGGTATCAATTCAGCAAGCCCTGATGTATTACGAGTTGAGCTAGATCAGACAGATCAGCTGGGCACTATACGTACCTGGAAGCCAAGTCAGTGCCTACTCCGTACAATTAATTAGTAAGGGACGACGAGCCAGAGCGAAGGGGGCGATAGAGCAGGGATGGTGTTACCTGTTAATTACCAGCATCCAGCATTGAGCATCCTAGCCCGAATTAAAAGAGAGAGAGAGCGAGCAAGAGATAAGGAAGAAGGGAGAAAGAGAGGTGAGAAAGAGAGAAAGAAAGACGTGATGTCAAGTCTGGATGTCGCCAGCGTCGGGGGGCAAGGGCAGCACGTGACTTGAAGGAGCGACAGACTACCCGATGGGGCTTAGCGCGTGTTGATCACGTCAGCGGTCGCAAGGCTTGGCCGGCCCACCCTTACCGCTTTTCCTTTCTGGGGGGAGGCAAGGGCAGAACTTCCTCTGACACTCTCTTTCTCTCTCTCTTGCGGTCTTGCTCTCTCTTGCTCTGTTACTCTCTCTTGTCTTGTCTTGCTCGGTCAATTTCTGCTGCTCTCAGTATTACTCCTTATTAAGAATCCTCGGATCCAAGCACGACAGACACTCCTTCTTTGCCTCCCCGTGGTATTTAATTCCAAGCCAGACCCCTCACACAGGTCTTGTTTTTCTTCTTCTCCTCCCCTCTCCCTTCTTCCTCCATAATGTTCTCCAATGACTAGCACTCATCCCCATCACCATAATACTCCGACCACCCCCCCCCTGTCTGGTTTGTCGACCTTACATATAATAATCCTCAAGCCATGTCAACCCTCCCTAAAACAATAACTACTACTCTCGCCCGCTCTGACCCAGTCCTCAGCGACCGCGACCACGACCATGACCAGCACAACCAACACCATCACCAGCACAATGACCAAGACAAGGAAGATGCGCCTTCAGGCTTCTCTCGAAAGCGTCGACGGCTTTCAATCTGTAATCCTCCTGCGGAGGCGATGGAGTCGCTGTGTTCTACACCAAACAACGCTGTAGAAGAACGAGGTGAAGCGAGATCCGCGGTGGATTCCACTGCTGTTTCGCTCTTTAACTCATCCGAGTCCAGTATTGCGCCATTTCTCTCAAAACATATCCGCGACCACCATGTCTCCAGAAACAGATTTGTATCGGCCGATTCCTCCCTCCCCAGCCCTAAACCAAATTCCAAGTATTGCTATCGCCATCGTCCTGATCTCAAGTGTCGCCGGCAAGCCGACGAACCGACCATGGACCAAATGCAACGGGTAAGATTTAAAAATCCATTCAATGATGAAGTGGAAATGGATATTCTAACCAGATTATTTTCGTAGGAACTCTCCTCACTCTCACAAAATGACCAGCAAAGCATTGCCCATTTTTGGTCCCTCTTCTCTGCGGCTCCCTCCAACCACCGCAATTTGATGCTACGCGGTATCGTTGCACAATGTTGCTTCCCGCAACTGTCTTTCCTCTCCGCCAGTGTACGCGATTTGATTCGCATAGACTTTCTTACCGCCTTGCCACCAGAAATTTCATTCAAAATTTTATGTTACCTCGATACCTCCTCATTATGCCAGGCAGCACAAGTGTCTCACAACTGGCGGCACCTGGCAGACGATGACGTGGTTTGGCACCGCATGTGTGAACAACACATTGATCGAAAATGCAAGAAATGCGGATGGGGCCTCCCCTTGTTAGATCGGAAACGACTGAGAGATTCTAAACGCCAGATGCAATTACGCGCAGCCGGTAGTAAAGATACCACTGACAAGTTTGGTCATCGCCCCTGGAAAGACGTTTATATGGATAGGTTCAAGGTCGGAACCAACTGGAAGTATGGCCGTTGTACTACCACCATATTCAGAGGCCACACGAACGGTGTCATGTGTCTGCAGTTTGAGGATAACATCCTTGCTACCGGTTCGTACGACACCACAATAAAGATCTGGGATACCGATACCGGAAAGGAGCTCCGCACGCTCAGGGGCCACCAGTCTACTATCCGGTGTCTACAGTTTGACGATACCAAGCTGATCAGCGGCAGTCTGGATCGAACGATCAAGGTCTGGAATTGGCGCACTGGCGAATGCATGTCAACGTACACAGGTCACCAAGGAGGTGTTCTCTCCTTACATTTTGACTCTACCACACTTGCCTCCGGCTCGAAGGACAATACCATCAAGATTTGGAACTTCCAGGACAAATCAACCCAAATGTTGCGTGGTCATACCGACTGGGTTAACTCTGTCAAATTGGATACCGCCTCACGTACAGTTTTCTCAGCATCTGATGATCTCACAGTCCGAATCTGGGACCTAGATACGGGTAGATGTATCCACACTTATGCCGGCCATGTAGGCCAAGTCCAGCAGGTCTTGCCACTTCCTCGCGAGTTTGAATTCGAGCACGATGTTGAATGTGATGATGACAAAAGCGTTACCTCTGGTGGTGGAACTCCTTCCGACCCGCAATCTCCCAATGCAAACACAAGCAACAACGATCCCCAACAAACCGGCACTTCCGCCCCCGCAACTCAACCTATGTCTCCCATGTTTGATATGTTGTTTTCAGACGGCCGCCCAGCTCCACCTCGCTATATGCTGACTGCTGCTTTGGATTCAACGCTGCGTCTCTGGGAAGTCCCCACTGGCCGTTGTCTACGTACCTTCTTCGGTCATATTGAAGGTATCTGGGGCCTTGCCGCTGATACAATTCGCGTGGTCTCTGGTGCCCATGACCACATGACCAAAGTTTGGGACCCGCGAACCGGCAGCTGTGACAGAACTTTTACTGGTCACCGTGGCCCGGTCACTTCTGTTTGCCTGAGCGATAGCAGAATGGCTACTGGAAGCGAGGACTCCGAAGTTCGGATGTATAGCTTCAGAGGCTGATCGTTTCTCTTTTTTTTTCTCTCTTTCTTTTCGATTTTCAACTGGTCCGAAGCGTCAAAGCATCTTTAATATTCGGTATTTATTAGAATGGATGTATGGTTATTGGGTTATATTTGTTCTGTTTCTGAATATCATATCTCTCACCGGGATATGGATGGTTAATTAAGAGGATATCATGGTTTCATCATGGTTATGGGTTCGGTGTTGGATGGATGGGCTATCACGGCGTTTGGTTGTTAAAATTTGTTTTGCATTTCGGGATTTTTTTTCCTTCTACAATACCCAACAAATAAGAGAGTATTATTTATTATTTGTGCAAAAGCATTTTGACTGCTATTTGCTTTTTGACTTGACTGAGTTTGAGCCGGCAAACTGCTTTTACAATCCTTCCCACGTAAGGAGCGACCAAATAGCATCATGTTTGACACTTTCTTAAGCAAATACATTTCTTTTTGTCAGCTGCTCTATATAAAGGACCTTCCTTCCATCTCCCAGGAAACTCGTACTATGCTTGCAAGATCAGGATTCACCGGATTTACTTGTGCTTATACGATCATCTTTGATATATGGATATATACCTTCCACCACTTGCCTCGTCAAGTAGTTTAATTTAGTTTCCCCATTGCAGCACTTATTTATAACTTCGCAAGTTTGTTCGCATTCACTCTGTCAATCTTGAGTGACCCAATAATCCGGCCAGCCTATACACGCTCCTCCGCCCTATTGACGTCGCGATATTTCTATGCATATATGACGCTGCGACCGATAGTTATATTTATTGAGTGACAAATCAACCTTGGCTTTCCGAGTAACAATTCACGCCACGAGAGGTTCCAGTATCATTCCATTGCCGGCCGCAGTCATGTTCGCGATATTCACATTACTGAAGTTTCTTTCATTGCCCTCTTTTCCGTGTCGTCACTCAAATGATATATCCATCATTCGGAAAGGAAGGGCAGCAAGAAGTACTATATAATGTTCACCATGTCTCACAATCAATCATTGTGCTCCTGGTCGCCATGTTCTGGTTCTTTCTATTTCATTTTCTTCATCGAATTCGAACGATATCTCTGGAATTCTGATACATTCTCGACATCGAATCTCGATTATACACTTCCCTTTTCCAGCTCCAACCAACCTCCCTCCTCCTGGCCCTCCTACCGAGATAAAAAGGAATCGAACACTTTTATATATTCCTTGTCGCCCCCCCGAGCCCTGCATTTTTCAAAGCTGCGTATCAAGGAACGGCGCATCCTATCTAACACATGGATCCTCGTAGAACCCCGTCGCGCCGCTCAAAAAGCGCTTTGGGCGGTCGTGCCCCCGCCGGAGACCCCTTCGCAATAGAGCCTGAGCCAAGGCGTCCGGCTCGATCATACAGTGCTAGAAGCAGCCGCGGGAGCCGTGATCGTGACCATGACCCCCAATTGATGGGTGCATATGGCCTACTACCAAACCGGGGCCGTAGCCGTGGCCGTAGCCGTGGTGGACCTATTTTACCCCTAGCCCAGAGTCGCCAAATGCCCATAAGGGGTGGTGGTAACTTTTTCCGCTCACCAATGCAGGGCCCAGGCCGGATGAACTCAGCGAAAGCAAACGGGGTTGCTATTGGGCCTCATGGAGGTATGACTGTTATAAGATCGGGACCACCTACGCTTTATATGGGACCTTCTCTTGGAGGCGGTGAAAGTAGCAGGTGCATGAAGATGTTCATTTGGGCGTTAGTGATTGGGGGCATTCTTGCAATCATCATTTCGTTGGCCGTTCACTTTGGGACAAAACGATAACTAAGACATCGCCCCCCCTGGAATCCCGACAAAATTGTTATAAGATGTGGTTAGTTGAAAAAAAAACTAATACCTCTATTTTGCAACAATTCGAAAATATATCTCTTTTATAAAGATTTGTCCTATATATTCTTGTTTTTTTTATCTTGATTGTTTTTCTCCTGAGCCTCGTTGTCAAGTCCGTTTAGACTTTGACCGGTTAGGCGTGCGATATATGACTATCCATCGATGCCGGCGGTTTGCCTTTGGAACTGGAACTGGAACTGGAATATATGGGAGGCTTCAACTCCGGCCAACCCAAACTTTACCATCCACCTACCACCTATATACACTTCCTCCGGGGACCCTGACGTTGATGAAGCTTTGGACCTACTACTTCAGATCCTCTTCGTGTCAAGCCAGTCCCGATCTGCTTGACATGCTATAATATTATCTTCGACAACGTATTATGCAACCATTGGCTCATCTACCTTCTTTACTATATATCTTTTCATGGCGCCGGAAAGACCAACTGGAAGCTTCGTTGATCTCTAGTTGAAAACCTCCTTTGACTTGAATGTTTCCATGCGGCTACTTGAATAGCCCTCCCCTTTTTTTTCGAAGGAACTGCCCATCGTTTGCTTGGTTTGCTTGTATATACAACTCTCATTCGGAAGAGAAGGTTATTTTTGGCGACACTTGGTTTCCCGTGCTCAGTGATTATTGATTGTCTCTTTCTGGATATATTTTCTCCATTATCTTCTTTTCTATTTGATTAAGGTCATGCCGCGATGGCGGTCGGTGTTTGGGACATTTTATCGTTAGAGCTAGTGTTATTAATAAACAATTAAAAATAAAACTCATATCATAATTTCTCAAGTGTCGTATCTATACAAGCCTCGATAATCAAGGCAATTCCATCTCTAGTTTCTTGGACGATAGCGCCGGGAACACAGAAAAGGAGGAAGAAAGAAAAGCCGCGCTATGCAGGAAAGAATATTACAATACAATCAGTATCTCGGGGGTTGAACTGGTGTCGAAGCAGCAACTTTTACACTCTGTCGGTAAACATCGCGATACCTTTTGCGCTCAAATGTCCCGAATCCGACAACCAGCACGAATAAACCAGCCCATATGCTGGTAACTATCAATCCAATAGGATATATACCTAGTGATATGCCAGGTAAGACAAACTGCGTGGTGTTTAAAATGATATCTACCAACTGCGAGTGCGCTTCTGGGATGGTGATATTATGCGGGGAGCCATTTTTGTCGGCTAGGCGGCCGGCAACGTAGGATAATGTATCGAATGCGAGAGTAGCGGTGACCGTTTCGGCTTTATTGTTGGGATTTGGTGTAGAGAGAGTGATATTTGGTATTAGAAGGATTTGGAATTGCTGCCTATGGGTGGTTTAGGTTAGTCTCTGTAGATCACCATCGATGCTTGACAAAATTAGAAAGGATGCATACAAGGTCAAAATATCGAACTTGAAGATGGGATTTAATTTCCCAATATGCCGAAATTCCAAAACCATAGTCGAGCCATTGCCGGACTGTGTGAAGTTAAGCCCCACGCGCTCTGAGGCAAAAACTTCCGCCACCAGGATGTTTAATTGCATGCTATAATCCTGCCATCGCGATCCTTTGAATGCCCCCGTGGGGCTAGAAACCTGGAATAACCTCACATCGGTCGCAAATACTCCCGTAGTGTGGTTTAAGAAAGGGATGTTGTAACATGCGGCCATCCCCGAAGGGTTGGCAACCGAGTTCCTGGTACCCAGCGCATCTTGACAGTGGGAAGTAGCCGAGCTATTGAACTCCCGTTCATCAAACGGCTGGTTGACATTTCGGCGATAGATAGGGACTGTTGCTATATGCTCAGTTGGATGGTGTTGGAGATGATCAGTATCCCTCCAAGAGAGAGCATGGGAGAAATGTCGAAGTATGTCATATTTGGCGTTGCATGGCTGTATTAATGTCGACGACGACAACAAAATTAGAATGTTGGCGATGGCCCGCATCGTCAATACATTAGCGAAGAGAATATCGAATGCAGAAATTAAGTCGCCGCTAAGATGTGATTAAAAAGAGCCGTCATTGACCGTCCAGCGGCATTGACGTCAAAGAAAAGTCGAAATGTCAAATGGCGGCTAGTGGAAGAGAGACCAGCTGCAAGATGCAGAAGGGAAATTCAATTTCCCTTGAAAGCGACGAGAAAGCGAAGGATAGGGAGCGAACACTCCATAGAAGAGGAGACAGCGCTGGGTGGAGGTAGAGGAGGGATACCACACAGAACAGAGTGATGGAGATTGGAGTCGAGAAGGATCGAAAGAAAGATTATATATGTAAAGAGCAGATGTACCTCACACGCAGAAGTGAGAATAATGCATGGGGTATGTACTGGGGGGTAGAGGTATATATTGGATGGGACTTAAAACCCACGAGGGTACAGAAAGCAGTCTATTCTAGGGTCAGCAGGGCCCATTTTAGCATTCGTATCCTACCAGAAACGAGAAATAAAATCGCCACACTTCGGAGGACAGGTGGTAGCTATGGCTAATATGTTGAAGACCGAAGGAAGCGCGAAGGCAACTCTATGGTTGGATGGGATGGGCGACAACAATGAAAAGGGACGTCTGTTCTGGATTGGTTCCAGTGGAGGAGATTCACTCAATTGGCCATTCGGATGGAGCTAATCCCTGGCCTATAGCGCATGCTTATTATTCTGCAGCGAAGTGCGAAAAGGACCGTGAGCCAACCGGCATGAAGCAACTGGGGGCCAACGAAGTCTAAGATGCCCAGGGACCAGGACCCAAGTAGCTTCTCTGCGCCGTGAGTGGCTGGCTTTTCTTAGAAACAAAACACTTGCAGGGTGATCGGGATCCAATGCACGCCTGCGAAAGTCTTTTCACCTTGATGAGGTGACACGCTTGTCGTCTCATCTGTTCTACATTGTTCTGGCCAAGAAGCCCGCAAAAACGAGTCGTTGGCGCTGATTTGCGTTGAGATGAGACTTCTGGAGATGAGAGCGTGCCAAACCATCTTTCTGGTGCTAATAGTTATTTAATTAATTGTCTTGCTTGTCTCAGAACCCTTATTTTAACTGTTCTATATGGCGGAACAAGCCAGTCAGGTTGAGGTTGATCGTCTACGCGCTGGACCCCATCCCCTGCTTCACTTGGACTTCTTCCAGGGTTAACAAATCTTTCTCCGGGGAAGGCCAGTGCTTACGAACGATAGGGCATCCTGGGCGGCTTGCAGGGTATATAACCTTCGAAAGCCCTCCATGTAACGTTTCAATTCAGACTGCACGCCTGCTCGTTAATAGCTAGCCTTTCGGTTCGGCTCGATGTTCGCCAAAGCCAAAGCCCCCAGAGCGTATATATTTTTATATAGTTATAGTTACATGATTAGTTATCGATTGTGCATTGGAGTTGAATTGGCTGATCAATGAACGATAACTATTCGGATCAAAGTTATTTCAAATCATATTTTCGTCTGGCTTCGCTTGGCTGGAAGTTTTGAGTGACGACCAGCCTCTTCAATGGAAAAAGAATGAAGATGCTCGCGGAATTACCCATGAGCCATGGCTTGTTTTTGGCCATGAATGATCGATTCACTTGGCTCTTTGTATTAACTAGTTCGTGTTTTGCTTGTAAATCTCCTCCCGTTTCGCTAACAACTTATCGCTTTCCGCACACACCACACACCACACGCTACATATATATGTATGTATGTATGTATATACACACATATCAGCCGGACTCGTTTCTATCGGGCGTATATATAAGGAAAAGAGTAGCGGGGGAGGAAGCAGAAGCACCCTATTTTAAGGCTTGTAGGACACATTCCCAGCTCCAAACTCTTGTTATTGATAGACATAACTCTAACCATCTTCATACTATATAGAAGAGCCTACAAAGGCAGGCAACACCTAAAGGAACGTGGCAATCTGAATATACGGACGGGTGAGTATTAATGTTGTTGTTTAATCTACCCGGCTGGCAGTCTTACTGATCGTCGGCTTACCCCCACCCAGGCCCAAACCCCAGAATATAAATATAATCACCCACCCATCAGGCTTTCTATGGCCTCCATTGGTTTTTTTTTTCGGATCGAACGTTCCCCAAGTTTATATATTTATATATGAGTGTTTTAATCATTCATATCAGGGACCATTCAGTTGCCAGCGGGATTATGAGACGTCATCCGTCATCCGTCATCCGTCATCCGTCTGGGGATAACCTAAATCTAAAAGGATTAGATGATTTTTTTTGCAAACCAATCGAACAGCACTTGATGCCCAGGTAGGCCCTTTACGTATCAGATGTAATATGAGATTAGGTTTCTAATCTCTGCTAGACATGAAATCACACCCAGGCTCAGTGTGGTCGCGGTCAAGCCGTGGAAGTACATCTACTACCCCAGCTGTGGAGATATTCAACTCCCCGGACTATTGGGCCAACAGATGGCAAAAAACCAGTGTGGCCGTGAACTAGATTGATTGAGTCAATACTACTGTTATCCATCCATGGGAATGCCAATACCGAAGATATTTTTACCATGCTCCCGAATGTGGTAAAGAGTGCAGTTTGGCCACAGAATGAGAATAACACCCCTCAACAATATTCCCAAAACCTGATTCTCGATAATTGGGATATTGATAACCACGGGGTTTGTCTTGTCGACATGTGTACATAGGGATAATCAAAAATATATGGAAACTTGCTGGCAGGCGATGGTTGCCTTGAACGCACCAGTCTTATCCCAGGGAAGGCGTTTGTAGTCAAACAGAATTACCGCGAACCAAAAACAAGGGGGAAAGAAAGCCACGTTAGGCTTAAACGGGTCAGTGCGAGCCGATTGAAAAGCCTAAAACCAGTCATATTCCTGTTTACAAACGGAAGAGATGTTGAAATGCTTCTCCTGAGCCTTCTGCTGAGCTCTGGTTGCCGTAACGCACGAGATATTCACTGGGAATCGGGCCCTTAGGCATACATGGCATTAGCAACTTTTGGACCGTTTACATCTCAAAGTAGGTCATCGTCCGCTTCGGTTCTGCCTTTAAACAACCTGGTTAAACCTGTGATATCAATGGTGGCAGTGACCTCTCCGTTGAGCGTACCTTCTGCCGGCCTGTCCTGAGCCTACAGGTATAAATTGGGCGTCTAGTCCCACCCCCCCCCCTCCTCTCTTCTTCCTTTCTTTCCATATCCCTCTACATTCATAATTCACTTTAATTTCTCATATATTTTCTCACACGTTGCTTCTCATTCTAGTCCCATAATACAACAAGAACAATAGAAATGAGACGCCCAAAGGAAAAGGACCGCCGCGTTCCCTTTAATGAGGCGATTGCCCTTTTCAACTTCAAATCCGGTCTTTACGAAAAGGTGAAGCTGGAGGAAAAGAAGCCATCCCCGAAGCCCCCCGTCCGAAAGAGGGGTGTGTCTCCAACGATCTTCGACAAGGGATACGGGCGGAAGTCAGCAACCGCCGGCACCAAAAGAAAGCGGGACAGTGACGACCCGTCAGAGGAATCTACCTCCAGCAGAGCTTCCTCTCTCCTTACAACAGTCAATGGGAGATTTCCGTATGTCTTTAACGCGACATACGACACCTACGAGCGCCTCACTTTCGACAAGGATGGAGCTTATGACCATGATGCAAGCTCTGGAAGGGACGGACTGCTGCCCAGGAGATGGAAGGGGATATCAGGGACCACCGGGCCCTCTCTTTCCCTACCCCCGAAGAGGCGCCGTGTCCCTCAAACCTACAGCCTCGAAGACTGGTTCAAGGGCCTTCCTCTTGCCTTGAAAATGCGCAAGGAATGAAGGGTACGAAAGATGTACCCAGGGCTCTCGGACGAGGAAATAGCTCGGACAAAGCCAAGGCTGGACCCGGTTGATTGAGACCTTGCGATTGATGACGCTTTAAAAATGCTTATTTTTGTAAATGAACCGTAGATCCAAAATGGTCAAAGATGTGAGCGATTATATACTAACAATTTCTGATAGTTTCGACTTGCATAAACTGAACGCGAGTTTTTTTCATCTGGTGTACGGAGTTCTATGTTTTTTTATTATGTATCAGGAATAAGATGTTTCATGTATATGTCCTAGACTCCGTACTTGCTCCGTACTTGAATAATAAACCTGAATATTTCTCTCCTTCTTTCCTTCTAATGTAGGCCTCCTTCCCTTAAATAGCTTCCGGTAAGCACCTTAAACAAGGAGGAACCATGAAGGACGGTGAGGAAAGAAGTCCCCCGTGATGGTCCAAGGTGTTCTTGCTAGCTAACTGTTTGTTGAAATATATAAATATATCTTGGATTCCCTTCCTCCCTTTCTCTTTTCTTCTTTTCTTCCTCTCCCCCCCAGTACCTTTATTGATCTTCACCATCGTTTTATCTCTTTTGATCCTCCGGTCGTTCTTCATATATATTCCAATACACTGTATCCTGTTTTATCCATTTCTGTATTGCTTCCATTCGTTTATTCTTGTTCATCCACTGATATTCGACTTGTTGTTTTTTGTAGAGCCAGCCGTTTGCTCTGAACAGTATCTCTGACCCAGCTTCTTGCTTGTCTGCTTTCTGTTCCCCCTTTTCTTCATCCAGTTCTTCTTTCAAAAAATTTCTGGTTCACATTAGATAGTATTTTCATTCCTGTGTTCGTTCCGTCTTCTGATTTCAATTTTGCTGCACTTGATTTGAAATACCCAGTTCCACAAGCAAGGTTATCCCTAGCTAAAAGAAAAATGGCACCATTCTGCAATCTTTGTGAATGCCTAAAGAGATTTGGACGGGGAACTCAGGAGGAAGAGGATGAGCCTAGGCGTGGACGAACGATGACTCGACGACCTGCTACCCCTGGTTCTGGGCCTAGCAGTGGAGGCACTGGTGGTGGAATATCCCAAGACCCGCCGATCCCTGATATTCCTCATCCCCCTCGCGCCTCAAAATTAAGAACCACCACTGCTAAATCAGCCCCTGAGGCTGATACTGAGCTGTCAGCTATCGGGCCAGCTATCATTGAAGAGAATCCAGACGATGTCATTGCTCCATGTCAGACAAGAACTGAGGTGCTAGTGGCCCCAGTCCAAGATGAAGCAGTAACCGACCCGCCGTTGCTCTCTGATTCATCGTCTTGGAAAACTTCGTTGCATTCAAAAAGCCCACAGGAGTCAAGCCCCGCTGCGTCATTATCAAGTGCAACTACACCTGACGGCAGCGATACCGCCGTGGCAACTGATAGACGTAAATTCCCCAGACACAAGATGAAAAGTATTGAGGGATGGAGTCTTTCAGTCCAAGGAGAAACTGCGAGCTACAGCAATGACAAAATTAAAGCTGAAGATTCTGAGAACCAATTCGACGCTAAGGCAGAGTACTGGGGAACCTGGGACGACCAAAGCGACAAAGACACTGGGGAATTTGGCCGTGAAGCTAGGATCGAAGCCCGGAAAGAAAAGCTCGAGAGAGACAGGGTGAAAAAGGCGCAAGCACAAACGAGGAGAATGAGAAGGGCGCACAGTATGAGGAGATCAGCCAGAGCACGCATAATGATTGACGTTGGACCCGCTGCTGTGTGAGACGATTTCAACAAATTGAACTACTCGAACTTTTTTTGCTTTTTTTTCTTCTTTGCCTTCTGTGGGTTTCAAATCGTCACAGTGCCTGTACATGGTCAATTGCTGTTAATTATTGTACTTGTTGCTTTTCCATTGTTTTTTTTATGGCTGGGATAGCCGCCACTCCTTTTGTGCTACTCCAAGGAGAGCAATTAATAAATAGTTAGAACCAATGGAAGATAATTATCTCCATTTAATATATCCTCTCTTTTTAGCTCGTAACTAGGAATCGGGAGGTACCTAAGTTAACTAGGGAATATAGAGGGGAGGTACTTGCCAACCGACAATTGATAGAATCAGGTTCAAGCATTCCAACGTTTATATTCTTTAGCTAAGGATTGGATATTGTAAGGTAACAAAAGATCTGGAAACAAAAACCGGACAAGGATGTCTAAAAAGGGGGTATTAATGAAAGTTCTCATTAAATCATAATCATTCCACACGTTAAACCTTGGCTCGCTATTTCCTCTTAGATGAATTGATGAGTTTCTTTTTAATATGCTTCGGCATCTTCTTTGCTCGTTGCTCCCGCTTTTCTTCCTTCACAAGCCGTTTGTGATCGCGTTTGACGTCTTTGTCTTCAAATCGTTTACCCCGAGGCGGCTTCTTTGCAAACGGGTCGAATTCATCTGCATCACCTGACTGAGAGCCGGAGTCGGATACAGACACACCGCCAGATGCATCGGAGCCCTCGTCGTCTTCGTCCTTTGTTTCATCGGTAGCCGAAGCCTTCTTCTCCTTGTTCGTTGGAGCCAAGAGCTCGCGATAGACGAGCTCGTCTCCCTTGCCCTGGCGGAATTGTTCGACGTCTCGCTCAATATCGTAGACTTGTTCGAGGGTCTGGGGAATATATTGTTGTCGGAACACGGCGGTATCGACTTCATCGTTCTTCTGCCCGTCTTCTGTCAATTCATTGTCCTCCTGAAGATCAGCTCTGGATGCGAAAAGTTTCTCTAAAGCAGCAATCATCTGCTCATTATCTCCAGAAATAGCTCGAGGACCTTCGTTAAAGGTAATGAACTCGAAAATTGTCCGTTCAGGAAGGGTTTCAACGCCTTTTCGGCGGAAGAAATCGCTGACATTCTTTATATCCATGCGCAGGAATTCTAGACTTCTGGGGTGATCGTGCTCGACGCTCTGACTGACATCGATGATGTAGAGTTTATGTTTGTGGTACAGAACATTGTATTCGCTCAGATCAGCATGAACCAGCCGGCAGTCTTGGTACATTGTTCTCATATGCCCAATGAGCTCCATGTACAAGCTTCTCCAACGTGATTCCTGGTCTTGATCTTCGAGATGCACATCCTTCAACCGAGGAGCTGGAATACCTTTGGAATTCCCCAGGAATCCCATCACAAGCACATGTAACCGGAGATAGAGGGGTTCAGGGCACGGGATACCGGCGTTGTGAATGCGTTTCAAATTTCGCATTTCTTTCTCAGCCCAGACCTTGACCATTGCACGGTTGTTTGACTTGTTGTATCCTTGTTTGAATCTGAATTCTCCCGTAACATATTTGTCTCTGTCTTTGAATACCAGGATACTGGTCTTGTACACCTTGATTGCTCTCTGTAAAACCTCTCCTTCATTTTCTGGCTCAGACACAGCGTGGTACACATTTGCTTCCTTTCCCGTGGAAAGACAGCCGTTAACCTCCGACACAACATTTCTATTGATCATCTGCAGTAAAATCATGCGTGTTCGAGGGTCCAGAACCTGTTCAGATGTGGCTCGATCACTCTTATCCGCACCCCGCCCGCCCTTTGCTCCAAGACCCGACTGTAAATCATCCAGACGAAGTCGACCAGCATGCCGTACCAAGGTGGATATTTGATCGTCTACCTTTGCATGCGTATTGACATTCGGTTTCTGAGGGTTGCGCTTCGGAAATGAGGAAATGGGGGCATTAGCATCAGCAGCAACTTCATTAATTTTTCGTTGCCGGTTGTACGTCTTGGTAAAATCTGCCGGGTTAGAGGATGCGAACTCTAGATCATCGAGGTCATCGTCAAATATATCGTCGTAGTCTTCATCTTCATCATAGAAATCGTTGGCGGGGTCAGAACCTGTCTCCTGCACAGGCTCTTCTCCAACCTGAGGGATCTGCTGTTCGGTGGGATTGTTCTCAGCAAGCTGAGCTGCACTTGCTTCGGTGGCCGTAACCATGATCAAGTCTTGAAATGAAGAAGTATTTCGTATCTCGTATCTAGATTGCTTCTTTCGTGGATTCAGTAAGTTAGTTTTTGTTTCTTGTTCAATTTACCCCTCCATCCCTCTTGAACAATTTAATTTTTCTAGAACGTGATGTCGCTAGCCCTAACGCCGCTTTAAGCCAACCTCAACGCGCTTCTGGTGCCTGGAAATCAATCAACGCGTTTCTCCTCCTGGACGCAGAACAGCTTCGTCAATCCGTCTTCTAACGCTTTTTATCGCCGACCCGAAGGGCTAGAGCTATTTTATCAATTGCTTTAGATCCAACTATGTTCGTTTAGTTGTCGCAATAGTGTTTTCTGGCTGCGGAATCCTTGAACTCTAGTCAAAATGTTCGTTAAACAGATCATCATCCAGGGCTTTAAAAGGTATGACCGAGCTAGATTTCAATTAATCCTCTTTTTCTTCTGGAAAAATAGCTGACCTGTTTTGTTTTCCTTGGTCGCAGCTATAAGGATCAGACCGTTATCGAACCTTTCTCTCCAAAACATAATGTGATTGTTGGTCGCAATGGATCTGGTAAAAGTAACTTCTTCGCGGCGATTCGCTTTGTCCTTAGCGATGCCTACACGCACATGGGAAGAGAAGAGCGCCAGGCGCTATTACATGTATGCCTCAGATGCAACCATTTCTACTGTAATTAGGTCGGGACTAACATAATGTAGGAAGGCGCTGGGTCCGCTGTCATGTCCGCTTACGTTGAGATCATCTTCGACAACTCAGATGACCGATTTCCCACCGGAAAAGACGAAGTAATCCTACGGCGTACGATTGGGCTAAAGAAGGACGAATATACGCTGGATAGGAAAAACGCTACAAAGGCTGATGTTATGAATCTACTTGAATCTGCTGGTTTCTCGAGATCCAACCCTTATTACATCGTGCCTCAAGGTCGCGTAACCACTCTCACGAACATGAAAGATTCTGAGCGGCTTGTTCTTCTCAAAGAGGTTGCCGGAACCCAGGTTTATGAAGCTCGACGCACTGAATCTTTGAAAATCATGAACGAGACAAACAATAAGCGGGTGAAAATCGACGAATTACTGGACTATATTAACGAAAGACTTGGCGAGCTTGAAGAAGAGAAGGACGAGCTAAGAAGTTTTCAAGAGAAAGACAGGGAAAGAAGATGCCTTGAATATACCATTTACTCCCGCGAGCAACAAGAAATTGCTGCCGCCCTCGAAAATATCGATGACCAGAGACAAGCTGGAGTTGAGGGTACTGATGCAAACCGCAATCGCCTCAGTCAAGGCGAAACTGATATTGCGCAGGTCGAGACCGAAATTGCTGAGCGAAAACAGCAGATTGAACTGCTTAAGCTAGAGAAAAGTCAATTGGAGGATGATCGACGTGAGGCCTCTCGGGCCCTTGCGCAAGCTGAATTGCAACGTAAAGCCCTCACTGAGGGTCAGTCAGCTGCCCAACAAACCAAAGCTCAACAGGATGCAGACTTATCCAGGGTTGAATCTGCGATTAAGGAGCGTGAGAGCGAGTTAAGCAAGCTCGTTCCCGAATTTAACAGTATAAAAGAAAAGGAGGACCTCGCCAAAACCAAATTAAACGAAGCAGAAACAGGAAGACAGCGACTATATGCGAAGCAAGGTCGAATTTCTAGGTTTAAAAGCAAGTCAGAGCGAGATAAGTGGTTGCAGCGTGAAATTCAAGAGACATATACCCAGTCGTCAACCATCAAAGCGGTAAGAATGCAAACGTCTGAAGAGACTAAAGAGCTTGAGAACGAGATTGCCGCACTAGAACCGGAGGTTGAACTTCTCCGAAAGCAACTTGATGGCAGGGGTGATAATATACAATCAATTGAACAAGAGGTTCAAGCTAGAAAGGATGAGCGAGATAAACTGATGGATCAGCGAAAGTAGGTCCCTTGCTATTTCTAAAAATCTCACTACAGGAACCTAACAAGTTTTCTGCTTTCGTCTTTTAGGGAATTATGGAGAGAAGAAGCCAAACTCGATTCAATAGTGTCCAATGCATCTTCTGAAGTTGACCGGGCTGAGAGGGCTCTCTCGCACATGATGGATCGCAATACAAGTAGGGGCATTGCAGCCGTGCGCCGTATTAAGAGGCAGTATGGTTTGGAAGGAGTGTATGGCACCCTTGCCGAATTATTTGATGTCAGCGACCGATATCGCACAGCTGTGGAGGTTACAGCTGGCCAAAGCCTTTTCCATTATGTGGTAGACACGGATGAAACAGCGACCAAGGTCCTAGAGATCCTTCAAAAAGAGAAATCCGGTAGAGTCACCTTTATGCCTCTGAATCGACTTAAGTCGCGGCCAGCCAATATTCCGCGGGCTAGTGATACCATCGCGATGGTTGAAAAATTGCAATATGACCCTGCGTATGAAAAGGCATTCCAACAAGTGTTTGGCCGAACCATCATTTGTCCTAATCTTCAAATCGCGTCACAATACGCTCGTAGCCACGGCGTCAATGCAATTACACCCGAAGGTGACCGATCCGATAAACGGGGTGCGTTGACTGGAGGCTTCCACGACTCCCGCAAATCTCGTCTTGATGCAACCAAAAATGTTACGAAGTGGCAAGACGAATTGGACGCAAGGAAAGCTCGCGGAGTTGAGATTCGAAAAGAACTTGAGAAAATGGACCAGCTAATTACCCAAGCGGTTGGCAAACTTCAAAAATCAGAGCAGCAAAGACAACAGCTTCACGGTAATAGCGGACCTCTACGACAGGAAATAAAAAGCAAGAGGGATCAATTACAAAATAAGAAAGACAATCTTGAAGCAAAGCGACGAGCATTCCAGAATATTGAGAACAATTTGGCTTCTTTGACGGACCAAATACGTGCACACGAGGATGAACTCTCTACTCCATTCGAGAAGGCCTTATCCAACCAAGAAGAAAATCGTCTAGAATCTCTCAACTCCATTGTTCAAGACCTTAGGCGCGAGCATTCTGAGTTATCTAGCAGCCGTACTGAACTCGAAACGCGAAAATCTATTTTGGAGGTCGAACTCCGCGAAAATCTCTACCCCCAATTAGATCATCTCACAGGTCAGGGTCTAGATGTTGGTGAAGACACAATCCAAGGGAGCTTAAAGGAGAGCCAAAGAGAAGTTCAAAAGCAAAACAAGACCTTAGAGAAGCTCACTCGGAAATTGGAAGAGGTTGAGAATTCGATAGATGAACAAAATAATGAAGCCATTCAGCTGGAACAACGATGTGCGGATATAAGGAAAGAATTAGAAGAGCTTTCCCGCTCGATCGAAAAACACCAGCGTCGCATGGAAAAGAGCATGCAAAAGCGGGCAGCCTTGACGGCGCAGGCCACTGAATGCAGTGGAAACATTCGAGATTTGGGGGTTCTTCCCGAGGAAGCTTTTACTAAGTTCAAGAATACCGACTCCAATACCATCGTCAAGAAATTACACAAGGCAAATGAGGCCCTGAAGAAGTTTTCACACGTGAACAAGAAGGCATTTGAACAGTACAACAGCTTTACAAAGCAGCGGGAAACATTGACCAAGCGACGAGAAGAGCTCGATGCGTCACATAAATCAATTGATGAGCTGATTATGATTTTAGATCAAAGGAAAGATGAAGCCATTGAACGAACGTTCAAACAAGTGTCAAGGGAATTTGCTCGGGTCTTCGAGAAACTAGCTCCTGCTGGTCGAGGACGACTTATTATCCAAAGAAAGACGGACGCCAGAACAAATCAACAGCCAGAGGATATTGATTCCGATGAAGAGGAATCTCGTCGCAGCGTCGAAAATTACATTGGTGTTGGAATTAGCGTTAGTTTCAATAGCAAGCATGACGATCAGCAGAGGATCCAGCAGCTGAGTGGTGGGCAAAAGAGTAAGTTTCGCGTTTCTCACTCATGACTTGTATGTGGTGATTAATATATGTTTCATTTTCTTAGGTTTATGCGCACTCGCCTTGGTTTTTGCTATTCAGGCTTGTGACCCAGCACCATTTTACCTATTCGATGAGATCGATGCAAACCTTGACGCACAGTATCGTACAGCAGTAGCACAGATGCTTCAATCCATCTCCGAAGAGACCAACGGACAATTCATCTGTACTACCTTCCGGCCTGAAATGCTCCATGTTGCTGAAAAATGCTATGGTGTGAGCTTTCGAAGCAAAGCAAGTACCATTGATGTAGTCTCGCGGGAGGAAGCCCTCAAGTTCGTTGACGAACAGAAGGCCTAGATTACGAGGAAGGCCTTTTACATTCCAAGTCCTACTTTTTGTCTATTTCTAGTTCATTGGGTCAATGTGGTTTAGCGGTTATTTACGATGGAGTTTCATGGATTAATAGTAATCCCTACGATATTTAACAATTTGATGTGTCCATATATTTTCTCACTGAATCAATCAAATGCTGAATGAATTGTAATTTTTGGGGTTAAAAAAACGCTAGCTAAATCTTTCTAAACGTTGATAATCTTCTATCTCTCTCCCTCTGTGCCTGTATGTTCATCCCTAAATCCTGGCGAAATCATCACATAGCCACTTTTGCATGCTCACCAGTCCACTCGACGAGAATCTCCTCAGGAACAGCCCTAACGAGAACATGAATATGCTCAAGCGCCCTCACGCTTTGTAATGACGTCCAATTCTTAAACCATTGAACCCGATCCGGCGCATCGTCAAAAACCTTTGACAGCCGCGCTATAAAAGTCCTCGATACAAAGTCGTCAATCAACTTCCGAGATTCGTCTGTGACATCACCATCCCCAGGCGTGACAGCAATTTTGGGTTTTAACCAAACGCATAGGTGGGTGATATCAGGCATCAGTCCATAAGGCCAGTCGTTTCGAAGAATTAGAAAATCGTTCGGATCCGCGAATGGAATCGGATTTACCGCCAGGGTCTGGGGATCTGCTGTTATAGGCCATCGAAGGCGCTCCTGGCATATGTAGTTCATAATAGAGCCGTATTTCTCCTTGATGCCGGTGGTCCATGCAAGATAGCGACGCAGATCAGAGGGTGTGCGTTTGAGAAGTTCGAGTTTGTTTTGAGCTGTTGAGGAAACAATGTAGGGGGAATGGACGAATTAGCTAGGACCAACTCTAGTTCCCTACATTCCAATCCCCAGCATTGACCTAAATACTACCAGGATGGATGACGAGGTTAACCTATTATGTCTTTCAACTCTTCCCAATCATGGTAGACGAACTCTTCGTCCGTCTGGCCGAGCACCGCATGGTCGGTTTCAGTGAGGAAGAAGGGAGGGGGATCTGTAGTGGCGGAAGAGGGCATTTTTCCAATGTTGATAGATCTTCAACAGGAGATGAATATTATCAAGTCTCTTAAAAATAAGGAGTCAATATGGAATAAATGCACTCTACAATTAACTACCTCTAGGTAACGGTAGTTGAGGCAGAGATTATGTTGAACCAACGTCCTTGTGTCTTGTTTGTACTGTTTGTCCTAGCTCACTGGCCCAGGCCCAGCTTTAAATAATAAAAAAAACCAACCTACAACATATCTCACTATTATATTGATGAACGGTGTTTACAAGCATAGGAAGTTGCCGTCGTAGAAGATATCTCAAGTAATTACCTAGCAGACATCACGGAGAATAAGGGGGCGGTATAGGGCCTTTGCGTTCCCTAGCTACGGCGAAATCGGTTCCTTAATCTTCTATCCTTAGTTATGCGGCTGTAACTATATATCCGGAAATCTCTTCTCGAACATAGGCTGATAATAGATTAGATGTTAATCATTATTTCTTATGTATATTGTGATTCTCCTCGGAGTTAGTATGAACTGAACGGAAATGAATTCAATTCTCTAGAACGATATCTGTTACTAAGCACGGGTCCAGGAACGGTTGGTGACGCCACAAGAGGAAAAAAAAAATGGATCAAATGAATGAGGAATGAAGGAATTAGGTTGAATTCTGATACTCTTTGCCGGTTCTTCCACGCGACGTCCGCTCTGCCTCTCTTTCGATCAATTGCACTGCGATCTGTTCCTGGCTAGCATGAGGTGAGTGTTTGTTTATTTAAGAACAAGATACAGCCGCCACATTCCGGCTTGCACCATTCACCCAGCTCAACAAAATCCGCATTCAACGAGTATCGGTCTAACCTTGCTCCCGGCCTTAGTTCGCTTACATCCAGCAGTAATATTAACGGTATCTACATTCCGGTGGTTCTGCTAGTGGTTGGCACTGCGATTGTGAGGATGGAGTGGGTTATTTATGCCACTGCTTTGGCCGTGATATTGGGAACATGGAAGTTTCTGAGTGACCGTATGGCTGCCCTGTTCTTCTTATTAGTCAGTACTACAGTCTTGCTAATCTGGTGATTGCATGTGTTTAGGACCGAGAAAGGTTCTCAAGCCAACCGAATTCCAGAAGTTTGTGCTCAAGGAGAAAACACTGGTTTCACACAACGTCGCAATCTATCGCTTCTCTCTCCCGCGGCCAACTGACACACTGGGTCTGCCAATTGGACAACACATCTCCCTTGCGGCTTTGATCCCCGATCAGACAAAAGAAACCGTTCGATCGTATACCCCGATATCATCTGACGAGGATGCTGGTTACTTTGATTTGCTTGTTAAGTCATATCCACAGGGCAACATTTCCAAACATCTAGCTGGCCTGAGAATTGGTGACACCATGAAGGTTCGTGGGCCAAAGGGTGCTATGGTTTACACTCCCAACATGGCTCGCCATATTGGAATGATTGCTGGTGGAACGGGTATCACCCCCATGCTACAGGTTATCAAGGCTATCATCAAAGGCAGGCCAAGGAATGGAGGAAATGACACCACGAAGATTGACCTTATTTTCGCCAATGTAAATCCGGAAGATATCCTCCTCAAGGAAGAGCTTGATATTTTGGCCAAGGGAGACGATGACTTCCGCGTTCACTATGTCCTGAACAACCCTCCTGAGAAATGGAACGGTGGTGTTGGTTTCGTTACCCCTGATATGATTAAGGTCAGAGATTCATTCGCCCCTCTGTTTACTGTGAATATTAACTCATAATATAACTTTTAGGCCCATCTACCTGCACCCGCAAATGACATCAAGATCATGATCTGCGGGCCCCCACCAATGGTCAGCGCGATGAAGAAGGCAACCGAATCCCTGGGTTACAAGAAGGCTGGTCTCGTCAGCAAGCTCGAGGACCAAGTGTTCTGCTTCTAGACGGATTCTTAAGGAAAAAATAAAATATTGCCATTTGAATCCACCAGATCAGTGGTAATTAGAAGGAAATGACTAGACGATTCTGCAACTGTGATATTAGGACATTTAAGTATATTGCCGAAAATTTTGGCGCCCAAGATCAGCATTTATTTATTAATTGTATGGATTACTATTCTGAGTGTAAATAGCACCCCTCCATATGTAACACTCATGTTTTAGGATTTTCATGCTGTTCCCCCACACAGATGGTGCCCTGGTGCATGAATGCACTTCTATCTACACCTAGCGAAATTATGAAAGCGCGATGTAAAACATGAGAATGCTGTGCAAGTAACAGAAAGGATGATATAGCCTGCAGAATAAATTAACCATACGATCTCAGTCAAAGGAAGTCGCGTTTGCTGTGGTTACGTTAGTTACTACATGGTCAATCAACCAGGACGCGCTCTCCCATGGATCGAGACAACTTGGACTGGAAGAATTTACCGCCAACAACCCGCCAACCGCCTCTCTACCACAATCATTCCCCATTTACTCACTTATCGAGGTCATCGCCATACGAATCAATCAACAAAAGTTCTTCAGATCTTTTTTTGGTAACAATTAGTTATGTGTTGTCAGACCTCAGATTATTTAAACGGCTATTCCCTTCCCCAGAAGACTCCGCGATGATTGGACATTCACGTTATCCCAGCCTAGAACATGAGGTAGAGGCAGCTGAATTGCTTCAGTCCTTTCTCTCCGTCTCCTCCAGCTCCTCATCTCGCAACCCGCCTCCACTAGTTCCGTCGAAGCGTTCCCTTGACAATACTGATACGGAAACTTCTGAAGATAATGACACATTGTGCTCACCTGTCTGCTCTACGATTCGAATAACAAGGCCTCCCAGGCGGAGTCGGACAGCTCCTGTGAACTATTTTGCTCCTAGACCTGGGTTTCGTGGTTTCGAGGAAGAACTTGACAATGGCCCTCCTACTCCAATTCTATCGACCCCCTCCCCTCCTCCTGCCGCTCCCATTGACGGTCGGTCTTTTTTGACTGATGCATCAAATGGGACGCTCTCTACCCCATCTACATGTCTATATACACATCTTTCTAACTCTGGATTCCGGAGCATGCGGAAAGATTTGTCTAGTATATCTGCCCTTCTTCGATCTCGCGAACTTGGGTATGGCCTTCATAGGGCAAGATTGAGGGTAAACCAGGCAATTACCGGGATTACCACGTCGAAATGGCACGCCACAAAATCATGGAGAGGAGGCTCCAAGGCTATACTCAACACTTCTTGGTCTCCAGATGGAGTCCGATACATAGCAGGCACTGCCACAGAGTGTGATGCTTCTTCAATACAATACAATAAGGGAAATAACCTGATAATAGGCGATATGTCTATCAACAAAGTAAAGGAGCTGCCAGAACATCGCGTTCCCCGAAGTTCCATATACTCAAGTGAAGTAAGCGGAACCTCTAGCCCCGAAGTTTACATGACAGTTAGTAGTGTTGCCTGGGCTACTGAAGAGACATTTTTTACCGCGAGCTACGACAAAACAGTAAAAATATGGAATTCGCCCAGTTACCAGGACACAAAGTGCGTTGGCACACTACGACATCCTGACAGGATCCAGGTCATGGCACTGTCCAGCTTCTATAACCGGTATCTTGCTACTGGATGTGATGACCCATCAAATCATTTTCGGTTGTGGACGATGGGCAATAGTTATTTCCAAGCTATTCCACTGGAAACAACTCACCGTCATAAACAGCCAACCAATATGGTACCTTCGTGTTTAGCTTGGGGCACAACTTCATTATCGAAAAATATGCTGATAGGTGGACTATCAGGTAAAGACTCTGAGATTGAGGGAAGCCCTCCTAAAACTGGACATTTAGCTCTATGGCAAATAGAAGAAGCCGGAGTAAAGCCACTAAGCTTAACACCCAATAGCCACAATGTTTTTGATGCCAAATGGCATCCTAATCTACCAATTTTTGTGGTTGGGAATACAGTGGTATCTGGCCGCTCAATAGGTATTGGTTCGGATATTCGGTCCTTTGTACGGACGTATGAACCTTTGAGGCAAAAAAGATGTGTCCAGGAGTTTGACTGCCCTGCATTAGACATTAATGATGTATCATTCTGTCCAGTCAATGACAACTACGTTTCAGCTAGCTGCACGGATGGTGTCACATATGTTTGGGACTACCGAAACCCAGCACACGTCCTTCACACCCTTAAGCATGGCCCTCCAAATGCACAGTTCGATAATTCACTTGCACGAGAACAAAGCGACGATGGAGTACGTCTTGTGCTTTGGGGTAACGATGCATCTCAATTTTACACCGGATCGTCAGATGGCTGTCTGAACAGGTGGAATGTCCTACTAGCGCCTGAAGATGTAAAGGCACAGACAGTAGCATCCTTCGACCATGAGATTGCATGCGGGTCATTTTCTCCTGATAAGACGAATATACTAATTGGGGATGCAGGCGGCGGAATCCATATACTCTCTAATGCCCGCTCGTCAGATAACGATTCTAGCATTGTCTTTAAACGCGCAGGTGATGACACCAACCACCATCCTGAAGCTCAAGAAGACATCGAGATGCAAAAAGACGGGATACAAGAAGCCAACGAGCTGATTGCTTCAGGCCGCCTTGTCCGTCATCCAGTTTTTGGGGTAGGGAAAGGACCGAAGTATGATGGTCCATGGGCCAGGTGGGCTCGTCCAACCGACTCAACCGGCGAGATGGCGACCGTTCCGCTTAAGCCCGAGATACAGATCACTCAGTTGTACGGGCCCCCTGTCACCGAACGCGCAGAACTGGATGAGGCATCCATGAATCTGGTTGGACTACAAATTGAGATTGCAAAACACCGGAATAAAATGGTTCGGGAGGTAATTGTCATTGATTGAGAGGATCCAGTTCGTTCGGTTTTCTTTTCTTTTTGATAAGGGAAACAGATTTGGATGTACAGTGTTCCAAACAGGCCTCTTTGCAACTATTTGTACAATCAATTAGACTTGTTCCATAAATAATGAAATAAATATCTAACTAATAAATAAAAATACATCAGTTCAACTTGATCTCGTGTTGGAAGCTCACGTGTATGAGTCAAGGAAAAAGCAAAAAAAACCTTCATTTCAGGGTTGAGTCAAAAGATGAAGAATTGAAGGTGGGTAAAGAGATAGTTAAAGATAGAGAGTAACCTGTTAACTAGTTGTTTGATTTTAAATATTTTATTAAAGGTGAGAAAAACCTTCTGCAAATTCAAACCCCACCCCTTCTCTATCTCTTCATCTGTAGCTCTGAATGCACCTTCAATTCGTGGTTCAACGCCCATTCAACTTCAGTATCTCCAGCGTGCAACGGTGTGCTCCGTATTTTTCCAGCGCCTGCATTCTACCCAACCTAACCCCGCCATCTTCACGCCCTCGTTCACCCACTACTACATATCCTTGGAGGAGGCGCCCTTTAACGCCATCGATCACCCGCCGCCCGTTGACAATCCCGCCGCAATCCAACATGGCCGCAGACTTCGTTCCTTCGCTCGATAGCCTTTCAATTCACCCAACTTTTGCCAATTGCTACCCCGCCGCCAACCCTGTGGACAAGTACCGCGCACATGTCGCAGAGTTGGTTGCTCAGACTCTTGGGCTACAGCCGGAGTTCGTCTACCCCAAGGTCCAATGGGCCAGTACATTGGACAAGGGCGATCTTGTTCTAGCGGTATTGTCCTCTTCCCTAGTGATACAGCATATCGTTATAGCTCTTTTTGCTGACAAGAAATTTTTGTTACCGATATATAGGTTCCAGCCTTACAAGTCAAGGGGACTCCGCCAGCACAGGTCGCAGCGCAAATCGTTGCGGGCTTTCCAGAATCTGACCTGGTCGAGAAGCCGATCGCCGAGGGTGTGCATCTCCGAATTTTCTACAAGCCTCAGCCTCTTACCAAGGAGATCATTAGATCTATCTTGAAGCAGAAGAATACATTTGGCTCGAATCCCCATCTAGGTCTTCGGAACCCAAAAAACCCAGAGGAGGGAAAGAAACGAATTATCGTCGAATTCTCGTCTCCTAACATTGCTAAGCCTTTCCACGCGGGTCACCTTCGAAGCACAATCATTGGAGGGTTCCTGGCAAATCTGTACACTGTTTTAGGTTGGGATGTGGTTAAAATGAACTATCTAGGTGATTGGGGGAAGCAGTATGGGCTGCTTGCGACGGGATACAAGAAGTACGGCAGTGAGGAAGAGCTGCTCCGAGACCCTATCAACCATCTATTCGAGGTTTACGTGAAGATCAGCAGGGATGTTGAGGAGGAAAATAAGCCAATCAAGGAATTGAAGGAACAGATCAAGACAATGAAGGAGAAAGACGAAGATGTGAAGGATCTAGAGGAAACGGTCGAGGCTCTTGTCGATGTTAGTTACGATGAGAAGGCAAGGCGGTATTTTAGAAGCATGGAAGATGGAGACGAAGCTGCCCTGTCTCTCTGGAGGCGATTCCGTGAGCTTAGTATTGAAAAGTACAAGAAGACATACGCCCGACTCAACATCGATTTCGATATTTACTCTGGAGAATCCCAGATCAAGGCCGACAGTTTAGCAAAATCATACCAGGCAATGAAGGACGCCGGTGTTTCGGAAGAATCCGACGGAGCTGTGGTTGTTGATTTTGCAAAACATGGAGCTAAGAAGCTTGGGAAGGCCATTGTCATTCGAAAGGATGGCACGCCTCTCTATCTTACTCGAGACATTGCGGCGATTGTCGAGCGAGATGAAGCCCTTTGTTTCGACAAGATGCTGTATGTTGTTGCGGCCCAACAGGACCTCCACCTTGCTCAACTTTTCAAGGTCACCGAGTTGGTGGGCAAGAAGGACCTGGCGAGCAAATGTCAACATGTTAACTTCGGCATGGTTAAAGGTATGAGTACCCGAAAGGGACAGGTCAAGTTCCTGGATGATATTCTGAGAGATGTGGCCGATAAAATGCACGAGGTTATGAAGAAGAATACCGCCAAATATGAACAGATCGAAGATCCGGCTCATACCGCTGATGTTTTGGGTATAACCTCCGTCATGGTACAGGATATGAGCGGTAAACGGTGCGTGATCCCACCCTCCCCTAAAATCAGAGCGAAAACGGACGAAACAAAAGAAGATTCTGTTTTATATTCTATTATTTGTTCTACTGTTTTTCTTTTTCAAGGTATCTATTTACTAATATTTGGTACAGGATCAACGGATACGAATTCGATTTGGAAAAAATGACCTCTTTCGAGGGTGACACAGGGCCATATCTTCAATACGCTCATGCTCGAGTGTGCTCCGTGACCAGGAAGGCCGAGATTAACCCTGAAGAGCTTGATGGCGCCGACTTGACCCTTCTCACGGAACCCCACGCGATTGACTTGATTCGATTGCTTGCACAATGGCCCGATGTTGTGCACAACACATCCAAGACACTTGAACCTACCACTATTTTGACATATCTATTTAGAATGACACACATGCTCAGTTCAGGGTATGATACGCTGAGGGTTGTGGGAAGTGAGCCGGAGTTAAAGAAAGCTCGGATGGCGCTGTATGAGTCTGCCAGACAGGTTCTGCATAATGGAATGAGGCTGCTAGGACTTAGTCCTGTTGCACGGTACGTTGAAATTTCTTTCGCCGCCCCGTTTTTTTATTTTTATTTTTGCATTTATATTATCATTCTTGCATTTCTTATGGAGGGGTCGATGAACTAATGAATTCTTGCCGCAATCTAGGATGTAATCATTTAATTCTCTAGAAAGATAGGAGAGAAATAAAAAAGAAAGTATCAGATATTTGAAATAAGTAAAAAAAAAAAAAAAGGTTTCTCTTGTTGTTTTCAAAAATACCAAATTCACATCTCGTAGAAGTGTGTGTTCATCCGTGCAACAGTCCTTTTTTTGAGTAGTTAACAAACCCAACATGCGACTCCAAAGTACCACTCAACCAACCCTTTCAGCCTCAAAGATGGACAGCAAAAAGGCGCGCGTGAGTCACAAGCCAACGAAGCAGATGGAAGAGAACAGAAAGGAAACGAAAGGAAAAGAACAGGGAAAAAATAAAAAAATAAAAAAGAAAGGGAAAAAGAAAAGAAAGAGAGAATATAGTTTTGGTTGGATGGTTTCTGTGTGCATCACGGATGCCTAAGATTCGTCGGTTTTGCTGCCCAATGAGTCCCACGAGTGCCTTGGTGTACTGAAGCTAATTTCGCATGCCCCGCCAATGAGACCTGGAGCCGACGAAGAGTCTTTTCACATGGACAGGGTCCCCTTTGACGAGGGGATGGAGGGATGGATGGAATTTACCGTGGATCGATTGGCGGCGGCCCAAAAAGCACGAATCAAAAACAAAAAAAAAGGGTAGACGAGGGGAAGACATAAAACCGGGACTGGAATTAAATTTTAAAGTCAATGTATATATATTATATAACTTTACAACTGTTTCGGTTGAGCATGTTTCATTGTAGTTATCTCATAAGTATATACTATACAGAAGAAAGGGTTGTTTTTTTTCCTATTCTGGAAGAAGCATGAGTTGAAAGGAATATCAACAATATATTTTAAGTTAATATATCTAATATCTAGAAGTGGAGCTCCCCGAGTCACAATCCTTTATTTTAACATATGACATCAGACTCTAATCTCTCTCTCTCTCTTTTTTTTGTAACTAGTGAACTGAAATATAAATGAAATGAGAAAAAAAAAAGTCAAGGCATCTAATCAGACTGAAGACTCTCCTCAAAAAAGATATCCCACCTTCTCTGAGAATGTGTAATTATACCCTTGTTCGTCTATGATGAAAATAAAAAGAGGTACACTCCGATGATATTATACGCTCTTCTCTTATTTTTTCAGTCCAAAGCCGGAAAATGATCGGGATTCTGTATAAAAAGCCACCTTTTGCTTCGTTCCCACCAACAGTGCCGCCAAGGGACAGGCAAGCTTACGCTGGTGGTATTTTTAATCTTAAACTTCGGATATGACAGCATCAGAGAGGGGGAAAAAAAGGAAAAACGAGCGATAACAAGCAGAAGATCGAAAAAAGGGACGATTAAAGCCCCTCATTCTCATTTCTCATTATTTTCCATTCCCCCCTCACCACCATCTCACCCATCTCCCGCCGCCATACGAGGCGTAGGTCAGGCAAATTTGGAAATTTCTGGGTTGAAGAGAGAAAATCACGGAGGGTCATCCTAGTCGCCTCTCTCTTTTCTCTGTTTTCTTCTTTCTCTCCCTTGTCTTGATGTGTTGGTAGTCCCTTTGTTTCCACTTGGGTTGATATCGGGATGGAGGGCGAGAGAGGGCGGAAAAGAAAAAAAAAAACCATCGCGAGGAAGAGGAATGGAAGCCTAAAATGAAATAAATAAAAAATTATTCTGTTTTGTTTGTGACAGCTAAATATCCTTTTCTGTTTTTTTTTTTCCTTTCGTTTTTTCTTTTTTCCCTTCTTCCTTGCAGGCTTTCAAGATGTCAATCAACCCTGGTCCATCTACTTATGCAGCTCTTGAGTGGGCACTTTGTAAAGCACAAAAGAGAAAAAAAGAAGTAATAAGAATAATAAGAAGAAATGAAAAATAATAAATAGAAAAATAGTGAGAGAAAAAAAATTCTGTCTTGCTTCTCAACAGGCTATCGGCTTTATCCTTATTTTATTTTTCTCTAGAAGACGAGAAAACGAACGGATTTCTTGATGCCATCGCGCCTGTTTGAGGATGTGGAAGTGACTTTTTTTTTGTCTTCGTCCTTCAGCCCATGTTTCGTATTATTATTCTTGTTATGTCTGTTTATTTATATCGCCTGATCTCCGTTTGCTCCGTCTGGTGAGCCTCTCGGGAGTGATCACACACACTTCTCTCTTTCTCCTCACACACTCACACACACACACACTCCTCTTTCTTTCCCTCTCGTTTTTCCTCTCGCTCGCTCACATCTCTCTCTCTCCTCTCCCTATCGTACGGATCAACTTCTTTATATAATATTATATCTCTCTATCAGTATATATACATATATATCCTGGCCTCGCTTCCTCCCGTGGGCTTGTTTGATCGCTCTGTTTTTTGTGTGACTCTTCCCGCGTCCACCAGCAGCCTGAATTTGTGCAACGCCGCCAGCGATCAGCTTGTCTCTCTCGCGCCTCTTCCATCTCCCTCAGCCAAAAATAGAGAAGAAAAACAATAATCCTCCGTCTCTCGTATCCTGGTTAACCATCCTCGCTGTTTCGTCTTGTCCGTCCGGTGCTCATCATCATCGTCGTCGTCGTCTTTCTCCTCCCACCCCATCCCATCCCATCCCATCCCATCTCTCCGTCCCTCGAAATACCTAAAACATCTCCATATTCAGCTGAACGACATCTCACACACCCCTTTTCTTCATCAACACCGAGCTCTTCGTCCCAGATTTCCTCCGATAGCTCTTCGAATACTTGTCCCTTATTCCGTCATCGACCAAACAAAAAAAAAGATTAATCCGCCGCCTCCTGTCTCCCCCACAAACCCAAACACACACAACTTATAACCCCCCATCCCGGCTGAGAAATATTCCTGGTTTCGAAAATCCTGGGGTTCTCTCTCCTGTGACTCAGCTCTAACAGCGATCGACTGCTCTCTTGATCTTCCTGGTGGTTTGATCTTATCTCCGCCTGTTTGATATTCCTCCGTACGAACTGGGCCCACAACTCACATACTACACACTCTCCCTCCCTCACACCCATCACTTTCCTCGAAACCCAACTTTTACCCCCTTCGACCCTCTTCTCTTTCGAACAATCTCGTTATCGGCCCCCATAGCCATTCTTTTATCGGTTCTAAACCCATTCTTCCACTTATCGCTCCATTTTAATTTTCCGACCACTCGCGGTAGCCAAGACGGTTTAACTCAAAAGACCGCCTTGTTGAATTTGTCCGGCGAATAAAATCGATCAGGAAGAAAGGAATAAGCGATCAATCTAAAAGAACCTTCTCGTCCCGCCTTTTCTGTGCGTGAACGAAAGCGAAATACTTCGACTTTCACCAAACAATTCCTTCTTCTGTGCCAAAACCCGAAAAAAAAGAAACAAAGTTTCCCATCATCGAAACTTCGATGGAGCACTTGTCTTCTTCAGTGGAATCTATACTCGAACTAAAATTCAGAGCGGCCGTCTATCGGTAAAGCGGGCAATTACAAGCCTGAGCCTGCCTCAAGACTTTTACATCAATCGAACCATTGGTATGGGAACGAATTTGGAGTATACATCTATTATTAAATCCTCACAATCCACCTTGTGAGGTGGTTCAAGCAACCCACTCCCCCCCTTTTTTTTCTTGGTTGTGACCTTTCTGCTTCTTTTACTTTTTGACTTCATTTCATTTTGATCTATTTTTTGCTTCCGTTTATACTTCACTATTTTTCACCCGCCCCAAATTCTGGTTCTGGATTCGTGGGTGGGAAACGGAATTTCTATTTGTTTGCGTTAAGCTTTCGTCCAATCCACGGCTCCCTCCCGAAACCAACCAAAGGAGCCCAAATTCTCTACCCCACCTTTCAAAGCTCTCTGCGCACAAGTCATGTCGTATAACCGTCGCCCAAAGTCATTCTCTGCTTACTGCGAAGATTTCGATGAGGAGTCCAATTCGGTAATACCTGGTACGCGAAAATATTATAACGCTGAAGCTAGAAGCTCTAAACCCGACCTTGCTCCACTATCCACCGTCGCCCCCACAGACGTTTCGAGTGATTCTGGGTATTCAAGCCGCACTGCTGCGACTGTTGGTAGTAGTTCCCTTGCGAGCGAGGCTGGAGGCTCATCCATCGCTTCACTCGACCACAAAATGTCCGATAAAGAGATGGCCCGCATGGCTGCCCGGATGGAGCAAGCGGAGAGAGAACGAGAACGGAATTCTCGGAAAGGCAAAGATAAAGCCACTGTGCAATTCGAAGATATGGCTCGAACCGAAGCCAAAAAGTATGCTCCAGAAAAGCCTTCAAATGGTTCACCCTCCTTACAGCGAACTGCTTCAAAGTCTCGGCGTCGTGAATCGGGAACATTCAGGCATCCCCATGAATCCTGCCCAGACTGTGATATCTATGGATACCATCACCAGTCACCAGCCATGGCTCCAGGTGTAATGGACTCCCGTGGCATTGACCCTTCCTATTTTCCAAATTACTATAGATACGATATCCCCCCTTCTTCACAGGCCCCCCATTATCCTCCCGTTGTTCGTAGGGACATGCCGCCCCCAGTGTCACCAGCGATTTCGCATGCCCGTTCTCCGCGCGTTAGCGCTTACCATCCTCAATCTCGCCCTTCGAGCTACCATCCAGCTATGGCTGATATGAACATGCTCTATATGCATGGCGGACAGCCTTCCCCATACGTGGGGCATGGCCCCCCACTATCCAGCTCGGCCTACTCCAATCCATACATGAACTCTCCTTTCATGAACAACGATCCGAACTACCCCCATCCTTCTCCTGCTATGTCATCCTATGAAGCTCCTCCACTATTGCCACAGCAGTTTGAGCGTCGCCGGTCGCAATCTATGTCAAGGCAGTCCTCCGAACGGCCAGCAGGGAAGAGGACCTCGCTTTACGGCCTACCAGTCGTGCAAAACACCCCACCTAGGCAAACATATATGCCAGAAAAACTGGAGCGCAAGCCATCTCGTGAATCTCGACCTCGGCCAGAATCCCAGGCTTATGATCAGGATGAAGCCTATTACCGAATGCCTCCCCCTCCACCTCGTGTCCAGCAACAGAAGCCAAAGCCAGCTCCCCAGGTTATTCCCATAGGGAAGCGACCAAGCTCAAAAAGGACTACGAACGTACCTGTAGCTTCTAATTCTCGGGCGGATATGACAGAAGTACCTGAAGCACCACGGCCTCCTAGGACTGGCAGATCAGATTCACACGATGCCCCATCACCAGAACACCGACCCAGCGCTCATTCCAGCTCCAAGACTCGGGTCCGTACGTCCTACTATGATAGTGCCCGGTCGGCTAGAATATCCGTGGCAGGAGGGGGGCGAAGCCGTCGCATGTCAAGTTATCATGCTCAAGTCGACCCACTCGAGCAAAAACAGCGTGATATCGAAGAGTACCAGGCTGCACATGCAGCCCGGCAGGTCCCATTGACTGCAGACATGCTTAAAAAAGCACGCCGTGTTCGAAAGCCAAAGAGTGAAACTGCCAGCGAAGAATCTTCATCCTCTGCAAGCAGCCGTGAAAGCGATCTGAACACAAGGACAGCGAGTGGAGTCGGGTCCAGGGCGGCCGATAGCGATAGAGTCACAGTGGTAATCCGCGGAGTCCGAATTGCCTTGCCTGCAGATGAGGCGAAGACCATTAACCTACGCCCCGGTGAAGAAGGGCAAGTCGAGCTGAACATCGAAGGCCCAAGGCCACAACGCTACTTTGTCGAGAGTACAGCATCTAGCTCAAGTTACAGAAAGGGCATGGAGGAAGTTCCACGAACACGAGAAGGATTTCGGTCGGAGCGTGATATTCGGCGCTCCAGTCGGTCAACATTCAGCGGACGAGGCCCAAATGAGTAAAAACGCATGACAATCCGTCTCAAATGCGTAACTCTCTCTCTGGATCTTGGACCAAACCGATATTCTTCATCACAACAGAAGCTTTTACGTTCATCCATTCACACCGACACTTTTTTCCTTTTTCTTTTACATTTTACTTTTTCTTTCTTGATTTCTTTTTTTTTTCCGTCTTCCGGGGAAATCCCATCCATGTGTTTTCACCTTGACGCACTTCTATTTTTTTGCATTCGTTTTCATCTCATCTCTAGGGAGGTCTTTTGCGATTCTAATTCCGCCGATAAAAGAATTACAAAAGTATGGTTAGCTGAAAGAACGGGATTCGGGAGTACTGCTGTAAAAAGGGCTCCAGCAAAAAAGTTAAGGGGTGAGAAGGGCACACAAGCACACACACGCACACGCACACAATTTTGGGATTTCGAATTCTATTGATGGAAAAGAAAATTCGCCCCTTGGATTGTTGTTTTTTTGTTTTCTTGAAAAATTTCTTGGTTTCTTCGCCTCATTATTATTCCCCTACTGTTATTCGTTATATTCGATTTTGATCTATCTCATTATTCCCTTCCCCCCCTCTCTTCTTCTCCCTTCCCCTCTGCATTTATTTCAATTTGCCCTGCATGGATACGAGTCTAGGATATCATCACTTACCATTTTTGCTTAGCCTTTTGTTTATCCCCCCCTTTTTTTGCATATTTTATTATTTTCCGTTGATTCCCCATCATGCGTAATGCTTCCATTTATTTATTTATTGGTTACGATTTGTACGATTGCCCATGATTGAATGCGTTTATGACATTTGAGCGAAATTCCCATCCCCATCTTGTCCCTTATTTCTTGATTCTAGCTTGTAATTATCCATTCTTCTCTTCAAGTCTTTTTTTTTTTTTTAACATGCGCCATCTTCATCCCATCTTAGGTATGCTTATCTGCTTGCTTCACCCTTAATATTCGATTTTTTTTTAACGATATCCTACTTGCTTCCATGTCAAGGGATATTCCGATCTAATGCTGCTTTTCTTTCTACCAGCCATCTTTTTATGTTGAATCCAGCGTTAGCAATTTGGGATTTTGGGCAAGTTGACTCTACAGCCACTGGTTTTATTCGTTCTGTTCAGTTCACTGTATACGTATTCTCGATTTATTGCCATTTTGGTTCTCAACGGATAATCCATTCTAATAATATGAAATACCATACAATATATTTTTATCGCAAGATTCTTACCGGGATAATAATTATTTAGTTAACCTTTAACCAGCTGAGTCCTTGTAATACTGAGTGAGTATGGGTTTGAAAAAGTATTGTTGTGTTGCCCATGACAACCACCAAGCGTCAAACATTGTCGTCATTCCAGCCTCTTTATTTACCAACCAACTTCTCGCCTTCAGACTACATAACTTATTTCTAAATATTTCTTTGCTTCTTATCCTTGTTTCTGTATATTTGACTTCTCCCGTGTATACCAAATTTTGAACTCCCGTTTGTGCTAGATTTGAAATCTTAACCCTAGCAAATCTCTGACAGAGAGAATCGAATCGTGATCTAAACAAAAGGGTTTTGGACCTTTGGTCCAGCCCTACGATATATTTTGTCTTGTTATTCAACATGGCGCCTACAAATGCCCATTCGTCGGCCTTCAGCAAACTTTCATTTCTTACGACTAGACGACCTAACCTTCTCACGCGAAATGCTCTACCCTATCAATCCCTCACACAATCCTCAGCACTTTCCCCGATCGAAGCGTCGAAGATACTCACGGCTCGTTCCGAGTCAACTAATAAAATAGTCCATGGCCAAGGGGCCATCCCCCCCGGAGCGATCCGCATGGAAGGCTTAATGGCGTTGTTTGCAATTATCGGCGCCGCTTTTGTCATTGCAGGTATCTGGTTCTTCTTTTGGGCAAAGAATGGAGGGTTTCATTGGTCAAAGAACGATTGGGAAGACTATAAATCTACGGTTCTCCGACGAAAAGATGCTAATGGAAAGCTGCTTTCAAACGCGACTGCAAGTACCAACCTTGGTGGTGGTAGTGTGGTAGCTGGAACATATTACGACGATGATGGTGAAACAGGAACAGTCACTGCAACCAATGTGGATACTGAAACAGTGGCTTCCGGGGAGAAGCCAAAGAAAAAGAGAAAGGGATTCCGCGAGACTGCCAAAGAAAAGTTTTTACGGAAACAAAAGGAAGAAACTTGGGAAGGTGGTCACGATAATGATATGCGTGCATATCGCCATGAAAAGCCAGCCAAGGTGGGCGGGATGAACCGCGAGGCAGATGGGACGTATCATGGTTCCGAGTTCACGAGCACCAATGATCAGAGGAGCGAGTGGACACAGAGCGAAGCTGGCCATACTCACCAGCAGGAATACTACCAACCATACGATCAACCGGATGCTGGCAAGAAGAGGAATGTGTCAGGGTTCTCTTTTGCGCCAGGTACCGAAGATACCATCAGCCAGGTCATGACAGAAGAGCGAGAACCGCTGCGTAAGAACCCTTCGCATCGCCATCACCGGTCACATTCCCGTCAACATTCCGAGGATCAAGGAAAGACGACTACCCGAAGCCGAACTTCCCAGCGCCCGCGTGGGCCACGCGTCGATGCGGCTTCCAGCACGACATCTGCAAGTCGTTCCCGTCAATCCAGCCCTCGAAAACAAAACCGCGCAATGCCAGGAGGGTATACCGAGCCACTTGATATGTCCGAGTATTCATATCACCATGTCGATCAGCCTGACACCGGGTCAGGGACGCTCAGCTACCACCATCCCATCCCAGCTCTCAGCAAAGGATATCGACGTGCAGGTGGGAGGAATGGAAGAAGGGACAGTTTAAGCGATAGTGATGGGGATGAGTACAGTCGGGCATCTTGAATATAATTTTTCTCAGGGCTAGGATTTAGATAAGCACTTGCAATGGAAGATTTTACTCCCCTGATTTTATCCTCGTGATATAAACATAATAACTATAACGATATAAATATTTCCCATGATATAAATATAATGATAACTAACTATGTGTTTCTTGTACTTCTAAGTTAACTATCTCCACTACTTGAAACTACTCGAAGTATACAAGTCATGTGACCAATACACTATTTCTCTCTCTCACTTCGGAAGCTGGCGGATAACTAGGCGGAAGTTATATGTAGATCAACACTCTCTTCGCCATCGAGGACTTTCAGGCTTGCGTCCTCTTCTTTATTTCCCTTGGAGCGCCCTCTGCTCACTCTGGCTTCTACATTGGTGGTCTTTATGAAGGCCTGTTTGTGTTCAACAAAGGGAATCCCTCCCCAAAATCCCTCGTTTGTTTACCATGTGCCCTGCATCATAGCACTGCTTTCTAGCAGAATGAAGGATTCATATCTCAGTCCCTTCTCACCCGTTGTTGCTGGGGCCGATACATTGGCCCATCCATTCCAGAGGGCCCTCCAATAGCACGCTTCTGCAGCTTTTGTAAGGTACCGTTGTTGGAATGTTGCAACGCTATTATCTGCTATCTGCTTGGCCTTTTCTGGGTCCTGCAGCAGAGCTTCGATCTTGGTTGATAAATCTGAGAAATCTCGTTCAACTTCCACGAAATTTTGATATGGGCCATCAGCTTGAAGAAGGTAGTGGTGATGTTGGATGTACTGCAATTTGTGGGCAACTATAACAGACCGACAGGCTTGCCTGTATTTGAGCGACGAGGAGAATGACCGGCCTATAAAGACAAAGTTAGTGCACATGAAATATCTTTTTTGAGGGGGCGAAACCTCACCCCCTATCTGCTGAGATGGATGCGACTTACCCTCCACGTGTGCTATGAACATGTATTTACAGTGATCCTCCATGCTAATGAAATTATCCTTCCGGCTCCAGATCAGCTCCTTCACGTCGCCCCAGGGTTTATTTCTTGCCGCGTCTAGTAGGCCCCTCCTTAGCTTTGGGGCAAAACTGAGCTTGCCTCTCCACACTAGCTTTGGAGTCTTCGAGTCCCACCCAAGTCCCAGTTCATTTGTATTAATACGTTCGACAACTTCGCTATATGGACCAAGACTGTTCGAGAGATTTTCCCATGCCCAGAACCCAAAATCAGGGATTAGCCATACAGCTTCTTCACTCGCTTTTCGTCCAAGCACCCAAATTGGATGATTCCGACCGCCAACGTCCTGTACGCGATCTTCAACTGAGAAGACGAAGTCGAAATTCCACGGTTTTTCTGAATCTGGTTTGGGGTGGGCTGAGAGAGCTCGATGAATGGAACTTAAAATGGCCAATATCTTCCGTCGATGATCGTTCTGCGCAGACCGTACTTCGAGAATATAGAGCTCGCCGTTTTGGATCCTCGCTTTCGCCATACCATTGCTAAGCTTGATAGTATTTACTGCTTCCCCGGGAATGCCTTCCTCCCAGAATCTGACCGCACGTTTCACATCTTCGAATAGACCGGGGAACGACAACTCGCATTTCCTTTGGTCTAGGCCAATATTATTCTTGTCACGGTCAGGCTGAAAAGTCCATTTAGAGGGAGAAGTCGTTTCCGGCTTGTTCAAGCTAATTGAGGCTAGACACCCGCCGCAGCTGAATGTAGTAGAAGTTGCGCATGTACAATGCCCTGCAGGTATGAGCTGTGTGAGCAGCGGGGGGATATTGTCCTTGTCTGAATTCATGCCATACCATACTACTACTATGCAGAAGGTAAAGATGGCAATGATCCAAGGACGGACCCCGAAACAGACACAGAAGGCCATCCCTCAACGCGCGCAGCTTCACAACAAATGAGAGCAATGCAACGGAAAACAACCGGAAGAGGAGCAGGAACTCATTGTTTTAACGACCCGGATGTTTTTTTTTCTGGGGGACATGGGTCAGCAGCATGAGGCCCCATGTCGACGGTGGATTTTAGTAAGTGACGAGACAGCCAGAAAGTATATTCTCCCAGACTTTACGAAGGGATCCCCTTCGCCCAGCTCAATTAGCATTGCTCCCTCTCTATGGATGAATGATGTTTCCTCCCCCTATGGCGGAGAGAGGGAGAAATTAGTGTACCAGCCATACGAACTAATGCATGTGTTAGTCAGCCAGGTACGTGTAATTTACCGAACTAGCGGCCACTTTCTCTCCACTTTTGCCAATTATAATTCGAACGAGGTGGACCGAGATCCATGTTGGTTCACACATCTTCCACCTTCAAAGGACGCCCAAGCCTGCTCCAGGGGTCACCCAAGCCAGGACGTTTGTTTTCCTTGTCTCCTCCATACTTCGTGCCAATGTTCTGGAGTTTTAAGGTTCAGGACGCCGCCACGCGTTCCCTTGCGAAACCAAGACACACACGAATACATTTTGAGGCATCAAAGGCCTCAAAACATCGATTAACCGGTATATCAGTCGTTGAATATTATCATCTGATTCCTTTGCCTCGGATAACCACTAGCCAATCCAAACTCAATATCACTTCATTCACTATGGAATGTAAGCTCTTATCATTCACTTGTAAATAATCGGGCCTGTTGCTCCGCACACTGTAGGTTGAATACCAACTGTTAGTTTCCTGCAACTAACTTAACAACTATTGGGTGGCTGCCTCTTGGTGGTCGATTCAATGAAACTTGCTTGCATACAAAAGCATCTGTCAATACAGTCATTACCCATCAAAATATTCCATTTGACCTTTTTTCTTCTCCATGAATTCGAAAAATCATTTTCTCAACTCTCTCGTCTCAATAGCTCGGAAAAGTCAGTCCAGGAAGGTCAGAGAGCTCAACAGCTCGCTCAGTATCTTCTCTGCCCTTCACCTTAAAATTTGCGGACGTTGTACTGTACATAAGGTACCACTTAAAAAAAAAACGTATTCTATGAAATGACCGCATGTAAATAGCCCTCGAAGCTTTTTACTAAATCATTCAGCTACTTGAAACAATTTGAAGCATTTTTTAATATGAATATATCAACTACTCCGTAGATATATGTATATCAAGGTTGATCTTCTCATTCATTGTCCAAGCCATAGATTTTGGATCATTCACAGGGATACTATGCTAAGCCTTTTTTAGCTGTAGAAGGTCAAGTCTCTGCAATGCCTGCTCTTTGGGAACATATCATCCTGCGACATACGCAATTACTATTCGCGAAGCCATTCATGATGCTAGATTAATTGTGTCCTCATAGCAATGATTCGCTCTATGGGGATTTTTCGACCTCTTGTCTCCTCCCCGAGATTAGGGTCAAATGTCTGGTCTAGAGTTATGAGACGAACTTGGTCGAGTGGGGATGGTACGTATTAACTATTGATCCATCTCTCTACGAGGTTTACTTGCAAGGCCTTAAACTTTCCTAGATACAAGCTCTGATTTTTATCGCTATACTTCGGGACGCTGGTTATTCGAGGAAGAACAACAACTTGAAGCTCGTCATGTTCGATTCAATGTCGACTCGTTAGTGGCAATCGCTGCGCGATGCATTGGCCATGAGCCAGCATCATGCGTAAAAGTCGAAAAACTCCTGGAAGGGGACTTTAACAAATGTCTTCTTCTGACTATGGAAGATGGATCACAGGTGGTCGCGCGAGTCCCTAATCCTAATGCTGGCCGCCCACATTACACCACCGCTAGTGAGGTTGCGACAATGGATTTTGTATGTCCTCGAAATACGGAGTAACTAACTAGCTACTTTATGCTGACGATACTACGTGTTAGGCAAGAAATAAGGTCGGTTTGCCTGTCCCTAAGGTCCTCGCTTGGAGTTCTCGCGCATCAGAGAACCCAGTTGGAGCAGAGTACGTGATCATGGAGAAAGCCCCAGGCACTCCTCTTTCAGAAGTCTGGCCACTTATAAGCGATTCCGAAAAGAGCGATATTGTTCGGTCCTTTGTCAATCTTGATATTAAACTATTAAGCCATCCCTTACGTGGTATCGGCGCCTTGTATTATCCAAACGATATCCCAAGTACGGCGCAAATACCTGCTCTACCACCGAAAGATTACGACGACCGCTGGGTTCTCGGACCTACTAACGATCAACTCTTCTTTCTCCGTGGCAAAGGGGAGCTCACTTTGGACCGCGGCCCTTGTGAGTTACTCTAGCTATCCATTTTGGATTTTAGTAACTGATTTGAATATTTCCAGGGAATACAACACAAGAGTATCTTGTAGCGGTCTGTCAGCGTGAGATGAAAGCGATTCAAGATACAAGGCGACCTCTGCGGCCAATAGGAATTGTTGGTCCTGGCGGATATCAACCTGATCGTGCGCTTAAGCTTTCAGTGTGCCGCGAATTTTTGAAAGTAGTCGATCATATTCTTCCACCCGCGAACTGTCAAATACCAGTTTTGTGGCACCCAGACCTACATTTGGATAATATCTTTGTCAATCCCGAAAAACCCTCCGAGATCACTGGACTGATTGGCTGGCAGAGTGCGAAGGTCGGACCCCTATTCAATCAGGTGTCATATCCCACTTTTCTACGCCGTCTTGAAAACCTGAGGGCAATTCACCTCTCTCCGGGCTCCAAAGATCTTCAGGCGGAAGCTCAACGAAAGTCAAACGAATTGCTTCTTGAGAAGACCATGTACAGGTGCTATGATACTTACTCTGTCTATCCGAATTCGCCTGTCTTTGATTCCCTAAGCTACAGAGATACCCTCTGTGGGCAAATCATCATTCTTATTGACATCATTCTATATGATGGAGAACTCGCTGTGCAAGGTCTCCTAATAGAATTAGCTGACACCTGGGGTGAGCATATAGAAAATAAGGGAGACTTCCCACGTCCTCTAAAGTACTCCGCTACCGACATCGAACGCCATCAGGAATTAGAACTAAGGTGGACAGAAGGGATACTATTGATGAATGATCTGCTGGAATCGCTGGGCGGGCTTGATCCCGGGTGGGAAGGCTGGGCCAAGCATGAGGACTATGGGCCACTCAAGGAAAGACTAGCCCTTGTCCGAGAACAGTTTGTCGAGTATCAAGCTGGTGGTGATAAAGAGGCAGCAAAAGCCTGGGAAGCAGCATGGCCGTTCAGGGGCGACTATTATCAAGGGCCTGGAAATTAGTCCCTTGATACCGAATATTGTATATTACTCTCGACTCCGTTTTATAGATTATATTTCTACTTACTCTCATGCTTAACCAATTTCGTGAACTACCTAGTTAGTTATTAGTTAGTTGAGCTGTTGTTGATTGATCGTTTGATGCTTGAAAGGTTGATTTGAAGAGGGCTTACATAATCCGTATATTTTTTATTTATGAAAAGCTTCAAAAAGCTTCATGACTTTTTTAAGAACTTCCAGGACAAGTGAGATTGGGATATTTAACAGTATTTAGCCCATCATGAAACGAAAACTCGATGCCAATGATGTTCCGACAACTCAAGACTCCGAAACCCCTAGCACAGCGGTGCAAAATTTCGAGGATCTCGCTCTTGACCCCCGCCTGCTACAGGCATTGACGCAGCAGAAATTTTCGAAACCGACATTGGTTCAGGCGGAGGCCATTCCGCTCGCATTGAATGGAAAAGATATATTAGGTATGTATCGTCTTATTGCCTAGGTGAATGAGATTCAAAGAACTTGAAAAGCTAATTGAGTCTGTGCAGCCAAGGCAAAAACGGGATCTGGAAAAACCGCTGCTTATCTGCTTCCAATTCTCCAATCAATTCTACAAAAGAAAGCTGTAAGTTTACTCTAGTTGTTTTCATTGTAGTAAATATCAGAGCCTGTATTTTTTTTTATTTAAGTTTCTAACCCCCGAGTCCATAGAACGACCCTGCCCACAAAACTATATCGACTTTGATTCTTGTGCCTACGAGGGAGTTGGCTCAACAGGTACAGCAAACAATCACTACATTTTGCGAATTTTGTTCGAAGGATGTACGGTCTGCGAATCTCACCCAGAAGGTTTCTGACGCCGTTCAACGAGCCATGCTTGTCGATATTCCTGACATTGTCATCTCCACACCGGCGCGGGCTATAGTCAACGTTAATAGTTCGGCTCTTGGGTTGGAAACATTGTCGCATATCGTTATTGACGAAGCGGATTTGGTACTGTCTTATGGATACGAACAGGACATGGAGAGTCTGGCGAAAGCCATTCCAAGGGGTGTTCAAACCTTTTTGATGAGCGCAACTTTAACATCCGAAGTCGATACCCTGAAGGGGTTGTTTTGTAGAAGCCCGGTGACTCTGAAACTTGAAGAGAAGGAGGATGAAGGAGCCGGTGTCAGCCAGTTTGCTGTGAAGTATGTATACACCATGTCGAATTTTTCAGAAGATCGTTAAAAGGGATCATGCGTGCTAATACTCTCACTACTTTGTAGATGCGCCGAAGACGAGAAGTTCCTTCTAACCTACGTGATATTTAAGCTTCAACTTGTGAAGGGCAAATGTATTATCTTTGTGGGAGATATCGATCGTTGCTACCGCCTAAAATTGTTTCTGGAACAATTTGCCATAAAAAGCTGCATTCTTAACTCAGAATTACCCGTGAACTCTCGAATACACGCCGTTGAGGAATTTAATAAAGGCGTTTATGATATCATCATTGCTGCAGATGACCAAGAAGTCATGGGCAAACTGCCGTCGAAAAAATCAGAAAATGGGAATCCCTCAGCAAGCAAAGCTGCAGAAAATGCGGACTCCAAAAATGACGACAAACAGGATTCTTCCAGCGAGCACGAAGAAACCAAAAAACCAAACCCGCCAAGCAAAAAGCGAAAAAGGTCGGCGAAAGAGAAGGACTATGGTATATCTCGTGGGATAGATTTTAGGGATGTAGCCTGTGTGATCAATTTCGACCTTCCAACCTCGTCCAAATCATATACTCACCGCATCGGACGCACTGGCAGAGCTGGTAAAAGCGGAATGGCACTCTCATTTGTTGTTCCGTCTGACCTGTTTGGAAAGCATAAACCGACCTCCATTGCAACAGCAAAGCATGACGAGACTGTGCTTGCAAAGATAAGCAAGCGACAAGCCAAATTAGGCCGAGAAGTGAAACCATATCACTTTGACAAGAAGCAGATCGAGGTTTTCCGGTACCGAATGACGGATGCTCTCCGTGCGGTCACTCGGATTGCGGTGCAGGATGCTCGGACCAAAGAAATTAGGCAGGAGCTGATTAAGAGCGAGAAGTTGAAGAGACATTTTGAGGAGAATCCGGACGAGTTACGTCAACTTAGGCACGATAACGAGGTTGGCGCAGTGAGGGTGCAGAACCACTTGAAACATGTGCCGGATTATTTGATGCCAGCAAAGGGAAAGAAAGGACTGACCGAGACAGATACTGGGTTTGTTGGTTTTGGGAAAACAAGAGAGAATAGGATCCGAAAGGCGAGAGAGAAGAATCGTACAAAGGGCAGAGGTGGTAAAAAGGGAGGAAGTGGCAGGAAAGCTGATCCATTGAAGACGTTTAAAACGAGGTAGACAGCTGTATATTACGTTTATAAAGATAAAATAAAATGAATAAATGGAAGTTATTGCCGAAAATCTATCTCTGGTACATAAATGATCCATTGATTCGTAATAAACCTAAACCCCGAAAGCCATGAAGAAGAACGATCCAAAGAAAAAGAGGGAATGCATGTGGAGGAGATGTATAGATTAGACAGGATCTATTTCAGGCCACGGAGCAAGAGAAACCTGAAGGCGCTTCCCGCGACCTTCTTTTCTAATATTTTGAATCTTTTGGCCAATCTCTGACATTTTCGCGGTGGTCTGCGCATGCAATTGCTGATCACGATGCCATTGGTACATGGAATCGTCGGCCATGAGGTGTATAGACTCGGCTAGATGCATTGGTGTCCAACCCAAGCCGAGTCCCAGCCACTCTATACCTCTCCAGGACCCGTTCCAATCTGGCCCTCTAGTTGAATGGGTATCTCCAGATACATCTACTCCATTCCAACATAGTGCCGGGATCCATTCGCAGCAACCTTCTAGCTCAAGCCATTTGAGCCGGTGAGTGAGCTTGCACAGTTTCGAGAGTACTATCGCAGGCTCTACCCAGTTATATTCATAGGGGGAATATATGTCGGGGCCTCTGTACGGAACTGATAAATCATTGTACATGGGATGGCACATAATTGTAGAGAGTTTTTTGGTTGCCAATACTGGTAAGGGCCAGTGAGCGAGGGATAGATGGGTTAGTGTAGGAACATGGGAAAGGAATTTGAGCAGGTGAATCCAGTCTGCGGCAGCCGGGACGGGGGATGCTAGAGATAGGTATCTTAGGTTGCCGAAATTGGAATAATTCAATGGATTTTTCTCCAGACGGGGACAGTTAGGGGTTTTTGAATCCGCCTCATCCTCCCAGGAATTTGGGACAGGGAGATTGTCCTTGACTTGATCGAAAGGAATGTCACCCCCGACCTCTTTCGAGAGTTGTTTGACGGTAAGCCAGTGGCCTATTGAGATGGACAGGTCGAGACGAGTAACCTGCGAACGGTCGTCCATGCAAGGTGAGTTCGCATCTGAGCTCTCGAGGAACAGGGGTTCCAACCCTTTCACCTTGTGTATCCAGGTGTAGTCGGAATATCCCACAATATAGCTTAACAAGAGCTGTTTAATATGGGTAGGTAATGTCGCCAAGAAAGCTCCATCATATGCTAGATGCCAGGACCAGTTGGTCGCCATGGATCTTAAGGTTGCGTGGAGCAGAGAGCTCTCGGCGGGCAATTTCACGCCTGGCAGTCGATCGATTCGACGAGTCGACTTGTTATCACATTTCCCGAGGATATTTCTGCTCACGGAGGATGTATATGTTTGTGAGGCCTGGTCGGTCCAGCTCCGAGGAGCAGCGGGGCCTGGTGTTCGCCTCTGCCGTCGCTGTCCGACCATGGGGCGACTTGCATGGGAGAGTTGGGGCGGCAACGTCTCGGGCAGGTCAAGGAGGTTTCGTATTGACGGGGGAACAGACCTTGGCCTGCCAGTTGAATGCCAGCTTGGGCTGCTTGCTTGGTGTGGCGACGAGGCTCGAAGATTTTGTAGTAGTTGATTGACAGATCGTGAGCTACCCGGCTGGGTACTATTAGCGTCAGGTCGCGATGGCTCAAGCGACGGATGGACGCTGGGACTTGGCTTTACGTTTCGGATATTTCGTCGTCGAGGCATTTCGAAATAACTGCCTGTTTGTGGAAAAAAAGATAAAAAAGAAAGAGAGAGGGAAAAAAATAGGAAAAGAGAAAAGAGGAACAAACCGAAGCGTTGAGCCGTTGTTTTTATTCTCGAAGTAGCAAACAATTCTATGCATCATGACTGGTACAGTTGCTTGGCAGGTGGTACGAATAACGACTCTATATTACACCGAGATATAGTTTTTAAGAAAGATCTTCTTCCTGCTTCCCAACCACTGCCCTTGGGCCTAGTCTCGCCCAGGTTTCGGCCAGACTTGCCCTGGGATCTTCGTCTGGCAGTCCTCGTGAGCGTCTTACCTCGAGGACCAGCTCGCGTACTCGCTGCGTGCATTCCAGCCGTAGGTCTACCGCTGCTTTGCCGAACATTAGCTCTTCGTTCAGAACTCCAACTGGAGCAGGCCCAGAAGACCCTCGCTCTGATTCTTCTTTTAGCTTCCTCCATCGCTTTCGCAGTTCCCCAAACACCGCTTCCGAATCGGCTTTGTCTCCGAAGGTGACACTGATCTTCTTCCCCGCACGAGGGAGGAAGCGAGGGAACGTCCGTTCCTCATCCATCACCTCGTCTGTTCCCTCGATCCACATGGGTACTACATCAGGACAATCAGTGGCTTCTAGGATCAGGCGCGACACCCCCCACTTGAAGTATCGCATTGTTTTTTCCGGCGACTGATGTATCATGCCCTCCGGGAATATATGGATCCAGGAGTATGAGTTGCATGCGTACGCCGAAGGCGCCAGGTATGCATCTTCTCCATTTGTAGTAAAGGCTGTAGAAACCTCCGAGAAAGGATCGACACAGACATTATCTAGGCTCCATTTCTGTAGTTTGGCCGGGGCATCATGGGGGGATGGAAGGAATGGTCCGCGCGATAGAAGTCGGATGGCTTGGGTAAGTGTTGGCTGGAAGAGACCTCCATGAGGCGAATGGAATAGTCGATGTGTTGACAGGACCTGTCCAAATGTGAAAAACGACGATAGAAATCTACACATGTTTTCCGTTTCTTATCTTAGGGCTGGACCTTTCAAAACCAGGGCAAGAAGCAGTGCAACATTCACTACATACCTATCCCGGAAACATATATCCTCGCTTCCAAATGCCCACCTTCGATTAAATGAGGTATATCCCCAATGGTTATGCAGCGGCACCGTCCCCCATATTAGAGGGTCATCCATCCTATTTCATATCAACGGGAATAGCTCAGTAACGGCTTCAGTCGCATTCGAAGGTTTGGTTTTTCTAGACATACACACTAATATGGTTGGAAACTGGTTTCGCATTAGGATAATTGCCAGCCAAGTAGTTCATTTGAATAAGAGGGATAGAATTGAAATAGAGAGAAGGTGAAAACAGAATAGAATACTTACCTGTTATCAATCCCCGCGTTCGGGAGGTATGGTCTCGCCGTGATTCCAACAGCTCTAGGAACGCCTCTTGACCGTTGACTTCGGTGGAATTCAGGCCGTACAGGAACCCACGGCATAGCGCAGCAACCTGTAGCATGGTCATTGAGGAGCAAAACCTCCAAAATGAGGACGGTTGGTCCGCCGTCGCATGGCTGATGTGCATGATCGCTGTATGGGCCAGGAGGAGGGAGGAAGCGAGGGAAAGGGAGAGAAAGAAAGGAAAAGAAAGGCAACAAGCTCAAGATCAGATCAGTCCATTGGCCGTATAATCTAGGTATTTCTATATAAACCAAAAAAGAAGTTCTTCTTCTTTGTTTCTGCTATTCTGTTCTAATTCTTCTCTTCTTCTCATCGCGAAATCTTTTTATCCTCCACGCCAAGCACGAACCAACCTTCTCTCTCTTTTTCACTTTGGAGTTGAAGCTGTTTAAATATCTTCACAATTCGAGTGTTCAACCCTCCAACAGGTCAATTCATCTCAATTTCAATATAATCCCATACCATGTTCAAACCTACAACCCCTCTACTGGGCGGTCTCCTTTGGTATGTCCCTCTGTCCTGGTCTATCCCTACCCAGGCTTGCCATAGCTTGTCCATCCGTCCGACTAACTCGCACCACAATCGAGCAGGAAAATCCCATGGCGACTCTCCGCACCGCAAAAGGCACGCCAGCGCAAACGATTAAGAGCCGTTGACAATGTCGTAGATACCGTGTACGCTGCCCTCCAACGAAATGGTGTGACTGCAACAAAGCCCGTCGACCGCTGGTATCGAGAAATGCCTCGCGAGGAGGAAATGTTACCGAAGGATAAATATACTATTTTCGACAAGAAAGAGAAGAAGTACCGCAAAGGAATACACAGTATGTACTCGCGTGTCGCGTTGGAGATTACGGAGGAGACTTCTTGCGCATTGAAGTTTTGCTAACTTGGGTGCTTCTCTACAGAACTTCCAAAGTGGACTCGGGTCAGCCAGCGGGTTAATCCTGCAGGTTTCTAGAATCGTTGTCGATATTCGTCGTTAATTGTAGAGGCTTGTCGTCCTCTCTGTGCCGTGTTGGTTCCGTCCTCTTTACCAGGTTGTATTTTTATTCGTCTCTTGCGTGGGCATTTATGGAGTTATTGTCGGTTTTTTATCTTATGTTATCTTATATTACATCTTTTAGGACCTACGAGTCCTCATGTACGGATAATACCTTGGTTCTTGATTGAAGGTTGGGTAAATTTGGGGACTATTCCATATCCACGTATTCAAAGCAATGAGTGACTGGAAATATCACATCTGCTATTCCAGTGATCATTTCAAGCATCCATGAAAACCAGAACATTACAGGAAGAATATGAAAAAAAAAAGAAGGAACAGAATAAACAAAACCTATCCTAAACAAATCATTTTTGGCCTTATCCAGCTTTGTAGCTGGCATCCCATTTCTCTATTACTCGTAAAACGATTTTATTCTTGATTCCGGGGTTCGGGTTTAGTGAATTTTGAACGAAGATAGGTAGCCGCCTGACGATGAGAGCGCCTATAGGTTCCTCGACCCGACCGTTCTTCCCGTTCACGGGACTTTTCGTTGAAACGACGTGGAGTTATCCCAGGTATCGCCTTTCCCATCGCCCTTCGACATGGGCGAGAAACACTGCAGGCAAGTTCGTTGATGCGTCGACGGTTAAGTTTCCCCTCAAATACTACTCTTCGGAATCTGTATGCCCTAGGAACCTGTTGCCAATAGTCAAGCTTTTCGAACCAGCCGCCACAACCCTCAAAGTACGCATTTTTCTGTTTGTTAGATGTATCGAACCCCTGAGGAGGCTTTTTCAAGATCCAGGCTGCTGGATCAATGGTCCCATCAGGTGGCTCATCCGCAGAGCTACTGAGCCTTTTCAAAACTGTTGGTATTTCATTAGTGCCTGAGATTATCCTGTTCCCGTTAACTGCCCGTCTCCAGGAATCTAGGTGCGGTGGGTCCAGCTTCGCCCGCTGCTTTGGCTTCGTAATTTTCCCACTAATGCTGGATGGGCCGTATCTAAATCTGGGGTCACCAAGCCGCCTCCTCCTTTCCTGGTTTCCCCTGGAAGCAGGGTCCATCACAACCCAGGTTGCGCTATTGAGCCAGTGGTTGTGAAGTAGCAAAAAGTGAAACGCCTTTCTGCCAGGGTCCATTTCGCTTGATAACCATTCTAATCTTCGGTCGAGGTCATCCACTAGTCGTACTTCAGGGCTGCTCATATACTTGAAAAGAGACGGTCGTTCAATCACTCCTCGCATTTTCGGGTTTGGTTTTGAGCATTCCCCAGAGGATTCATGTTTTGGTGCGTCAGAAAGTACTTGCTTGCCATGAGCATTCAAAGGGATAGAAAAGCGTAGGTTAGAGAGGAGAACTCCGTCCATACTATTCTTAAAATCAGAGGTAAGTTTGACACCGGGCCTAGATTTTCGGTTTGAATGTCGAGGCAGCGTTCCGGGAAAGGGATAGATGGCATCAGAACCCGAACCAGATGATATCATACTTCCCATGGCATGCGGCGTACCTGGGCGGCCTGCTAGACCGCCAAAGCCCAAAGATGTATCCACAAATCGCCCACGTTGCATCCTTGCACCCCATGCTCTATATTTCCAAGTTAGAGTCTTTTCGGCTGAAGGGGTGCTCAAAAAGTCTTCGCCAAAAGAATGGCTTGAGTCTGGTCTGTTCTTTCTAGCTTGGAGTGATGAACGTGCTGGCAAACTGGGGATGTTGGTGGCTCCGACTTGGGCTTCAGAGGCAGCTTTTCGGGTTACTATATAATTCGCTAATCGGAGTCTGTCGAAATCGTTTGTATCATGAAGAGACCTTGATCTTGTTAGTGAATATGCAAGGCTATGATGCTGGCCATATTTGTTCGGATCTTGCAAATAAAATGTTTGTGCAGTAGGAGGAGTATGTGATGCCCGCCGATTAGGTTGACTGGAACGTTGTTGCGAGAAGGTATTTGAAGCGGTGGGGTTGTATGGAATTGGAGTAAACTTTTCTTCTGGGGGACGTGGATTTGGATTGCATCCGTTAATCGCATATTTTAACAATCGTGATGGAATCCAGCGCAACCGTCCGAAGTCATCAGTACGCCGCTGGAACTTTGCACCACCAGGATCCCACCAAACCCAACTATAATCAGCATGGGATGACCTCCATGCTAAATATTGCCGGAATCTATTAAGGCGCTCCTTCTTTCGCGCCTGACGAGCGTTGTATTTGTCCAGTGGAATCCATCCATACCAGGTTTTGGCATACCGGACAGTTGCAGCTTTTCCTCCACCTGTCACCCTCCCTCGCGTGAAAGACCGGAAAAACGCTCCAAATTTCCAGTAAAAAACTGCAGCTATGAAGATACAAAACGTTCCGATAAACAAGGCAATAAACGATTTCAGGCTGATTAAGCTATTGACTGGCCTAGCTCCACCAGGAGGGCCTTTGGCTGGACGAGGAGGTAAGACGATTTGCCTTGAGTAGAGTAGGGGCGGTTTCACTGGAGCCATGAGATACCAGGGGGTTGGGGGTTGGGACTATTATCGAGTAACGACTGGCATGTAGAGAAGGTGAGAGGTTGCGTCTAATATAATTAGGGTTGGAACGTCAGGCAACCTGGACTGTGGGAGAAAAGTGAACGCGTTTGGGAACTTTGGGGAGTTCAACGTGATGAACTTCTGGAGCTTTTTTGGCTCGTTGAGGCTCGGGTATAATTGTATGGGTTTCTGGGACCTTTTCAGTTAGTTGAGGCTTCTGTTGTTCTTCAGGCTTCTTCTCCGTGACTGGAAGATTTCGGATTCGTTGTGGCTCGACGATAATGCTTGCTTCCACTTCCTCTTCGTCGTGAATTATTTTAAATTCTCCCAAGTAGTCTGCCGCTCTTCCTTTGCCTTTGTATCTCTTCTTTGATTTCTTGACCTTTTTCTCCTTTGGCGGTCTGATTATCAGAGGAAACGGGGCAAATATCGCTGGCGGGATATAGTAATGCGTAGCTCTCCTGGGGAAATAACTCTCGCTCACGTACTTGTAAATAACCACAGAGCCAGCGCATAGGAGGAACCCGCCTAGTGTCGCAAAGATGGCCAAAATCGTGATTCTATCCTTGTCCATACGGTACTAAGATGATAGATAATACGAGGAATCGAAGACATGAAAGTCTCCCGAAAGAAAAAGATAAAATGAAGGGAAGAATACGATGATATTTCAAACTGAATATCCAACAGAATAATTTGTGACTGGCTGATGGCTAAGGATATCTAAAGGGTGGAAGCCATTCCTTTAGCCACCACGGCCGTCATTGTCATGTCGTGATACTGCGCTTTCCCTGCTGTTGGTGCATCTTCACCAACAGCCTAAGAGAAGGAGCTGACTTGGAAGAACCAGCTTGGGTTCTGCTTTCCTCTCTCTCTCTCGCTCTCTTCATTAGTTATTTAATGCATGTCTTCTTTGGGCCACGGACAACTTCAACTCAGGCGTGGTGAGTGTTGGTATTACCATATCTCCACCCGCTAGTCATGTTGGCGTACCAGGTACGGAGTATATCAACTCGAATACTCCGCATAGAGAGAGTCAAGAAAAAGAAGTGCGGCTTTTGCTTTTTAACTTAGTTATTAGTTATTTTTAGCTTTACGTTTGTTTGTCCGGTTTGTTCAGGGGTCAGCTAGTTAGGTTATTAATTTTCGGGCTAGGTTTGAGCTCCATATTAAACTCCAATACGGAGTACTCCATAACTAATTATTATTTATTTCTATTCACCAGACTCTCTATCATGTTCGTTAACTAGACCTTAATCATGCTGCCATCTTTGCCTCTCCTTCGCAAAGAAATCACATTCTCTGAAGCTAATAAAGCCGAAGTCAAAATTCTTCATCGATTAGGCTACCCTCAGAAACGATTAGACTTCCTCACTCATGTCGTTCTCCAACGTGAATGGATCAAGGCAGTAACTTGCCACCACCTAAATCTTAAATCCCCTGACGAATGTTCTGTGGAAGATGAGGGACTGGCTCTATGGAACCTATAACATCTGTATTCCTGTCACCATTCGTGGGACTAAATGTGTTATGTTCCGTCTTCCGTTACCACATGCTGTTGGTGATGCTTTCCGGCCTAAAATTGCATGGCCTACTACTGTAAATTCCGGTTATATGTTGGTTGAATTTGTTCAAGAAACGACTGGCAAAATGCTGTCATGCACTTGGGAAGAAAAGAAAAATGATGAAAAGCTACGAACGAATCTCTACCGAGATTTAAGCCGGATCTTCCTTAGTCTCGCCAGGATTCCACTCCCCAAAATCGGATCCTGATTTTTGGGGGACAGATTGGATACATGTCCATAAACCAACTCACGAGCTAATACTTCAGATATTGTTACCGAAAGATGAAGATTAGATAGTTAGGTCTTCTAGAGAGTACTTGTACTCTAGAGACCAAGGAGCATTCCGTACAGAGTACGGAGAGTGCTGTAACAAGTCACACATTAGTTCAGTTCAGTTCATTTGTACTAATTAAATCTGTTGTGAGCGGCCCTACCCCGTATATATAATGATACCAAGATGTGGATACCAGGTCCCACTCATCTCTAAAGCTAGATAAAAGGATTATTCATAGCTATTTCCTTCCGTGCAGAGAGGTACAGAAGAGGAAATAAGGGTACCCAGTCAGCAGAAGTTGACACCAGAAGACTTTCCCTTCTAACTCCGTTGAAAAATGAGAGGTTAGAGGAAGCTATAGCCCCTAACCTTACGCCTAGGTGTCCGTCTAGCTAGGCATTAGTATAGAAGGCGAAAAACTTTGGCATGCTTGCTACCATATGACGCGTTTTCCGAGTTGCCCACACCAAACATGCTATTTCCAATTCTGTCGGCCAGTAACGACTCTTCGCGGGCGTGAAGGGTCCTTGCTCAAGAGCATTATCGGTTGCACCAGGTCCTGCGGCAGGGGGGTAGTAAAGTCTCGGGTGGTGAATGCAGCCCATTCCTTCGCAACATGGAAGATAACTCCAAAGCCGACCCTCTTTGAACCATCGACGTCGTAAAACAAATCCCTATCCTTCTTTGTGTTATTGAAAAGGTAGGGTCCTTGGAATAGCTCTGGACGAGCTTGAATGATGGTGCCAAATTGCAATTTCGTCAAGGCAAAGGTTCATTCTCAAGACTGGGTATCTTGCCTTGGAGGAATGGCCCAGGTATAGCCCCACCACATAATGATCCCATAGGTTCTAGGCAATTCTGACAGGGAAATCAACGATTCTAGTTCTTAAAATATGTATGAATTGGCTCGAAACTAGTCCTTGAACATGCTTATACGATGGGATTTTATGTACGAATTAAGGCGGGGTTGAAATATCAACTGACACGTGGTTTGAACCACATGGCATTTTTGATGGCGGAATTCTAACGTTAAATTTTGTTTTTATCTCTTATTTTCTATCTCTCCTCCCTTTTTTGCTTGACTTGAGAGGCTATCATCGACCTGCACGAGTTATTCTTGATGGAGTCCTTCGTATTAGTTATGCGAGAAGACACACTAGTGGAGAAGAGGAAAAAGGAAACACAAACCAATCTTGAATCGAAGACTTTTCATTGGGAGCGGCGAATATAACAGCTCCGCTCAGGGGCTGCACACCGCCTCAGTCCTGCCTGTGTGCCGATATATGTTTCCGACTAATGGTTCGGAGTACGGGCTATGGAGATGGAGTCGTCCAGCGGGATGGACCGGCTGCCGCGCGAAGTGGAGAGCGGCTTGAGATATATCAAAACAGGCCCACTCCCTGGTCCATGGATCTCGGCAAGCAAGGAACTCTGCTCAACACGAAGCCTCCACCATGGAGACTGGAGTAGCCTCTCGGCATCCACATCGATCATCTCAGGTCAACCGCTTCTGCCACCCAGTAGCGACCCAAGACAATGGAAAGAAATCCTGATCCCTTCGTGTTTCTGAGATCCCCTGCCAGCATCGTATTCGCCCAGATATACGTCTCCATTGTTGAACAGGGCTGCCTGTCGCAATTTTTGTGCCTTGAACATCAACTCAACAAGGTTGGATTTTAGATGGATCAATGTCTTAATTCCTCCAGATATGCGAATTCTGAGTGACTAGCGGCTCGGTACTTTCGTATATGGAGTCCACCACACGCGGGCTGGGAACACCGCGCTATTGCATCAAAGACCAAGGACTAGACAGACCCAATCCTTTAAAGCAATTGGCTAATATCTTAGGGAAAGAGCTGATAAGTCTGATCTATTCTCTATCGGGGCTTAGTGCTTCTGGAGTACGGGGTGTCGGAGATGTTTGCGGGGCACAATCACGAAAAACCTCCACCGAAACGTGGTGTTAGTAGTACTTTTATAGGTAAGGGCGGCTTGGAAATATTTCCTCTCTTGCCAAGTGGGAAAGCAGCTGGTTGTCTCATTCTGGGTGACTTGAAAATCGCTGACTCCCGCTAGTGCCGAAGTTGCTCCCGAAAATGAGCCAGGCATATAAATAGAGAGCTCAAATCCCCTCCAAGATTTTTTCTTCTTGGATAGGTTGGTCACAGCAGCAATCCTGGTTGGTTTTTCAAATATTATTCATACATATCTCATCCAAGGTCTGAAACAATGAGATCAATCTCCATCCTGTCAACAGCTGCCGGGTTGCTGGCAGCAGTTGCTGGTGTCAGTGGTTTGCCTTCAAACGATGGCCAATTTCTGGTTGAAACCGCGCCAGGGGAGCGCCGGTGGGTTACAAGAGACGAAAAGATGCAAATGATTGCTGTAAGTTCAAGCACCTCGTATGAATTTTCATACCCTCCCTCAGTATTATGTACGATATCAGTACTCGACGAATCTTCGAAGTCTTGCTTTGGTCGATACTAAATCTGAACAGGAACACAAACGGTTCTTTGATGTTACTCGTTATGGAGATTCGGTTACACCCGCCCGCTTGAACGCCAGAACTTCTCCAAACTACCCCACGACTCCCGCCCAAATTACGCGTACGAACTGGGCTATTGCTCAAGTGGCCCCCAATGATTTCATCCCCGACGTCACCGCTCTGACTGCATTCCACACCCGGTACTCAGAGAGCACTACTGGTGTAGATGCAGCCAAATGGGTCTATCAACGGGCCAAGAATTTGTTTGAAGAATATGGATGCTTCTATGGATACGGGGGCCCGGCTGTCACAAAGTTCCAGCATGCCAATAGCAGCCAATTCACAACGGTCGCTACCCTTCGCGGAACTTCCAACAAGACGATTGTAATTGGAGCTCATATCGATAGCATGGATAAGAAAAACCCTCCCGGTCGTGCTCCCGGAGCAGATGATAACGCTAGCGGTGTATCGCTCATCCTTGCTGCGCTCGAAACTCTGCTGAAAAATCCGACAATTCGAGGAAAGCATCAGCCAAATACAATTGAGTTCCACTGGTATGCTGGCCATGAGAATGGCAAATTCGGCGCCGCTGAATTGTGGGCTGCATACTCCGCCCAAGGACGAAATGTCAAGGCTATGTTGGATCAGGATATCGTCGGGTACTTTAAGCCAGGAACACGAGAGGAATTTGGCATGATTACCGACTTCATTAACCCGGATCTAAATGAATTCCTCAAGATGGTTATCGACCAGGTGAGAAACAGCAGCCCTCCCACTAGTTATTTAGTAGTATCCTTGCTTAAACCCTAGGCTAACTCGATCTATTTTCTGCTACTTTTAGTACACAAACCTTCCATACATTACCTTTGACTGCGGCTTTGCATGTGGAGACCACGGTGCTCCCTTCATGTACGGTTTCCCTTCGGCCAAGGTTCTCGAGAGCTCATTATACAATGCCAACCCATATATCCATACTGCAAACGATACTGCTAACCATCTCATCTATACCCACGTTTATGAGCACTACAAGATGGTTATGGGATATTTGATTGAGCTTGCTTTTGAAGATGATCTGTAAAGCAACATAATGTTCATTGTAGCCTGAAAACCTACCTGAACCTCAGATAGGAATTTAGTTTAATCCTCTACAAAATTAATTGAATATCATTGGATCCTGAATCGGCCCTAAAGAGAATTTTTGTTACACCATGAAAGAAAGATTTGGGTTTAATCCTCCAGTTCGGGGCTTTGCGCTCCCTTTTCTTCAGTGCTCAGTCAGGGGTAATCCTCATGCAATGCAACCAATGAAGGATCTGAATGCAAGGGGAGGCCACATAGTTATTGGAAGGGGTACGGAGTACTCCGTTCGGATTTATTTCCATCTATTATGTACTTGAATCCTTCTTCCTAATCTTCTCCTTGCTAATCTATCCAGTCTCCCTAGACCTAGTGAAGTCTTGCGACTCCATCAAGTCCTAGAATACGCTCAGTGGGCCAAACTGTTCTTCCTTTACCTTCCTTCATATAGTTAATTCTTCCTAAAGAAATTAAAAATATTATAAGGTCCACCAGTCCACCTAATATATATATATATATGTGTATATATCTTTCATTGTTTTTCAATACTTTAACATATCTTGTTTCAACCGAGGATAATCCAATGCTTCATTTTCTCATTTTCAACTCCCATTTCAATCAAGACATAGCACAAAAGGCATCTATCTATATCTGATACGTTATATACGGTTGAGCTTTGCCTGGGTTATCGGTGATTTAGAGCCAAGATGGGCCAGCCCTCCCTCCTTGGAATATGTGCACTGCCCGAATTCCGAAACCACTTTGACGCAATTGGCGGAAACCTTTGGCCTCCCCCACCGGGGCTCCGCCGCAACGTTCTTACCCTCATGACGGTCTCTGGGAAGAATAAAAAGGGGTCGGTTGTAACGGCCGGTGTCGCCGTAGGCCATGATGCCAATTTGTACGGATACAACGCCACCAGTAACTTTATGCATGAGGCCGGTCATACCATTGATTGGAACAAAAGAATCGTCGAAGAAAAAGAAGAAAGAATGGTTTAGAACAGTCGCGAAAGACACATCCCTCCCAATTTACTGAAGCTGTCACAGTGTATGTATATGACAGACACTCAAGGGGCATCATGCAACTTGGATTCAACCCAGCTAGGATGAACATTTATTCATAAATACATTGGCAAGCAGCTCACTAGAAAAACTAGTAAATGCGGCAAGCGGATTCCCGATGACAAAATGATAAAACCTTCTCCACAGCAATGGAGAGATTGGGGTATGGAAGGTTGAGATAGTTTCAGGGGGATCAAGATGGAAGAAATGCTCCTAGTCATTCAACCTGGAGGTTTTATATAACTCTATACAAGGAAGATGATAAAACTTTCTTCTTTTATTGAACCAGTGAACATTCAAAGATCCTCTCTCCCAGGAACAAATAGCTTGGTTTTGGTCTTGATAAAGCAAACCAGAGTATGTTCCCTTTTTTTGGAATCCATTTAGCAGCAAGCTTAATATTTCAGTTGTAGCAGTTTGAATTTCAGGTATTCTAAAGTTTAGCAACAACAGGAACTCAACTCTATCGCATACGTGGCTTTCGCGAGTCGGCGAATCCGATCTCAGTTGATGCTCATGTATGGATAAGTTGGTTCAAACCCCTGTATCACTGCTCGGCACCGTTGTACAGCAGTTTGTTGGTGGTGCCGGAACCTGGGCTACGAATAACAGCATTTCCAAGAGCCTTGATGCGATCGCAAGCCTGAGCAGCAGTGATTCCTTCCTGGGACATGAGAACCGCACCAGCACCAGCAACATGAGGAGCTGCCATAGAAGTACCAGACATGCTTTGGCTGCCACTACCTGGGCGAGCAGAAATAATATTCGAGCCAGGTGCATAAATATCAACTGTAATGGTTACTAGTCAGCTGTATGTTTTGAAAACATGTGTACTATGGAGATACTGTAGACGTACTAACTGCTCCCCAGTTGGAGAATGACGACTTGCTATCACCATTGGCGGATGAGGCTACGGTGCAGATGGAAGGAGTGGATGCAGGAGAGTAACCTTGGGCGTTTTTCTAGATTTTGAATGACATTATTAGCTTTCCAAGCAGGTACCTGGTGGGCACATTATGTAGATAGACTCACATTGTCATTTCCAGCAGCTGCAACAACAAGGATTCCTGCACTCTGGGCTTGGGCTGCGGCATCATTGACGGCTTGGGTAAATCCTCCACCTAAGCTCAGATTCATAGCTGCCTTTCCGAGTATATTTTTGCTTCGTGCATCGGTGACACACCAACTGATACCATCCATAATGGAGCTCATCGTTCCCCTTGACTGGGAATCAAGAACCTTAACCGCCACAATATTTGCCTTCTTAGCCACACCGTAAGTTGCTCCAGCGAATGTTCCGGCAGTATGGGTTCCATGGCCGTGGCCGTCGCGATTGTCGGAGTCAATTTTGTTAGTACCCCACACGATGCGGCCTCTGAATTCAGGATGGTTGATATCTATTCCAGTATCAACCCCATAGATTGTAATTCCTGCTCCGGCTGAATCATCATAGACATATGAGGTCTTTCCAGGCTGTTTGGAAGAAATTCTTCCCAGACCCCAAGATGGGGCATTGGGCTGAGTAGCCCATGCATCAACGGTGACCGTGCGGTCATGCTCAACGTATTTAACCTAGATATTAGGGGATTTTATGTCAGCGTTCACTGCTACCTTTACAGTGCTAGTCTGATAAAGATATATATGTATATATAAGAGAAAAAAGGCTGACCTTGGGGTTGTTGAGAATTTCTTCAAGAGTTTCCTCGTCGAAGAAGCCATTGTAGCCCTTCCAGTTATTGATTTCATATTTTCGCTGCATACCCATAGTGTTGCCACCTCGCTTTATCTTGTTTGCGTCATGGGTATTGGAAACCCAAGCAACGTGAGCGTTGAAATCTTCGGTCGAAACACCATCTTTCAGCACCACAATATAAGAATCGGCAACAATATCGGCCTTAGAGCCCTTGTTGTGAAAAACCGCGCGAGCATCGACGGCAACGAAGGCCGCGAGGGCAAGAGATAGAACCTTCAAGCAAACCATTTTGATATAACCTGCAACAATAACAGTGGTTTGTATAGAAGAAAATCTAATTCAGGTCTTCTTTCTAAACAATCAGTCATGAGGGAAAACATCTTGACTTATATATCTTTCCCATTATTTTCATATGCTAACAGCACGGAAACAAAACCCTGGAGACAAAGACCCGTCCAACAGGGAATGACGGTATTCATTCAGGAGATGTAACCATCCAATAACACCGGTCGTTGGGGTATTCCTTGACTGGTGATCATCGGGAAACCAAAGGGGGAGAATGTTCCGCGGAGAGGTACGGACTAAGCCAGGAGGTTCTCAGGACAGCAAAATAATCGACAGGAGAGGATATAGGCCCGGTGTTTTAGCCTCACGCTCGGTTGGCGATCATCGGCTCTGGGGTGAACGGAAGCCCAAAGATATCCCTCTTACCGAAAGGATATTATGATATCAGGCAAGGGGATCGGGGCCACTTAGCTCGCCGACGGGTGCGTCTTCTAACACAATATCGGCCCAGGGGATATAGCATTGTCGAATCGGGAACGGCTCCAACTCGACGAACTGCCATTTAGATCCTCGGGTTGAGGTAGTTTACTGGCATAAAAAGGTATTGCCCAGTAAGCCCGATGCATCAAATGCTACACTGCTTAAAGATTAATTGCAAATCTTCTAACTCCAAGTCAGATACATTTGCTTGAGAGTTCAACGGCTCCGATCGGATAGAATCCTCGCAGGATTTGAGGAGGGATTATCCGAGTATGACTACTAGATATGCAGGGCTCTCCCTGGCTAACGATCTTTTCGGGGAGTTCATCATGGTCCTTGGCAGTGCTTTATCCGAAAGATAACTATCAACATTTTAGCAGTAGAGAAACTAAATTCATCGCGCCGCATTTGATGCCTTTAGAAGCATGATATGAGATTCCGGTTGAAAGCGGGAGAGTCATTTTTATGATGCATTGTAGAACCAACATGGTAGTTCTCGGAAGACGAAGGTCGTGTGAAGGATTGGACGGTAACAGGGTCTCTTCACGAAACGGAAGAGAAATTAAAATGAAAATCAAATGGATTATAGAAGGAAATAGGAAATCAACCAGGATAAGACATGCAAATCAGGATGTAAATCTGGGGAGAAGGTTGTTCCTAGCTGCGCGGGGTCGATGCAACCCTGGATGGGAGGATGGATCGATCCAGCAGAGATAACAAGCGGATAATATCCAAGAAAACCATGACGATTATTCTTAACAGTGATGATGGAGAACTAACCCTGCCAACCATTTGGGATCGTCGTTGAGAGAGATCGGCAGGGAGGGAGGACGTTGTGTTTAGTTATCTGCTCTCGTGCAGCAATCAGTTAACGCCAACACCACCAAGAGGAGGAAATGTGAGTATCATCACCCTCTGCTCTGAAACAACTTGGAACGAAACACAACGTTTACTTGACTTGATTTGACAATAGTGGAATAGACCATAAATCGAACGAATCAGGAAAAGGGAAAAAAAAAATGAAACTCCTCAGCTTGTTTAGTTTAAGCATTTGCCATGGCGATGGTGGATGCTGGGATTAATTTAACTAGATATCTTCTTGGCCCGTTTATTTCATCGCTGAATATCCTCACGATCTGGCCCTTTATTCAACGGATAATTCGGCTGATCATCTGCCCAATACCTGTATATTACATAATTACGTTCATCTAGCCTCCTAATCACTGTATATGCTTTGGTGAAGGCCAGTAATTTCGCGGATATTTGACTAGTATTACTTTTGAGAAAGACCTGGAATACAATCTGCCATCCCAATACAAACTTCCATGGAAGGATAGAGGAGGAACAACGAGGAGAAAGGAATAGGAAAAGAGAGAAATCTGTCAAGTGGTTCTGGTTTCAGCCGGCTAGCAAACCTGAATGGGTTGATCACTTGGTTACAGACACCTCAGCAGCGTTTTGCTGCTTTTTCTCAGGATCATGGCGCTCCATCCAACCTGCTTCTGGGTGATCAGAGCCGGCTGTCAGGGCTGCCCCTTTTCGGCCAATGATATACCATGGGAGACTAAACATCTCATCCATAGCCTCGAGAGATTTACCAGCAGTCTCTGGAAGGAAAAACCACATCCATAGTAGTCCCAGTAGTGTAACAGCGGCAAAGAAGTAGAAGGTCCCAAATGGCCTTAGCGCTGTTTCAAGCAGCATTGGTGGTACTGCCTTCGAGAGCCCGCTATCAATCTTCGTTAGCGCTGAGCTTGCATACTTTATTCCTATCCGTATGGTACTTACTACTGGTTGGTGAAGTGAAAACACATCACAATTGAGGATCCTAAAGCTCGCACTTTAAGAGGGAAAATTTCAGCATTAATCAGATACTGAATACTATTCCATCCCAGCGCCCAACCCACGCCTGAAATGTAAATTGCCACTATTGCCGCGGTTCCAGCCCTCTTAGTTTGCCCAACGGGCGTAAAACCGTCAGTAGTGGGTGGTGCGATATGTAAATAAATGGCCACGTAAAGCATGCTCAAAAACTGAAGCATGATACCGTAACTAAGCGCGCGTTTTCTTCCTAGGAAGTCCACCACAAAAAGTACACAGACAATAGAGGCGACTAGCTTGACCACCCCAAAGATTGCAGTAGCAAAGAGTTTTTCTGATTGCCCAGTTGTTCCTAGCATCGCAAAGAAATCGGGTGCATATATTGTAATACTGGCCGCACCTGACCACTGAGATAAGAGCTGGGACATTAAACCGATCATGATCCGATACTGGTTGGACGGTATGAGAAAAAGCTCTTTCAGTGGCCCTAGCCAGCCGGCCCCTTCTGTTGCTTCTCGTTCCCGCTCGAGTTGATCGAAAATATCATCCATTTCGCTTTGTACATATGGATGATCGGCTGGTAAACCGCGAATTTTCGACATCGTCATCGTGGCGCTCTCCTTTTTGTTTATCTTCGCAAGGTACCGCGGGGATTCGTAGACTCCAAATGATAGGAGGAAAATAATGCCGCTGAACATGATATGTAGCGAGGTTGGCACAATCTTTTTCATTCAAAATCAGTACGGGTAGACCGAAAAAAAGAAACGGAACCGTTTCCTACCCATTGATTGTCAGAGTTCTCACTGATATGAATGGAACATCCCCAATTGGCAAAATAACTGAGCATGATTCCCAGATACACGGCACCCGAGAAAGTACAGGTGCAGAGACCACGAATCGCGCGAGGAGAAATCTCAGCCAGGTATGTAGGACCAACAACTACTGTTTGGCCAACTCCGATGCCAGCGATAAATCGTCCAGCATAAACCTGGCCTATCCGGCCGTCTGCAGTCATGAAGATAACAATACCAATGATCCAAACTGCACATAGTTCGCGAGTTGCCCAGACACGGCCAATTCGATCCGTAACAAGAAAGGCTCTATAGAAACAAGTCAATCGTTATCCTATATTACGACGAACAAAGTATATTAAATGGAGAGTTAAATTGCTCACAGCAGTGCGCCTGCCATGCTTCCGATCTGGACCATAGCCGTGATATTCCCGAGCTTGTTGGCCCTCTCAGACGCACTTAAGTCCGGGTCATGGAGTCCATATTTTTCGATAAATGATTTATGTTGAACGGTGCCAGATATCAATCCTTCATCAACTCCTATAAATAACTCGTCAGTAATTAACTCCCCTCGAAAAGAAGGGAAACTCCTCCCGAGATCTGGGAATTAAAAAGATTCTCACCTCTACTTGCACCCATCAAACCAAAGCATAAGACCGCAAACCATAGCCTCCAATTCAAGGTCTCTCGTGGAGTATCCTCTAGCTTCTGTTTGAAGATGTTAACCATTATGATGGCGGTGTTGATTCTTCACGACAGAAACGGATTCGAGAGCACCATATGGAGAAATGCAAAGGGAATCAATCAATTATATATCGGTTCATAATGACCGTATGACGAATGAGGGAAAACATCGCACAGAAGGATTCTAGGGGACTTCCAACATGATCGTCCTACCTTGGTCAAAGCGGGCGATCATTTTGAATTAAACGAATGTTGTGTAACAATTACATTTCCGCCATCAACAGACGATCAAGTCTGAAAGAAGGGAGAATTATTTATTGATTCAAACCGAGATTTGTTGAAACTGACTTTCTGGGGGTACGGAGTACTTGGCAGGGAGATGTAGACAATGGTTTGGATGATAATTTTAATTATGCAGGTCTCGCTGGATAGACTGAAGTGAATGAGAAACCATCGAAGATAATAGAAAGGTGTTTGAGGTAATAATTATCATGTCACAACGTCCAATACATGCAGACAAGGGTCGAGATCCAGTTCCGTCGCATGACCAGCAAAACAACAAGCTTCTTCCCGGCGAGCATCTTTTCCAAGCTCCAAACGGGCTCAGCTTCAGGTATCTGGTGTGCTCATCGTCCGCAAACGGCCAATGTGTCAACCCGCTCGTCTTAGTTCAAGGTCCGGGATGGGGGCTGGGTTTTCAGTATCTTCAAGCCGGGCTATCTCCCCTCGAGGACATGTTCACACTTGTTTATTTCCAGCCCCGGGGTTCCTCAGGTTCGTCTCGGCCTTCGGACCCAGGAAAAATGAGCTGTTTCGATATGGCCAGTGACTTGGATTTGTTCAGGTCGTACCTTGGGATGGCCAAATTCCCAAGAATGGTCGGACATTCACATGGCGGAACCATCGTGGTCGCATATGCAGAGATGTTTCCCCACTGTGTGGAGAAGATCCTGTTGATTGATCATCGGCTCTACGGGTATACAGACTTGGAATTCTTTCGTTCCGCACGCAGGAATAGAATCAACGATCCCCGTTATCAACAGGCTTATCAAGTATATGACTCCGTGGTCCCAACTGATGATGCATCATTAACGTCCTTTTTTATTGACATCCTACCCCTATACTTTTTCGATCCTGAAAAATATCTACCTGGCTTCCTAGAGCAACTGTCGTTAGACCCAAACCTTTCGAACCAGAATCCGAACTCTCAAACAGCTATTGACTTTTGGTGCTACAGTCACGTAAAAAGATGTGACCTAGAGCTGGACGTCCACGAGAGAATGATCCGAAGCCTAGGTTCTGTGGTTGCCGAAACAATGATCATCTTCGGAAAAGATGATGCCCAATGCTCTGTTGCAATTTCGGGCGAAACCTGCCAGCGGATTCCACATGCTGAAAGTATTGTGCTCCCGGACTGTGGTCACTTCCCCTGGGTAGAGAGTTGTGATGAGACATTGTCCACGATGAGGACGTTCTTGCGCCGTTGAGAAACGGAATAAACTTGAATATAATCATAACGGTCTGGCAATCAGCCTACCTCAATTAAACAAATGCACCAATAAATCAATGCTTGAATATTGCAGTATTTCCCAAACTCCTTCCGTGTAGCTCACAATCCATTTATATACAATATTAGCAGCATGCCGGTCTCCCACCACCAAATTGCGCCTAGCTAGACCCTTGTCAAATAATAAAAAGGCATGAAACGGAAGCATGACATTCCTACGCATTGCATATCTTTGATTGTCGTTTTGCGGTTCCAATATGAGTGTTATGCACCTTTGCCGCGAATTTCAGACTGCTCAATGTCTCGTTAAGGTGTTCTTGCAGAGGGCTGACCATGACAAACATGAGCGTTTTCGAATTTCCCCCCAAGGAATATTGTAACAGATAGGTAAGCTATATGAATCAAGAATTCCGTATTAGCGGTAGGTTAAAATTATATTCAAGTGCTTTCAAAAAGACCATACCTTGCTGTTGCGGTAGGGAATATGGGCGCCTTCCTTGCCCTGTGCCAATGCTGCAATGACATCTCCCAGGCAACTGAGACTCCTATTAATGTTCTGAGTCTCCTTCAACCGTTCACCAGTGCTGCCGCTGTGGCTAAGACGCTCACTTCCAGCAAGATCAACCAGGTTCAGAGTGCCTTCGCTATACTCCCCTGATATAGAATTCTTCCCAAAAATCCGTAACATAAACACGCTGTGGGAACGTGACGATCTTTCATTTGCGTTGGTAGCTGCGACCGAACGATTTGTAGAGGCACGTAATAACAACGATTCGACCATGTCCTGTGAATCCAGATTGACTGTAATGGCATTGGTGACGGATGTTTGGCGTTTTTGTAGGTCATGTCGTATCTCGTGCTTTTTCTTATCGAAGTCATCAGGCTTGCCGAGAAGATCATGTATATTTTCGTTGTAAACTTCGATGAAATTGCCTTCCATGGTATATTCCCAGCCCATGCTTCTAAGCTCTGTTGTGGTGGTGTATATCTGTCGAAGAGCACGAGAAATCATCCCATCTTCGGACGACATGGTATATGTTTTGCCGCTCCCTGTTTGGCCATAACAAAATATACAGACATTGAATCCATCCAAGGCGCTTTGCACCAGCTGGCTGATTTCGCTGAATATTTCGGAATTACTAGACAGCTGTCCAAATACGTGATCGAATGAAAATTCATGGTTTTTGGTGCTTATCGTGCCTAAACTGGATTTTTCTTCTGGCCCCTTGATTGTGAGCTCTCTCCGATGCATATCTGCATCTGGATACAGTATTTCCGCAGAGGCATGTGGTATATTCGCAGATAACAAGGGCCGAACCCGGCAAAATACTCTGATATTTCCCCGGAGCTCTTGTATCTGATTGTGTAGATTTCTGCGCATCGTCTCTTCTTTTCGCAGTCTTTCTGTTGCGGCATGAGTTTCCACGAGCGCATCATTAAGTTCTTGGTTAAGTCGAGCAAAAGCTTCAGATTGCTCCTTATTCCCCGATTCCAAAAACTCGATTCTTGCTTTTAACGCAAGAATTGAAGATTCCAACTTAACAGTATGGCCGCTGCTACTCAAAAGGGTTTGTTGGAGTTCTTTGTTTAGCATTCTTTCTTTCTCTACATCCCCTTCCAGTCTCTGGACTTGCGATACCAGATTTTGAAGCTCTCGCTCTTTGTTTTCGATACCAAGTTGGCCGTTTTGTGCAGCAAGAGCAAGCTGTACATTAAGTTCCTGGATGTCCCTTGTTCGTCGGCCACGTTCACCTTCCAGTTCTTCCTCGAATCGTCGCTTAGCTTCAGCCAGTTCGACCTGATGTTGTGACTTCGATGCTTGAATCTGCGTCCAGGATTCTTGCCGTGAAGTTTCAATTTGAGTGCGGTGTTGACTGGCAAGGTTTCCAATTGCAATTTCATGCTCCCGAGCGGCTTCTTCAGTTTTGCTTTCAGCATTTGATAGTTGGGCCTTTAATGTGCCTAGTTCTATTCTCAGCTCCACCTTTTCGTCAGTAAGCTTCTTCTCCCTTTCCTCAAGGTTGTTCACTATAAATAAATTAGTTAGGCTGGTGGCTTCCAGAATGATTTCGGACGGGTATAAATGATAGCACCTTGGGTTTTATAAAGGTCAAGCGCTTCCTTCACTCCTGCGCTTACATCCTTGTTCGCGGCAAGTTGTTCCATCAAGCGATTCGCGAGCTTATCTACGCCTTCTAATTTTCTAACGGTGTCCCAGTCTTCGTCCACCCCATCTCGGACTTGAGAATATTTTGTCAGAAACGGACGTAATTTTTTCGGTGAAATTTTTTTGGGGGAATGTAGGAGGGAGTGCTTATGGGAATGGGGCATTGGGGATTTTGGTGTTATGTTGATGGTGGGAGGGCTCATAAGCCTGGGCAGTTTTGAGCCCGGTGTATTGCTCAGGTTTGCCTCTGAATCTTCAATTTTTGTCGGATTGGGATTGATAGAAAGGTGATCCAGGGCTGTGCAAAGAGAAGAAGCGGGTGTAGGCAAAGGAAGGGAGCTCGACCAGTCACAGATATAGCTGGTTTGGTTGTCATAGCTCCCAGGGCATAACCTCTGATCTTGCTTCTGGAATGTGGGGGATGACGATGATGTGGATAAGGGTGATGATTGTGCTGGTGAGGGAAATGTATTCGCACCATTTCGTTTCCCTAGCAACTGCCGTCCGCTATCTCCATCACTGGCCTCCGTTGGAGCTCTGGATAGGGGCGGAGAGATTTTGTCCTGACGTACATGCCCAATCGATGTGTGAGGGCGGGGCAGGCTGCGTGCAGCTGGGTTCGGTCCACGTAGTTTTCCAAGGGGTTTTATGCCGGAATTCGGTTGGTAAATGCGAGTGTGAGAGGAAAGAGGCCCATTGTCCGATCGGCTCGGTACGCGGGAAGTTTTTGTCTTTATTTTTGTTATTCTTGGATCTCCGGCTCGGTCAGACAGTGATTTTTTAGCTAAAGAATAGGCGGAAACATGTCAAATTAGTCTTCAAATTCTAACACTACCTAACGGGGTCTGGAATAATGACGAAATTCTTTACAGGTCATCGGGCCTGGAGGAGGCATCCCAATATTCAAGGCATTGTTGGCAGATGGTGTGATATCGTAGAGGCTTGTGCCCGCCGGGCGAGGAATGGAACTCCCATACTATTACAAAACCGTTAGCTATCAATTCCTTAGGAACGATATAAGTATGGAGTCTGGAGCATTCTTACTCGATGTCTATTCTCTTCCCCGCTCATGTTGACGCTCTACATCCACGACTGCTACTGCCACCTGCAAGCTCTGTAGCAATTGGTGACAGCTTCTAGTTAATATTATATGAGCAATGGAGCAAGCCAGAGAGAAATAATGGCAAACAAGTAACTCTCAAATAATTCCCGACCAAGTTGTATTGCTTGATCTCTCTCGTTTCTCAAGCTGCCCACTCGTCCCAGAACGGCTAGAAGTAAACAAACAAACAGTCTAAACCGAAATAAGAGCTTTACGTAATGAACCATGCAAACTATGCAAACCCGTTAACAAACTAGAAATGCAAACCATGCAAACCCGTTAACTAACTAGAAATGCAAACAGTGCAAACTAAACTCGATATGCACAGCACTGCTCACGTGGCCCTCCCCCCCACACCACGAGGCAACACAATACAATCTTCCATACTCAATCAACAACAAAACATCCATCCAGCCATCCCGAAGCCTTGTAGACGCATTCAGCCCGGGTCAAGGATCAATCAGCAGCTGTCAATTGCTAGCTTCAGGTTTGAACCAGGTCGCGCAACACTTTGATTGTAAGCAGTGTCGCTAGATCAGTGCCAGAAGCTTAGTTTAACTAGTAGTGTTTCGAGCAGTCCTGAAACCGAGTTGGCGCCTGTCACAACTCTCCTTTTTCTTTGCAGCCAGCTTTGATTTGCGACCCCTCTCAACGTTCACCGTCTGTCTCAAATTGCAGAGACTCGTGTTATAATCCCTCCGGTACAGAAAGATCCTACCATTCTTGAACAATGGCTGGTCGGTTTGTTCGCGCGTCCAAGTATCGTATGTGCATCGCTGGAACCCATCCATTTAGTTCATTCACCTGCACGCAGACTGACTGTAAGCCCACCTGCATTAGGCCACGTCTTCGGACGATCAACGCGGAAGGTACATACCTAACCTCCTCCAACCTCGCCTGTTCCTTATATTAAGTGTGACTAGGAACAATGCTACGATAACCTACACGTTTCTGCGAATGCCTGGGATACGAACCTCCTGAAGGTAAGTGATCTTCACCCAAAGCATGGCTCACAGGGACGTCATTGACCTTTAGCGCCATCTCTGCGTATCTTTAGGTCAATCCCGAATATATATCCGTCAATTGGGAAACCTCGGGAGGTGGGGCTTTCGCTGTGATACCTATCAACGAGACAGGGAAGCTCCCAGAACGGTTCCCACTTTTCCGAGGCCACACCGCAGTCGTACTCGACACAGATTGGTTAGCATCATCAAGACGATTGCATTTCCCTTATACGGTTTCTAATCAAATCCCAGGAATCCCTTTAACGACTCCTTGATTGCCTCAAGCTCCGACGACGGAAAGGTATTGCACCGTTGGTGTAGATTTGTGCATGGGCTATGTTAACATATTTCCAATAGATTTTCCTCTGGCGCGTCCCTGAAGGGTTCACTTTACGCAGCGATGCAGAGGAAGTCTCCGACATCTCCCCTGTCGGAAAGCTTCCTGGCCATACGAGGTACGTCAGGCTGCTTTTACCTAGCCAAGTTTCGCTTTTTTTTCTTCGTTTTTTGCTAACTTTGAACTAGAAAAGTCGGACATGTTCTTTTCAACCCCGCCGCCGAAAATGTTCTCGCTTCTGCCTCTGGAGATTATTCGGTTAAATTATGGGATATCGAGGCAGGCCAATCCAATCTATCCTTGAAGGTGGGCGACATGATACAGTCCATGTCGTGGAGTGCAAACGGCTCCCTTTTGGTGACAACTTCCCGCGACAAAAAGCTTCGTATTTGGGACGTTCGGCAGGAAAAGCCAGTCCACGAGGGCGTCGGTCATTCTGGCGGGAAGAACAGTCGGGCTGTGTGGATGGGAGAGCACGAGCGTGTTGCTACCACTGGCTTTTCCAAGATGAGTGACAGACAACTGGCACTTTGGGATATACGTGCTGCTAGGGAACCAGTCAACGGTTTCAAATTACTGGATTCCATATCTGGTGTTTGTATGCCCTTCTGGGACGAAGGAACCCAATGTTTATATCTCGCCGGCAAAGGGTAAGCTCTAAATCCCTTACTATCAAAATAATCACGCAGCACCGGAAACTGACCTTTGTTGCCTAGTGATGGAAATATCCGCTATTTTGAGTATGAAAATGACAACTTCGAATACCTTTCAGAATATAAATCAAGTGACCCGCAACGCGGAGTTGCACTTATGCCAAAACGAGGCGTTGACGTACGTGGAAATGAAGTCGTTAGAATCTTCAAGAGCGTCAGCGATAGCTATATTGAACCGATTTCATTTGTTGTTCCACGTCGAGCGGAAGTTTTCCAGGATGATATATATCCGCCGGCGGTCGGCATAACCCCGGCCATGTCATCTAAAGAATGGCTGGATGGTAAAGAAGCACTTCCACCGAAGATCGACATGGAAAGCTTATACGAAGGCAAGGGAATGAAGGAAGCTAGCCCAGATTCAATTCCTCCAAAAACAGAGAAAGCTAAAGACCCTCAGCCCGTCAAAAAACCGGAGCCAAAACCCGAACCGGTATCGAAGCCTGCTCCAGCTGCTACCTCACCTCCTGCCAGCATGAAAGAACAAGGCGCTTCTATGGCCGCTATGGCATCTAAATTTATGGATGATGATAATTCAGCCGACGAAGCTGATGATACCTCGAGTTTTGAGGAGATCCCAAAGGCAACAGAAAAAGTACCTGAAATTTCTATCTCCCCGGCAGAAACCCCTACTCCGGCTGTCCAGAAGTCAATTCCACAACCAAAGGTACCCTTATTTCCCACCCACAGCTTTGCACTCCCTGTTGAACTTCATTCCTTCTTTTATCGGCTCGCTAACAACGATTGATATTTATAGATCAGTACCCCTCCTGCAACTACACGAGCCGCTGAGAAGCCTGTCGGAGATGACACCAACGTGTCACAGCCACAGGTTTTGAAAGAGCTGGAGACAATTAAGGCCCTTCTTGTCGAGCAGACACGTATCATCACAGCTCAGACTCAGCGAATTGGGCTTCTAACCGCCGAAGTTGAGGATTTGAAAGCTAAGATTGAATAAATCTTGTGTGTCTTTTCTCACCAAGCTTTAAACACCATTATATCCTGCTTCTAACATGCGCATTTGAGCCTAGCACCTTCATTTTGTTGTTTATATATACGTTTGCTAAGCCTCAATTTAAACTCTATCGTCTTGCACGCACTATGCGATTGTTTATCTCCAGAATGGATCAAACCCATTCCTCCATATATTCAAATCATATCACTAGCTGTTTAACCTCTCTTTTGGCTACTATTTGGGCTTATCTTGGGCAAGTATTAAAGCGTTATGCATCAAAATATAAGGACGGGAAAATAGCATCATGTGTGTACATAAAGCGGCTTTGAGCAACCATGAACTCGAGGCAGATTAATGGAAGCTGCTGAACTGGTGTACATAACTATATCTTTTTAATGTTACGGAGGGATCGAAAAATTGCATCAAGCGTAAAAGACCTGACTTTTCACACTTTGCTGTGGGGCGAAATTCCTTGCAGCAGATAAATTTAGAGGCACAAAATTAATTTTGGGTAAAGCGGGAATTTAATAGAATTAGTAACTAATTATGTTACCATCTATGATATTTGGTAGATCTGTACGGATTTTCTGGTGCCTGTACCTATTTTCGAATTTTATATGAAACTATTATCCGATCCATGCTCCCAAGTTATATGTTCTCCCGACTAACCAGATAACAATCGGGGCATAGAACCATTGACGTGCAGAAGAAAAGAGTTGCCAGAAAGAACTGCCAAAAAGGAGCATAAAAACATGTAAGTTCAAGATCATCAGATTCCAAGCCCATCCACCCCGTTTGACAACAGGTCATCGACAAAATTTTCTGGGTCGATTGTCTTCTGTGTAATCTCTGACAGGACACCAGCACTGGCCGCTACGAAGCCGAGGTAAGGCTTGCTGGGGTTTAGGACTCGAGACAAGTACTCTGGATGGTACTGTACACCGACATACCAAGGATGATCCTTGAGCTCGAATATTTCCATCCGCTCACCTTTATCATCCTTGCCGATAAATTCTAGCCCAGCCTCTTTGATGCGCTCAACATACTCTGGATTGACCTCATAACGGTGACGATGACGTTCATCAACAGAGTCATTATCCAGGCCATATAGGGTCCGTAGTTTCGACCACTTAGTGCCTTCTTGGAACAGTGTTGGTCGGAGACCAAGACGCATAGTTCCACCTAAATTAACCTTGTCGATTTCAGGCATGTAGATGATAACCGGGTCTTTGGTTTTCTCATTCAACTCAATGGAGCCAGCTCCAGGGATATCACAGACATTGCGCGCGTATTCGATCACCGCTATCTGCATACCTAAGCATATGCCAAGGAAAGGTTTGGGTTTGGTGCGAGCCCAGTGGGCTGCAGCAATCATACCCTCTGTTCCACGAGTTCCAAATCCTCCCGGAACTAGAATCCCATCAGCAGTGCATACCTGATGCCAGGCTTTATGATACAGTTCAGGGGAGTCGGTAGCAGTAGCCTTTTCCAGGTGGGCAGAATCAACCCATATTAAGTTTAATTTTCTTGAACAAGCCATTGCGCAATGTTCCAATGACTTGACAACAGAAAGATATGAGTCATGCAAGCTGGTGTATTTCCCGACCAAGGCAATTGTGACGGTGGAGAAAAACCGTTCTTGCGAACGCGTAAGGGTTTTCCATTTCAGCCATGTAGCCTGGCCACGATCAACGAGGTTCTGTTCGATGGTCATTTCGTCGATATTGAGAATATTACGAATAACAGGGATGAGACCTTGTTGTTCGAGAAGAAGAGGAACGTGATAAGTAGAGGTAACGTCGTGCACACCGAAGACATGTTCCGGTTCTACCTGGCAAAACATGGCAATTTTATCGGTGGCAGACTTTTCAAGGGCTAAAGAGCAACGACATGCGATCTATATGAAGGCCAGATGCCAACGGTCAACGCTGCCCTGGAATTGTCCGTTGGGGATAGTAGCTTACCAGATCTGGACTGAGACCTGCTGACCGCACGTCTCGGATAGCTTGCTGGGTAGGCTTCGTCTTTTGCTCCCCATGAATCACGGGGACCAAAGAAACATGAATATTCAGGAAATTATTCTTTCCCGCCCTTCGTCGCAGTTGTCTCATTGCTTCAATGAATGGTGCACTTTCGATATCTCCCACAGTACCACCAAGCTCGATAATACAAACATCGGGTTGTTCGTTGGTATCGTCAACTGGAATTCTCGCAACTCGCTCGATCCAATCTTGAATAGCATCCGTTAAATGAGGAACGACCTGGACTGTTCGGCCAAGGTAATCCCCCCTTCGCTCTTTTTCTATTACATGCTTATAGACCTTTCCAGTGGTGATATTATTTTCGCGGGTCAATGTGATATTGAGGTAGCGTTCGTAATTCCCTAGATCTAGATCTACTTCTCCACCATCGTCGAGTACGAATACCTCGCCGTGTCTTAAGGCGGGGTTCTCGCGTTAGTACTGCACGAAGGACGGAACGAAGCAAAAGCAGAGTAGATCAGCGGGAGGACTCTATGGCGGAGGGCACGTACTCGGTGGGTGCCATTGTCCCTGCGTCGACATTCATATAGGGATCTACCTTGATGGAGGTGACGTAAGATCGAGGTCAGCATATATGTCAAACGAACGGGACAGTGGAATTGGGGCGGAGACATATCTTAAGTCCAATAGTCTTTAACAGCAGACCGGTTGAAGAGGCTATTTCCCGATACATACATATCAATAGCGTGCTCATAACTGGCCATTACCATGCGCCAGAGGCTTTGAGATAGGTTTGGATCGCCATACCTATCACGCCCTTCCCAATCCCGCTGATGACACCTGCAACAAAGTTAAACACCACAATAGTACAAATATAGTGGGATACTAAAGAATAAAAAATCTTACCTCCCGATACTAGAACGTACTTCATTTTGGCTTATGATGTCCACGAAATGTATAGGTGCCGTCCTGGCTTCCGCCGAGGGGGAGGGGAGAAACCAGAAAGATTAAAAAAAAATAAAAATTAAAGCTTTGAAGGTTTGGTTGCAGAGCACCATTTCGGGACTAGCGCTCATAACTTGAATGATTAGTCATGACTTGCCTGCACGTGACGTCATTGAACATCAGGCATGTGATCATACCAATCGACACCCTTTTCCCCCATGGACACCCCTTAACTTATAACCAGACCCTTATAAGGCATTGGCATAGGGGGTTTACTAGATGAGGAGTTAGGGAAAAGCATGGCCTATCCTCTGACCTAAGTATCCATGCACCTAGGCCTTAGTATGAAGGGCAAAGATTTTTGGGACAAACCTCCATGAAAACAACCCCTTTTCTCGACAGGTAGGAGGGGGTTTTTGCTATTACAGTCCAGAACTTTGATGGAATGAAGATGTTTCTCAAGGCCAAGTAATAAGAGGGTGGATGTTATCAGCATAAGGTGATGTTATCAGCATAACTTGTATACGTAGCATGCATTTTTTGGCCCCTGGTGCGACAGCTTGTTGGGTTTCTCATGGATTCGAAGTCCGGTATAGGAAATCGAGTTCGCATCATCCAATCGCTTATGGGGCAACCAGTGCCTTGTTGGGATGCTCTTTATGATATTCTGGTTCTTCCTACGCCTGCCTAACCTTTCCCTCCGGGGTATGGAGCTTGCCAGTTTTCCTCTCTTTCCTCATTTCTGTTTACCACCTTCTTCTTCATCGACCAAATAAAAACTCTCTATCAGACTTCAGGAATGAGGATTGCGTGGCAATAAGGGGCAAAGATGAATATAGGCTCTGAGGCTCAACTTTATGAAGTCATGAGTGAACTGGTGAAAAAAATAACAGAACACTTTGCCTTCCAATTGGGAGGAGATAACGCGGCCTCACGTGTGAAGATCGCGTAAGTTATTTCGAATTCACATTGATTACCTAGGTGGTTATGCCTTCATTATAACTTCTGTAGGCTTACTTTTAACCTAGATCGACCGCCCATAATACCACGTAAAATCGAACCACTAAACAAAATCGCCCAGACAAAACTCATTTGGCTATTCGTTTGCAAGCACCTTCGATGGATAGGGAAACAGTTCATATTTACCTCGAGAACTTGGACCTGGAAGGCCAGACACCATACTAGCCTTAGCATAGTGGGTTAACTTAGGTAAACAATGAAGAGTATGTTTTGAGAATCTTAGTATTCACTGCGATACCGTAGGGTAAATTTCCCATATCATTAAACCATATAATTGATACTTCTATACATTCCGTAGCTAAGTGGGATGACATTGGAGAGTCAGAAAATGGGATGGAAATCTGTTGGTAGCAAATATGAGGTCGTTCGTACTCACCAGAAACTATGCCCCCGAACAATACCGTACGAGGGCAACAAATGAAGGGTCCCGAAGAAGCTGGGAGGCGGTGAAATGCTCTTCGGGTAACATACGCAACCCTCTCTTCAAAACAGATAATGCGTGGTCATGTATGATGTCGCCGGCCTCGGGTAGTACTCGTTTTACTCGACGTCGGAAATGTTTTTCAAAATCGGCCGTTCTGCTCTGATCATACCAACTATCCAAGCGACTCGGCAATACGCCCTTCCATTCCTCAGGAATCGGGCCAAGCGACGCAATCACCCATTCAGAGTAAGAAATAAGTGAACAATCAAACAAGAGGGCCGCGAAAACACACATGTAGCTCCACATATCACTTGCAAAACTAGGCTCCGATACCCTGTGTAGTAATTCAGGAGCACAATAACCCTTTGGAGGCAATCATTTTGATTTTTTTTTGGATATTAGCTGAGGTTGTTAGACCGAAATCACACAGACAAACCCACCCTACAATTGGGCATTCTCTCAAGTCCGCAGCGACAACCATTTCGGCAGATTGGTTGAGTGGTAGAGGAACTGCTAGCTTCAAAGGCCGACTAATACGCTGGTATATTGCGGCCGTATCGTAATTAACCAAAGGAGCCATGCGCCTCATGACATTGTTATCATTTATTTATATCTAGAATTTAGATTAGCATGCTCCGTAGTTCCAGCAAGATCGGACCGGGGAAGCTAACATACCTTCACGAATAAATCCGCTATTGTGCAGCGACTCAATAGATTTGAGCAACTGTTTTGCAGCTAGTACGCGAGTAGTCACAGGAATATTAGGTGGATAAACTCCAACTGGCGGGCCGATTACTCGGAAAACTAAAACATGATGAAGTATTGACGCCAGGGTTGCGCACAAGGAATGTATCGATATATAGGACAAGATGAGATGTATCCTTGATAGTTCGTCTAATCTCATCCTGGATTCTGATTTCGTGATCCGTGCCTTCGACACCTGAGGTCATGATTTTGAGAGCGACATCCTATTTCATGAAGGTGTCACGGGCATACCAAACGGTAGAAAAACCGCCATATCCAAGTTTGTGTATAATGCGATATCTTTCGTTGAGTATATCTCCTATCGCCACAGGAAAGAATAATCCCTTTTCATACTTTGATTTGTCTTCACTCATTGAGAACATCAGAGTCATCATCATCCGGACCTGAACCCAAGAAGTCTCCGGTATCAGAGGGGGACGAAGCGATGGGGGAGCTCACCGGCATATTGTCGAATTAGATGTCACCTGCCAGTATTACTGGCATCTAAATAAATAACTAACTGGGTATTATTAGCTGCTGGCTATTAAGTGGTGCTAAAAAAAAATTGCTAGGAAAGGTTGAACTATTAAACTTTTGACTTCTCCAGACTCCGTATTTTGTAAGGGCGATCCACAACCTAAAACTGCTTCACCACCCTCGGGATCTATTTTTGGAAAACCCTCTACAAATATGCAACTGAAAAACTTATACAAGCGTAGTTTACTAGTGGAGGAAAAAAAAAATGAAGATTAAAACGAAAAAGAGAATGAGAAAATGAAGAAACGGAAACAGGAATAGACAAGATTTTATTGGTATCGAATTTAACCTAATTACACCAATTGGAAGATATCAATCATCAAGCCCATCGAGCAGCCTCTCGTTCCCGTTCAACCTGAGCAGTTCTCTGCTGATTTTCAATTTCGTCTTCATATTGATAGCTAAATTTCCTCCCCAGTAAATTTCGTTCTGGCTTAGATTCCCTTCGACTTCTAGAGTCCCGATCGGCATTGACTGCTTCTCGTCTCTGCTGCTCTTTCAAAAGACGCTCCCTATTCCGAGCTTCTCTTTCAAGCGTGTGAGCATCTTTCTCGACTATTGTTGTATCTTTTCTTGTCGAGCCAGATACCCCTGTGGACCGCTTCTCGCGACTTCGACTGCGGTCATGGGATTCATCATGCCGGGCACGTCGATAGCGGTCTGCGGGATATTCCGACGGCTCATGGGATGTAGACAGGTCACGACGGGATCGCTTACGATCATGGTGACGATCTCTATCATGATCGCGATCCCTTTCGCGATGTCGTTGTCGGTCGCTTTTCTCGCCGCCGCGGCTGCTTCGGTGGCTTTCGTCTAGCTTGGATTTACGTCGCTCGTCATGTTTTAGCGAGCTGGTATCAGTTTTCTCAGCGCGGTCGGTTCCTTCATGGCCTCGACGGCTTGGAGTTCGGCTGCGGTGTCGGCGAGGACGTTTGGATGAGCTGGGCTTATCGGTAGTTGTTCTTTCTCTATCGCGTTTGCTCCGGTGGGAATGTGTCCTGGTACGGGATTCAACAGACGATCTAGATCTAGATCGGGACCGGGATCTAGCCTTGGTTCGGTGTCTTTCTCGGCCACTGGATCGTTTTTCATACTCTTCCCGATGCGATCGTTTACTTGATCTATCCTTCCGTCTTTCCTCTACCTCCGGTGCGCGTGGAGTCAGAGAGCGAGTATGGCTATGATGATGACTGGATCTAGAGCTTGATCTTGACCTTCGGGGTTGATTAGATGAATTTTCTTCAGCCCGTATCGCCACAGATGAGCTAGAGAAACAATTAGCAATCATACTCATTTTATGTTCGTTTTATGGTTTTTTTCTTTTCAATTAGGATGTAAATCTGCAAACCTTCGTGATTCCGGCACTATGGACTGAGAATTCAAACGTGATCGGCCTTGCGCAGGGAAAGATCTGCTGTTTCTTCCTGCAGCATAGGATAGTCCCTCTCTCATTGCTCTAGGTGCTGCGGGTGCACCGACTACTCCAGGGCCCCGTGCCCCGTTTACATGCATCGAACCATGTATTGAAGGGATAGGGGAGCCATTGGGCATACTGTTATTAGGAGTTTGGCCAATCCCGATGGCAGGACGAAATCTACCTGGAGCTTCATGATCCAAATTACTACTTGTATAGCTAGGGATTGGATTTGCATGATCATGCACAGAGGTGTCATCATCATTGGTGCCATTAGATGGGTCGATGGGGTTTGTAGAAGAGGATTGACCGTTGGGTGGGATATCGTTCAGCTCATTCTTTTTATCTCCTGCGCCGACGACGCCTTCGTGAGGTTGACTGCTTGGCTGGACCTCTTTCAGCAGTGGCTCTCCATTCTGAGCGAGATCAGTATTGGGAGTCTCTGATTCAACATTGGATGTAGACTCTGCTACGTCGCCCTGTTGCTGCTGTTGCTGCTGCAGTTGGTGGTGCTGAGAGGGCGTAGAATTATGTCGTTGAAAATTCATTTGGTTAGAATATGCATAGTTACCTTGGGAATTGTAATAACCGCCCCGTCCACGATTACCTTGGTAGAAACCACGGCCACGACCTCCACCCCGGCCAAAATGGCTATATGAGGATTGATAATCATTGCTAGCAAAATTGGAATGCTGGGGCGTTTGAGGGAGATTTGGGTGTAGGTGAGACATATTATATCCACCAACTCCAGAATTAGGACCTAAGTCTGCATCCATGCGATTAGGGAATGCAATTCCATTGTAGTTATCTGGGCCTCCATTCCACATATTGTTCTGACCATCCCAAACTCCATACATCCCTTGTCCTCCATTGAAATTCATCGTCAAATTCATCTCATTATCCATTCCATTCATATTCATTCCGTAGTCCGAATACATTCCCTGTGCCATAGCGAACGGATCCATCCCCATCCCAGCTGGCATTCCGAAGTTACCTACGGTTGATTTGTTAGAACACGAAATGATATTTATCCGCTGGGAAAAAAAAGGGACAGAGCATACCCATCAGGTTTTGCACCGGGGCCATGCCGGGTTGCATGAATTGTTGCATTCCTTGGTTGAAATTTCCGGGTCCACCCCAACCCATTTGACCGTATCCATTTGTGCCCATACCCGAAGCCATCCCATTCCCATAGCTTGACTCTGGGCCGCCGAACGTAGCTACCTCGTCTTTAGGATCTTCGGTGTTGTTCGGATCCGCATGTTCTGTGGCTTGGGTTGGTGTGTCGGTCGAGATTTGAGGTACATCAGAGGACTCTTGTGGTACCAGCTTATTCGACTTAAATTCAACAATCAGTCAAAATGCTTGCCATAAGGGGGTTTTTTTTAAGGTTTACCTGATCATCATCCTGAGGGGGTTGTGATTGATCCTTTTCCAATCCAGAAGCCTCGGTGCCTTTCTCTAGTTCAGTATTATTGTCCTTGGTGTCGCTAGAAGTGGTAGCTACCACCTCCATGGGGTTTTCGTCACATTCAACCACCGACGTGACATCTGTAACGGGTGCAGGGGTAGGGGGGGTGACAAGGTCTGGTGCGGTTTCATTTTCCTGTGGTGTCTCCGTTACTGCTTCTGGAGCGGGTACCAAAGTCGGTTTCTCTCTCTCTCGTTTCTTTTCTTCGGTGCGCAGAAAAGCTTTCAGGGTAGTACGGAGAGCTTTATTTGGTTTACAAAGCTCTGGCGCAACAGGACTGTGGTCACAGACAGGACAGCTCGAAGGGAGGGAGGGCTGGCCTATTGAAAGTTAGACAGCCATCAGAAGGATGTGAAGCTGGATAGAAGCCGACGTACAATTTTCGCAGATAGGCTGCTCGCAGCATGGGAGTTTAAATGCGTTCCAAGCAAGCTTGCTGCAAATGGCGCATTTTAATTTGGAAGGGATATCGTCTGGCGTGAGGACGCTGCGGATAGGTTAGCACTCGAGGGGCGCACAAGAAAGTCAACGTGAAGGGAAGCAATGCCAACCTAGCGATATCCAATAAGCTCGACATCGCAACCAACGAAGTCCGAATTGGCCCGGAATGTAGGGGAGAGTTGGAGAGACGGCGCAAGAACTCAGTCTCGAGGATTCATGGTGACTCGGGCTGAAGAGGAGTGAGGCGAAGAGACATCAATCAATCCGGCAAGTGAATCGAAAGCTTTGATGTCCCTGTCTGTGCAAAGGAAAAGAGTCTCACACTCTCATGAATGAAAGCTCCAACAAACGAAGAACGGAGAAGCTTTCCTGATTTGGGAAAAAGGAAGAATATTAACCCGGGTCGGAATTAAAAATTTTGGGCATTTTAGTTTTTACATTTTACTTGGTTAGGAGGAGTGAGGTTACTTGGTTGGGATGATAAACTTTTTCAGGACACATGGAAATATGCAATAGATGGGTCAGAGTGGATGAGGTTGTTCTGTGGAAAAAATTAGTAGTTAGTAGTTTACAAGATCACATTAGATTCATCACGACAGCGTGGGAAGGAAACAACTCTACTCCGTATAGTGATACAGAACTATAGACTATAGGCAGCTAACTATATACGGAGTACAACCCTCTGCCTCGTCAGATTAGATCAAGTTAAAATTAAAACTATCATGGAGGCGAACAACTTCTCCAAAAGGCTTGCCCTTATCTCATCGTGACTGGCGATACTCGCACAGAGTTTCTTCCTAGTCACGATTTAAATGGAGGGTTAGATCTCGAGGAGAAGTTGTTCATTTTGCCTCTCAAGTCAAGCTCTATCATCATCAAGGCCCCTATTCACTGAAAAATAAGACAACCAGGCAGCTTCCTATCTAATATCCCTCGTTTGGAAGATGCTCGAAAGGTTGATCTGACTAGAGAGGTTAAGATGCAGCAACATCACACTTCATCCTGGTCGCTAGGCAGACAAAACAGATAAGAAATAAACCAAGAAGGGATAAATGGAGAGAAGCAGAAGAAGAAGGAGAAGAAGTAGAGATGGAGACAAGCTTAATGTGTGGTTGGTATTGTTGGTGAGAGTGTGTTGATGAGATGTGATTGATGCTGCTGGGTGTTGGTGGCCTATCACAGAAAATAAATGTGCAGGAGGGATTTTAGTTGTTATTCGTTAGTTGACGTGGATCATGTGGGACGGGGCGAGGGAAAGGAAGAAAGAAGGGGAGGGGCAAGAAAGGCACAAGGGAAAAGGGATAAAAGGACTGATCACACCCCCCCAAAAAAAAAGCAGGACCGCCCTGTTGAAATCTCGTCACTCTGAAAGACAGAAAAGAAAAAAAAATACCAAAAAGACAGCAACTAGTTAAACCCACCCACTCGTTACCGCTATCTTCTTGTTGCCACTCCCTTTTTACCCCTATTTCTGTAATTTCCACCCACTCTGTCTTGTCGACTCCGCCCCCACGTGACCGTCATCGAGTTTAACTTCTGCGCCATTCCTGTTTGGGCCGTGCCTTCCAGAAGCAGCCCAAGGAAGCTTGGGCCATCGTATTATCAATACCATCATTACTCTCAATACACCCCCAACTCTGCCTGTATTGACTGTGATCACCAGTATCGTACTGTCACGCTTCACGTCACAGCCAAAAACAAAAACATTCTCTCCCAATCGGGTGTGAGCGCGAGCTTAAAGCTTGAGCTTCCTGTCAATCAAACTGAACCAATCCATGCCAATTGAATCGCAAGGGAACAAAGACTATATTGAGTATATAGTAGTGCCTTTGGGATTCCGGGCCTTGTGTTTGCTAAGTCCTTCCACAAGTCTATGTATTCCCACATCAGCGCGTCAGAGCCTCTAGGTAAGTCTTCCATGCGGACTTGCCCCCCCAACTTTCTATTGATTGATCCTTCAGTCAGTTCTTTGCTAACATGTATGGTCCTAGCAATGACAGACCAAGACAACTCTTACAGACCCCGATCCCCCGATTTCTCTTCGGGCTTTGCGGGCAACGGTCATTCCTTTCAAGACTCTTATAATCAAAATCCATACATCTTCTCCAACTCGCTTTCCCCCCAAGCTTCATACGACGCCTCTCCGTTCTTCAACTCCCCCGCTTCCAGAGTCCCTCAACCTCCTCCTCCTCCTCCTCCTTACCTCTCGCAGTCATTCGCGCCCACCCCTGGACACGAAATGCCTCCCCAGACTCGATCTCGAACTCGAGCCTCGCATCCCCCCCAGCAGCCACAAGCTCAACCAACACAACAATTTCAACCCTTCCAGCAGAGCCCTCCATCCCTCCACCACCCTGCTCCCCCCCAACCTCGCCAGCACCATCGACAGCAACAACAATTCTCTAATGATCAACAACAATTCTCCGATGATCAACAACAATTCTCCAATGGCCAGCAACAACTCCCCCATGCCCAAAAGGAGCAACTCCCATACCACCCCCAGACTCAGCAGCAGCCCCCTCCTGTCGAGTCCTTCCCGCCTACCTATCCTCTCCCAACCGCCGATGAAACACCTTCCAAGCCGCCACCGCAAAGAAAATTGACAAGCCATCTAAGCGGGATCGAAGTCAAAACCAAATTCCCTGTCGCTAGAATCAAACGCATCATGCAAGCTGATGAGGATGTTGGAAAGGTTGCCCAAGTCACTCCTATTGCCGTTTGTACGTACTCCCCATTTTCCCCCACCTTCCACATAGTTATGCGTTTGACTAAATTCTTCTCTCTCTCTTCCTTTACAGCCAAAGCCCTCGAGCTCTTTATGATTTCGTTGGTAACAAAAGCCTCACAACAAGCCAAGGACCGCTCGTCAAAACGAATAACCGCAGGCCATCTCAAAGAAGCCATTGCAAAGGACGATGTTCTAGATTTCCTAGCAGACATCATCTCCAAAGTCCCTGATCAACCTGGTCGGAACAACGATGATGGGAGTGATCACAACGAAAAACCGAAAAAGAAAGCTGGGAATCGGCGAAAGAAAGACGAGGATGACGATTTCTAGGACACATTTCCGCACTTGCTTCCTTTCCTTGCTTCTCGATACCTGGATTATGTTTGTTTTTAATTTAGGTCTTTTCTCTGCGGGAATTTTAACCAGAGTGCAAGTATAGGGCGTTGGAGGGAATCTATAACTTCGTCTCTTCTTCTCGTTTTTTAGCTTCCTTCTCTTCTCTTCTTCGAGGAAAATTTAGTTTTATGCGATTATCCCAGCGATTCTCAAATATATCCTGAATGATGTTCATGAAAACCAAAAAGCAATAAGTTACGTATTTTCTTTTTCTGTTCAATATTGTATAACTAGCTAGTACCCTCCGTATTATTTTAATTATTAATGTCAAGTCAAGCATTAAAAAAGACGGGCTGTACATTCTAGAATCTCATACTTTGTTAACTAAAAAGCTCGGTTTGACTTGGACAAACTATAAATATTTCAAACGGGTGACCCCTGTCAACGTTCATCCTTATCACTGTCATGAAACCGCAGACCTAATTACGACTTCGGCATCATTATATCAACAAACGGATTAAGTATGATACAAACGAGGAACCATGGATTTTGTATGGCTTGCTTCTTCCGTCGCGTTCCCTGGATAAATGTTGCTCTAACCATTGTTTTCTTCTAGTGGTCTCGGCTTTTGGGCGGCGCGACATCAAGTTCCTCGAGAGCCCTTCGAAACAACGTCACTGGTAAACGCTTATCGTCATTCAAGCAAACATGCAATACTCTATATGTACGGTCTATATGCATCCAGTACCTTTGTACTACTCAACTCGCGGACCTCCTTCGCCATTCCAGCCCCTCCCCAGCTAGTTAACGAGCATACCACTTACACTCGCTTTCATCTCTAGCAAATATGGCGAAACGCACCTACTCTCGGGCCAGATTCTCCTGCCATCCCTCTCATACGAACCTCCATAAATCGATTAAACTCCATCCTGAACGATGAGTCGAGAGGCCCCTCGCCGCATCCATGCCATGTCGACGCCGCCAGTTCGCAAGTGTACCTCACCATTACGAAACTTGCTCTCCTAACTCACGACCCCGAAATCATTTCCGCTACAGCGATTTTCTTCAACACTTTGATTGAAACGGAAGTCGATGGGATTGTCGATAGTCGTATATTTTCTCGCGCCCTCGTTGATCTAGTCTCGCATGCAAACGTGAAAGCCGACAACCACAGCAATGATATTGGCGTGGACGGAGAAGCTAAACTTGTAGAATTGGTTTTCGGAGTTGCTAATATAATTCGATTGCGCCCGGAGATTTTGCCTTCGTGGTTTTCTCCAAAACCTAAGGATGGCGACGAATTGATTGCAGACTCATCCCCAATGACCGAGAAGGAGTTTGAAGGCGCGACCCGGAGGCAAGATTTCCCACTTTTCTACCTTCTGGTAGATTATGTCCATTGCAAAGGCCGAATAGGTGACTTTGCTCGGACTGGACTACTATATATAATTGAAACTGCAGCGAAAGCGAAAGATCTTGAGAGGTGGCTCATCGAAAGTGATATGGCAACTTTGATGGCGACCGGGCTGGGTGCGTCGTACAGCCAACTAAGCAGGTATATTCATTCCCCTTTGTACCCCGTTCTTATCATTTTAAACATTCAACAGTTTTAGCCTGATACTAAATACCTACCCTTTAATGCATATCAGACTCCTGACTCCTGCAGCCAGCCCTGACGATGATATGCCCCCTATCGTTGTGTTGTCGGACCATGCTTACCTTCATCATGCATATAATGATAATCCAAGCGGCCAATTGGACGCCTTTCTATCCTACCTCTTGTTTTGGCAAGATGCTGTGGATCACTGCAAATCGCCCGAAGTCACAGATACACTCCTTGACCACTTCCAGGTATTATTTTTGGAGCAACTACTGTAAGTACTATCCAAGAATCCGCTGGTGGGGTTAAGCAGCTCATAGATTTCTAGATATCCGTCCTTGTTAGAGTCATCAGATGTTGACGGAGGTTCTACTTCTTCCGTCATCACCTACCTATGCCGAATATTAGAGTCAATAGACCAGCCTGACCTGGTTCATCGTATCTTGCACTTTCTGCTTGCCACTCCAGCAGCCAGTCACCCCCGCCCGAAAGCAAGAATGTCCCTCAGTAGACGCAAATCGCTCGACCTCCTGACGACATTCGCAGAAGCGGCCACTAACCCTTCGCCAACATTGTTCAATCTAGTCGATCTTGTCTTGATGGGTCTCAGCTCCCGCAACGGACAGACAGTCGTGGCTAGTCTGCGACTGCTGACTATCATAATTCAGTACCACCATCAGTTTATGAATCTACTCATCAAATGCAGCAGTGGTCATTCCGGGTCTAAATCGGAAAAATCAAGAACGATCGATACCTTTAATTCTGAGATTCAACGGCTATTTCTCCTTTCTACGGCTTTATTCAATGAGGCTTCAATCGATGAATCTTATGAGAAATATATATCGAGCGCATTAGCCATTATCAACCACCGAATGAACTTTCCATTATTACAACTTGACAACGGTAACATTTCAAATTTACCTTGGGTTTTGGATGTCAACGACAGGATATTCACTGGACTATTGGATCTAGTCCGCCGCTTCTTCTCCAACACCGTTCTCACCAACTTGATGTTGACTCAGTCCATCTCAGCCTTGGCATCCTCCGATATAATATCATTAAATGGATGGCTCCTCGATTCCTCAGAGGAACCCGAACCGTTAACTAAGCGTTCTAATGGGGGATCAGAACAGCCTCCCCTACAGGGAGACACGGGGAAACAATTCAAATTTCCGTCCGAAGAATTAGCCCCAACTAACACAGCTCCTGTCCTAGTTGAAATATTACGAGAACTAGTCAAACAAGTGGATGTATGGCGCGCAGAAGTACCGGATTTCGATATTCATCTTTCCACAAGACAACACCAGTTGCATCGTAATAACGAGGAACTTCCCAGCATCAAAACTGAGAATCTAGACGTTAAGAAGGATCCTACTTCCGTCAATAGAACACCGGGCTCTGACGGTATTGAACCTGGATTAAGCACGGTATCGCCGAAGATGCAGGCCTTATCAATCACCACGCCCCCCATTGCGACGGACGCTGAAATACCAAATATCTCTCTTTGCCCGTTACCATCACGTTTTCATTCCCAGGCACCAGGGGGAGACAACGATAACGACGAACTTCACGGATCGGGTTCAGACTCCGGCACCAACGAGGGGGAAACCCCAAAGGCTTCCCTAAGCCACATCCTGACGAATGTAATTATTCTACACGAATTTATACTAGAACTAACTGCGTTAGTTCAAGTTCGCGCAAGTGTACTACAAGATATACAGTTTACAGTATAAGTAAGATTTTTTTTTTGTACATATACCAGAATTACCATCTTGTTAAATATTTATCGAAAAAATCGAAATATTATAGTATCAATCTAGAGTGATCGGACTTAACTATGTATGTATTCTATTCTATGCCTTTGCACTGGTTATGTACTTCTTCGTTCTATGGTAACTTCACCGCTCAACCATGGGAATCGATACAATCTAAGCCCCAGTACAACACCCCACGTGGAATAGAGGGTTGGCTGGATGATGAGGCTGAAACACGACCAGGGAAAAGATTTGTACGGAAAACGTTGTGCGGCTGATCAGTTGACCTTTCGCAATATGGGAGATTCTTTCTCCCCGTCGAATCTGGGGGGCAGGATATATTCAGAGAATCGCGAGCCGTATGCTACCAGAGAAAAAACGAGTGGGGGTTACCCTCGTCCTCTCCGGAGTAGTCCCCTATTCCCTCTCACTCCAGCGTTACATACGGGTACCGATTTAAGAGGCCAAAGACCCTGAAATTCTTCCTGCCAGAGTCTATCAAAGGTATCCGTGGGTAAATCTTAGTATGGTACAATCGGCGATTGGGGGCCTAACTGACAATACCCGGAGACATGTAAATAAATACATTCACTATTAGCCCCCGTCTTCACCATCCAGGATGTTTTCGGCCTTATGGCCGGGTTGTCATGACAAACCCAAGATGCTACCCGTAAATTCGAATGAGCTAATATTCAATTCACGGCAGTCTTGCCACTGTTCTTCACTAACCGCTGATTCACCATTGAGTGCAAGGAATGGCGAACCGAGATCTAGGCTTAGGAATATTGGGAGGGATGGAATAAATTGATCCTTGTCAAGGTGACGAGGTTTATTTATAGAGATGCCCTCCAAACCCCACTAACAACAGGGATAATGTGCCCGTTCAATGGACGGAGGATGGGTGGAGGGGAACGGAAAGGCAGACAAACGCCCTTGTTGGCCGTTTCGTTTGGCCAGAGGGTCGATTCTCATTAATAAAAAAAAAAAAAGAGAGAGCGAGAGAGGAAAAAATATATGGATGATGGTTAGTAAATATTTAGTTGAACTGACTGCTTGACTCTTCCTGTTCTCTTCTTGGTTATTATTAGTTGACAATCTGCAACCCAACATCTTGAAACCTTCGTCTTTGTTCTTGTTGGTGGCAGCTTAAGTTAACTGGTTGGTTAACCAACTAGCTGGTCAGTTAATTAGTTTTACTGGCTGGTGTTCTTTGTGCTGGGTTTCCTCTCTTCTCTCTTCTCTCGCTTCATCCACGACACGGCCTTTGGTTGGCTTCTTCTGATCTCTCGATTCTTCGTCATCTCAGCCCGAGGCTCTGTGAGATCGCCCTTCATGTCTTCCACGCTCTTCACCGCTTAAACAACGGACTAAAGATTTCTGCGAGAAACAGACGCCATCGCTTGCCATCCAATATCAACAACTTGTTAACTATTGGTTCTTCTCAGGATACCCGGTGGCTCCAGGCCAGACATACGTTAATACATGACACGACACTGTGATCCTCTCAATCACCGTCGGGCAAGACGCCCAAAACTCAACCTACCACTCTCATTCCCATTGTGATATTATCTATTAGCTCAGGAGGAAATACCATCAACTCTGATTCCGATGCCCAGATGTATCCTCAGACAACTCAACGAGTCTATCCTAGCTATCCTAGCTATCCCCCGATGAAACACGTTCCGCCACCCGATAAATATAAGGCGGCACGTAGCCCGATAGCTCACCAACAGTCCTATTTTAATCTTTCCAGTGAACAATTTCCTTTCAGTCCTAACGACTATTATGAACTGGACACCACGCCGTCTCACAAACCCTCCCGCCTTCCGCCATCCCCACCCATCTCTCCACCCTTTCACGCGACCCGCCCAATAACTCCACCACCCGCTGCTGGTTTTCAGCATCATACCCACCACCGCTACCTTCCCCAAGGTCCGTTGACCCCAGACACGATTATGTTTCCGTCGAATGCGCAGTTTCATAGACGCGGCGCTTCTTCGCCAGGGGTTAGACCAAGCGGAAAGAGTCGAGGTAGTGCTGACACAGATATCGGTCGTGCGTCCGATGTATCGATTGATCTTTCCGACCTGATATTCGAAAAGCTGGATGAAGTTATAAACCATATGGATAGACAAATATTTAGTGGCAAAGAACGGGATTTAGGTACGCCCTATTTCGGGCTCTTTCGCACGATTGGGCTTTCTCTTTTCCAGCAGCAGCTAATTAACAAATCATTATGACAGTTCTCGATGTCGATCCAGAAAATCAAGGATCCGATACGACTTCCCGAGTAAGCTCCGGAACCCGTAGGTTCTTAAGGTCATCATCAGTATCAAACGTCCAGAAGACCAATTACTTCGCAAAGGTTTATCAGTATAGAAACTGTCGCCTACCAGAAAACCTGCCTCCTCTTCATTTGTGAGTTATGCCCTCGCCAGCTAGCTCCATACGCCCTGCATTAGCTAACTTTCCCCTTTAAAGGTACATTTCTACATGGCCCCTACTGTGCCTTGCGGCGGAGTTCTCCCAACGGGCGTATACCAGGCCAAATCCAATGGAAAAGGAAATCCATATCGATGGTCATTCTCAAGCAGGAACAAAATCCATGGTCATTAAATCGGTCCCTCTTGATAACCGGAATCTGATAATTTTCGCCATCCGGGGTACTAAATGCTCCTCATTTAGTGATTGGGCCACAAATATGGATAGCGAACCAGCGGTTCCGCATGGCTTTCTAGATGATACTGGAAATCTGTGCCACGCGGGTTTCCTTAATGTTGCCCGCAAAATGGTGCGCCCCATTGCTGTTCGTCTTGAGCAGCTCCTCCATGAGAATCCGGCACGTTCAGCCTGCTCCTTAGTTGTTACCGGTCACTCGGCTGGTGGGGCTGTCGCCAGTCTTCTATACGCCCACATGCTCTCTACCACCCTAAAATCAGAACTCATCTTCCTTCGCAATCGCTTTAAACGAATCCACTGCTTTACCTTCGGCTCTCCTCCAGTCTCCATCTTACCCCTTGATAAACCTGCAAATCCCAAATTTAATAAATGGCTCTTCTATACAATAATCAACGAAGGAGATCCAGTTTGTCGCGCCGAAAAGCCATACGTTCGATCCCTAGTCCATCTCTACAAATCCACCCCTCCACAACGACGTCACACAACCAGTTCTATTCCGAAATTCCCTTTCATTGGTGGTAAAGACCGTCGGCGGGACGATCAAGTTAAAACGGTGCCGATGATTTGGGAAAGCCCTACTCCGACACTCACCCTACCTGGTTGTCTGATTGTGCTCCGAGGGAACAGGGATAATCCCAAGGACCAGGGCCATGTGGAAGCATGCTTGGCGAGGAACGAGGATCTTGCAGCTGCTGTTTTTGGTGATGTCATGATGCATGCTATGAGTCTTTATCAACAACGGATTGAGATCCTTGCTACTCAGGCCGTAACAGCAAAAAAAAGTTTGCATTGATTCCAAGCACCTGCATACCACCTGTCGATCCGGAAGCTATTTCATTATATGTACCTGCCTAACTTTGGCACGGTCTTCCATATAAATATATATATTTATATATACCCCCTTTTTTTATATAAGGAACCTGTCTCAATGACTTTTATCGCCAGAACCAGAATCCTATTGTTCCTCAATTCTGGGTTGGACATCTCGGGTTTCGTTACCCCAATTTGCTTGTATCTCACTTCTCTCCCTTTGCCAGATATATGTTTGGGTTGCGCCTGGAGTAGCAAATCACCACATATCGCACACTATAATCGGTAGGCTTCAGGAAAGGAAATAGTAGGCGGCGGTGCATTTGCAATGGCGCATGGTTTTCAATAGTACGCGTGATTTGATGCTTTGGATTTCATGTCACCTACTGCATTTCTTCCATATTTTCTCTAATCTAGTGCGGTTTGGTGGTTTCTTTTCTGGTTAGTTATGTAGTGCATAGCTTTTCAAGTTAGAACTTTTTGAAATTTTCCTAGGGATATATCATTGGAATAAACTACAGTAATTAATCGGCCACCGATTAAAAAGAATCCACAACAAGGCCCAAAAAAGATAAATAAAAAAAAAACTCCTAAAGTACACAAGAATTCCATGTCTTATTTTTGAATGGTGTCCCTTGCTAGATAATCTTTACAATGAGTCGGTTATACAGCCATGGCTAGCATCGCCGACGTTTCTAAAGATGGGTTGAGATGGTTAGTTCTGGTGACCATTAACAGGTTAGAAAGGATGGATTGATATCATACCTCGCATATTTTCCAAGTGTTCCTCTCATAGTTATGCCAGTGGGACGATTTTGGCCATTCTTCTCGCGTTCCTGCCACTCTCTCTTTCGCTCCGTAAGCACGCTGTCCTCGACTTCAAGATCCAATACTCGCTTTTCAGCATCGATGGTAATTAGGTCACCGTCCTCTACGAGGGCAATTGGTCCACCAACGGCTGCTTCAGGTACAATATGTCCAATCAAGAAACCGTGAGAGCCACCGCTGAAACGGCCATCGGTGATAAGGGCCACAGAGTTCCCAAGGCCGGCTCCCATAAGAGCAGATGATGGTTTCAACATTTCTATTTAAACAAAACCAATGGTCAGTGCATAATTCTTCAGCCAACAAAGGGTGTAGTATTAAACCAAGGGAGGGTGAGATTTACCAGGCATGCCGGGGCCACCTTTAGGACCGGTGTACCGAATAACAACAACGGTCTTCTCTTCCTTTTTGAACTCTTTGTTCTCAAGAGCGGAAATGAAATCGTCTTCATGGTCGAATACTCTAGCTTTGCCAGAAAATCGAGTGCCCTCTTTTCCAGTGATCTTGCCCACGCTTCCTTCAGGGGCCAAAGACCCACGAAGAATTTGGAGATGGCCAGTCTTTTTGATTGGATCACTAAATGGCTTAATGATTTTCTGATCGGAGGGGAAGTCTGGGAATTTCGCTACATTCTGTGCCAAAGTTTCACCTGTTACAGTCATTCCAGATCCATCTATCAGGCCTTCCCTGATCAGGAACTTAATCAAGGATGGGGTGCCACCGATATTATGTAAATCGGCCATGACATATTTTCCAGATGGTTTAAGATCGGCCAGCAAAGGGGTTCGGTCGCTGACAGATTGGAAGTCATCGATGGTGAGCTTGACTCCTACTGAATCGGCGATGGCAATCAAATGCAGCACGGCATTGGTTGAACCACCGGTTATACTAACCAAAACCATGGCATTTTCAAATGCCGTGCGAGTAAGAATATCGGAAGGTTTTATCTCTTGTATAAGGAGATTCTTGATAGCTTCACCAGCAGCTTCGCACTCGTAGTTTTTCGCTTTAGATTCTGCTGGATTTGAAGACGAGCCGGGCAATGTCATTCCCATCACTTCAATAGCCGAGGCCATAGTATTTGCGGTATACATTCCACCACACGCTCCACTTCCAGGGCAAGCATGGCGAATGACATCGAACCGTTGTTCTTCTGTAATTTGGCCAGATATAAACTCTCCATAGACCTGGAACGCAGACACAATGTCAATATCTGCGTTGTTTTGTGTCGCTGCACAGCCAGGGCGGATCGTCCCTCCGTAAACCATCAAGCTTGGCCTGTTTACCCGACCCATCGCCATGATCACACCAGGCATGTTCTTGTCGCACCCGGGGATACTAATGTTGGCATCGTACCATTGACCGCCCATCACCGTTTCGATCGAGTCTGCTATCAAATCTCGGCTTTGCAAGCTGTATCGCATGCCGTTAGTGCCCATGCTTATACCGTCGCTGACTCCAATGGTGTTGAACTGGTATCCTATCAACCCAGCCTTTTGTACACCCGCTCGTACTCGATTGCTCAGGTCGAGCAAGTGCATGTTGCATGGATTGCCATTGTACCAGACACTGGAGATACCGACTTGAGGCTTACTCATATCTTCGGTCGACAAACCGGTTGCGTAGAGCATGGCTTGTGAAGCACCCTGCGAGATTGGTTGCGTGACATGGCGGGAGACGTTGTTTAGTGGTGCACCAGACTTGGATGTCTTGGGAACAGAGGATCCTGAGGATGAGTATCGACAGGAATTGGGTTGGCTACGGGGGTAGGTTAGCTATGTACACATAACAGCAGGGGTGTGGAGAGCTAGCAAACAGGAGCCGAGTATGGGAATTATTACCAGAGCAAAGGTTGGAGGAGGGATTTGGAGGGTATATTCCCTCTACACCGTAACCGAAACATACTGGCCTCCAGCTATGGCTAATTGGACACCCAGAAGCAAGGCGAAATCAGTAATGGACGGGCTGAAGAGAAACCATTCACTTTGCGACTCATACTGAGGCTGTTATTATTTATTTATTTCGTCGCTCCGTTGTCGGAGTGGATGAGTAATGCTCTTCTCCCGACACGTGAGTGGTCCATCGCACACCAACTAAACCAACAATCAATTCAATTTTACCTTAAGTTAAGAGAACAGTTTCTAATGATACATTGAGACAGATAAAGATAAAGAATATTCTAAATAATACACTGGACATATATAGAGAAGCCCGAATAAACAAAAAAGGAAGGAAATAGATGTCGAAGATATGAAGGAATAAACAAAACAAGCACCCCCAAGCACCCCCAAGCACCCGGAACCCATGTCACCATAACAGAGATTCATCATCATGGAGCTTCAAGATCTCCACGTTTTAGGGGGGATGACACGGCTATCGAATCACGTACCCAGGCAACTTTCGCAATGTCATCAAGAGTCGTACGCTTGCTACTTCGCTTGAGTAAACCTTCAACGCAAAGCCGAGCTTCTTCAAACCCTTCGCCCTTTGCAGGATCCCACTCCCCGTCCTCGTCAGCATGGAAATACCAGCTCCAATCAAGACGAGCGATTCTATGGGGCGTGCGAGCGCGAAGCTTCGCCGGATCTCCCCGTGTTCCTGGCAACGGGTCAAAGGGAAGCCGGTTTTCCATCAGGGCGTAGAGGAGAACACCTAAAGCCCACGCGTCAGTGGACCGGCCATCATATGGTTGACCCATCAGAATTTCGGGGGCGGCATAATCTTCACTGCCGCATCGAGTGTGAAGAAGAGGGCTTTCCGGAGGTTGTGGAATACGTCGAGATAGCCCAAGGTCAGTAAGCGTGACCAACGCTTTGGGGTAGAGCCTTAAATCGGCAATTTCCCCCAACTGGTGCGCCGAAATGTTCATCAAAACATCTGTGAATGGGTTGTTAGATATACATAAAAAAAGGGGGGGTTACTGAAAGTACGTTGGGTGCTCATGCTCACTTTCTAGCTTAATATCCCGGTGAACGATCTGGTTCTGATGAAGATATCTAACCGCATCTACAAGCTCCGAGAAAATTCGCCCAGCCAGATTTGGCTGAAGACGGTTGTTTCCTTTGCTAACGAAATCAAAGAGATCTCCGCCAGGACAGTAATCTAAGACGAGTAATGCTCGTTTCGAGTCATTCCCAAAGGCTTTCAGCTGGACCACGGATGGGTGGTCGATGGATTTCAATATATCAACTTCTCGTTTGAGGGAGACTTCAACCCTCTCTTCATTAGCTCCGCCAGCAGGGCCGTACTGAACGATTTTGATAGCTACAAGCTGTCCAGCAGCTGCCTTGTAACTGAGAAGCTCTTCTGTCCCATCTATAGGCTCCCCTGTCCCTTCCCTGGCAGCTAGAACAACTTCGCTGAAGGTTCCACGCCCGAGATGACGGACCAATCGATATCTTCTAAATTGCTTCGATTTTATTGATTGGACGTTATATATAGAGCTTTGGTCACCTTCTTCGCCGGATCGCGATGACTCTGGAGTTGTTTCGTCACTATTTCCGCTATATTGCGCGCTTGATGACGATGTCTGAAGTGGAGGATTGACGGATATACCACGTTGAGTAGCCAGGAACTGCTCTCTCTGAATGGGAGGCTTGGCTGCGTTATCGGGTGTATCACTGATACCTTTACTAGGCGTAGCACCAGAAGTTGGGAGCTTGCGGGAATGATATGCGTTAGGGGGCGGCGGAACATATTCACTAAGGCTCCTGTTCCGAGTGTGGAAAGCTCGGCTCAAGATCGGTTCGGGCCTTTGATATCCCACTGGCATCGGAACTGGTTCGTCTCTTCCTATAGCCGTCGTATTAGGAGCTGGTCGAGATCGAGCGGTAGTGAGCACATTAAAAATAGCAAGGTGATCGGTGTCATGAGGTCCAAGGTTTGAGTCTCGCTGGGATGCCGAAGATGATACGCGAGAGAGGGAGCTGGTACTGCTGGTCTTCCACGGTGAACTTAGCTGGATCGGGGATGGAAGTGGTGTAATGTCGGCGAGAGTAAGCCTAGGCGAAGAAAACACGGATCCAGGCGAAAGTGATCCTGTACTTGAGGCCGCCTCAGCCGCAATAACCGTGCGTACGCTGGGGGCCCGCCGTGGCAGACTCGCTGTGGACCGGCTGCGTTGAAGGTGGGCAGCGTAATCACCATGGCTTATGTGTTCGGGAGGAAGATCGGTACAGAGCTGGAGAATTGGAGTTTTCGGTGTTGATGTAGGATCGGGGATGATAGGGGAGGCATTGCAATCTCCATTTCTAGCTTCTGGATCGGGGATTTGATCATTCTGTACCTGTAACGAGAGCTGTGGTGGGGGAGTCGCCGCAACTCCAGATGAATCATGGAGTGGCGCCAGGGTGGTCGGTGCAGTCAGCTTGTCAAGTTCGTCTGGGCTTAATCGTGCCCCGACCATCGATTTAGGTGGCAGGGATGTAAGTTGTAGGCAATGGTTGCGGTTCGTAGAATGAGATGGGTGGTGGGAGGTAACAGGATTCTGGGGATACTGTAGGGAGTATAGAGCACGGAGTATAGAGTACGGAGTAGAGGGGCAGGCAAGCTGAGCTAGTCGATACTAGGAGGGGAAAGGAGAAAGAAGTTAGTGGGATGGTGTCTTCACCCAGTCACTGATAAAACTAAATCATATCCAACTCATAGGCTGGTCAAGTATTCGAGATCCATGGTCACCGCAGGCTCACCGGAACCTTAGAAATGCGCCGCCTCTCCCACGGGCTGGCTGAGCACTTTTGCTTGCATCACCAACCAAACCCAACCAACCAACAAGCTTCAAACCAAAAAGCAAAAATAAATCTCCATGTCAGGTGATGTGAAGGAGTTAGTCATCATTAATTAGTCATCCTACTTAGTAATCCCTGTTTTCCCTTGGCATGATGTTGTAAAAGAAAGACTAACTAATAGCAAAGGAGATAGTTAGATAATGTAGAGGCTCATTATCCGGATGGTCTTAATGGACCCTTCTGCAGTGGGTAGACTAGGTTATGAACTATTCTCGTTGAATACCGGCTTGAGTTGTGGAGCAATTCAATGAGAAAGGACAACTTACTGATTTATGTCTTTAGCTGAGGAAAATATGGTTTCCTCTTATTAACTGTCTGTCTCTTTGTTTGATTTGCGTAGGGACAAGCGAATATGCAAGTAATAGTAGTAGATTTAGGCACTCAAGGTGGCTCCAAACGTGGTAGCGAGCACAAAATATCAACTATAGTACAGAAATAAAATGCGGGATGAAGGCTTTTGCGTATCTCCGTATCTCCATTCATGGAGTATGGTAGGTAGGATAGTAATAATAATAAAACAAGTAAGTAAAAACCTCTATATGTACATAGACCGTATCCCAAGCCAGTGATTAGAAGAAAGAAAAATTGAGACAAACGATGCTAAATGCCTTGGAAACGCGCCAGAGTGGATGGAGAGAAAAAAAGGGTTTCGTCATGAAGAAGTATAAAGGTTTTAGTACAGGCACGAGTTTGGGGAGGAGTGGTATTTCGTGGGAGGTCAAACGGTTGACGTGTGGATATTATCAGAGCCGTGTATCTGGGGTAGAATTCCGCTTTGATACGGTAATCGGAGAGTAGAGCGGAGCAAAAAGGCTATCAGATCATGAAGTGGATGGAAGCGGAAAGGGGAACAGTCTAATTATATATCCTGCAACGAAGGAACAATCACGAGAAGGTTCGTCTCGTTACCTAGAATAGACGAGTGGTGTTAGATCGTGACTTTACTGGGTAGATTTGGGGATGGTAAAATCTTACAGTCCATAGACCAGCAATGCTAGCAACAATGCCGCCGGATATCATCATAGGGCGGAGCCCTCTTGTGCTTTTGAAGAGCATTCCGCTCAGTGCACCAGCGAGTATACTGTTTGCGGCATCATGTTTGCCTCTCGTGTAGCCAAGGGTCGAGTTTATGCCATTATAGACCATCGCAACCACCCCAGCAGAATTCCCCAGGAAAGGCCCTCGTCGAGTGACAGAGTTCAGAACACTATTGAGTTTCAGTTTTGGCGAGGCGGTTGCTGGCGATTTCTTGAGTCCCTCGATAATTCCCCACGCGCCGCCAATTCCGAGCGCTGTGAGATATGTTGTTCCTGTTCCATAACTAAGATCATCCGACCAGCCTCGGGATGGCAGTGCGGATTGAGAACCAGGGAGCTCGCTCAAAGCCGAGTCTTCGAGAGAAAGATAATCAAGTGTTTCCCTATTCAACCCTGCTAAGGGGTGCAATTCTGATGGGTCGGGAATAGAAGCGGAAGAGAGGAAGGATGAGACATCTGCCGCTGAACTGGGATCGAAGGCTGCTGGCGCACCGCCGGTTGTCGTCTCCTTACGACCAGAGAGTGTGTCCCAGATAGTCATTATAGATGGTTTGAATATGATAATTCGAAATTATAAATTAAAACAAGACGAAAGAAATCCCGTAACCTAGTCCAATTATGGTCAAAAGTATGTTTTCCCGTTATTCGCAGTTCCTTTGCCTTTTCTTCATCCCTTCTTTTCTTTCTTTCTTTCGACAAAAAAAAAGTCCAATCTCTAAGTCACATGATATGATCTCTCGGTTCGGAAAATGGTCATCCCGTTATCGCCCAGCACGTGATATCATTTTTTTCCTTTTGCATCATCGCGCACGGAGCTGTGCGGGCAAAGTATCTATATTTCAGATACATTCTCTGGGAGGAATTCTACTGGATAATTGGTCTATATTTCCTCACAATGGACGTGCATGATTTAGTGAATGATCTTAGTGCGGATTTAGCTTCATTTAATCTTGACGATTTTGATAATTCTCTTCGAAATGGGCCAGAATCCATCCCCGCACCACTGTTAAGGCTCCTCCCGCAGGGCCCTTTAAAAAATCTAGTAGTAGATTCTAAGAATAATGAGTAAGGAATCATACCAGTTTCATAGTTGTACATTTGAAAAAAGATTCGTCGCTGATTCGCCGTCTAGAAAACTTCTCTCTCTATGGAGTTGCTTGCTCCTATCAATGGCTGAGCCAATGCTGCCAAATCCTCATAGAGCTGCTGCGTGTAATGCTGTTACCGCATTCCTCGAGGCTGCTTTAGCTTCTAATAATTCCGAGCTTTGCACATTTGCCCGGTCTGAATCCACATGGCTGTCTGTATATGATATTTTTTTGGACCGATACGAATACTGTCAACCAAAACCCATGAAACAAGTATTGACTACCCTTGTCAACATTCTCGCAGCGCATCCTGATCCAGATATTTACCGCTCTATCTGTGCTCATGTAACTACGTCGGCGATTCGAAACATAGTTCTTGTCGAGCCTCGATCTAGGCTCAAGGCATCGATCGTCTCGTTTCAGTATCTGATCCGCAAGGATGCCTTTGCCACAATAGATCTAATCAACCAAGTCCGTCTTTGGCTTTCTGCAGAATATGAAGCATGGATGCCGATTGTTGGTGATCATTGTATCAAAATGGGTCTTCCCATTTCGATTCTTGCTCCTGGGTCTAAAGGGGTCCCAGAACAGGACGCTGAGTCGCATGTGTTGACCGCTCAGATACTCTGCCTATCACTTTTATTACATTTGCACAATTCAAATGTGGCCACTATCTCCGGTCAAGTCTTCGTCTCCCTCGTTATCAGACTTAAAAGCGTCTCCGAAAAGGGCGAGTTTAAAGATGCCTCTAAAGATTCGGATCCCCCATTTTGGACCACTCCCTTGAAGTATATGTGCTTGCTATATCTAGAGAATCTGGATGCAATGATCAACCATGTGCTTCATCCTCTTTTTCAAGGAAGAGCATCAGAGTTTCAATCCTTTGTTCACGTCCTACCAATTGAGGCTCTTACGTCGGGGAATAAGTTAGACACATCATCTCCGGACCTTGACCTTCTTATTGCTGTGCTACAAACAGGGAAAGCTTTAGGTCTTGTCTACGAAGATCGTGAGTCACCTTCTCTATTTCTTCAAATATTTCGAGTGCTAACCCCTTTTATAGAAGGCCCTGAGAATGCGACGGATAAGAAACTTCTTGGTCTCGAGACCGAAAAATTGCAACCCTTTTTAATTCACCTCAATACGAACACCCGAATCTCAGCCATTTCCTTATTCATATCAGCATCATCCACGGCGAAAGCACTCTCCCCTGCTGCATTCATTGCTCTCTCGCAGATGCTGCCATTCATTCATTCTGATACCAACGCTTATTCTCGTGGTAAATTGCTTAGCCTTATCAGAAAACTTATCATTAGATTAAGAGGAGCTCCATTTACCGAAAGCAGTGCAACCAGCAAAACAACCCCAACAGACGCGAAAAGTTTCTTGGTTTGGTATTTAGAATTTCTCGAGCATGAGTTGCGGCCAAGTGCATCATATCAAACTCACATCCTCGCTTTGAATGTGCTCGAGATGATAGTTCAAACTGGGTTGGACCCTAGTATCGATTCAACAAACCTCTCCAGGCTTGGTAGTGACCAGAGAAGCTGGCCATTTCAGCTTCAAATATTCCAGCCCAATTTATTAAGGGCGCTAGGTGATCTTCTTATTGATCCGTACGATGAAGTGCGAAAGACGGCTTTAACGATTCTTGTTTTCTTCCCTTCCACCTTCTTTAAACCCAAACTCGAAAACGAACAGGCGTCCGATTATTCGAATCCTTATATACAACTGCTAAGCGCCGTGCCACTGGTGATCAAGACTGCGGGCCGAAATCGTCGAGCTGATAGTGCTGACGGCCTAGCCAGGCTATACTATCTGCTCTTTATACTTGCAGAATCAGGGGAAGCCCCCAGAGGAGAGAACCCAAATTGTTATAAGTACAGTATCGTTAACTCACTTCTGGACAAACTGGAAGAATGTGCGGCATTTTCGGATCCGGCGCCTGAAGCGGCCTCACGATGTATTCCTATTCATGGCTACTTGGCGTCACTAAGGTGTGTCTTTCGCTGCCTTTGGTTCCACCGATGATTAAACTGACGATGTATTAGATATATTATGGAAGTGCCCAATTTTCACGCTCTTATGTCGTTGCCTGGCTCATCACTACCGTATTGGAAGCTCCAGTTATATCGAACAATATCGATCTGTGAAGCGATGTGGGATGCAGTCAAAGACGTTCTATGTGTCGATTCTCCAGAAAGAGAGTATAGAAATACTACTGGGAAAAAACTAGGGCCAAAAGATGTACTATCATGCTCCTGGCGTGTTCTGCGTGAATCCAGGTTCGTTTCTGATTGTCCTAACTCTATTACCCAGCTAAATGATGGGGCTAACCTGATTTTAGTCTCCTGTTGAATAGTATTCTATTGAATACTACATGGCCTACTCAGGGGCCCCACCAGTTTGGATATTATGATCTCAAGAGGGTTGGGATTCTAACATTTGCCCAGCTGGCGGCTTTGCGGCATCGCGGCGCCTTTACAGCTGTCTCACAAACCTTTGCTTCATGCTGTCAACGTTGCAGCCAATCTACTAATTCAGCTGCAGTGGAACTTCCGGCAGCATGGTTTTCGGTACGAAATCCCTTCAGTTGAAGCTGCCGTGTTGTATATGCTAACAAAGCCCAGCAAATTTTAACTACAATCCACGAGCAATCTTCTCGGCTCACGCGCCGGTCAGCAGGCATTCCTGCTCTGGCTGTTGGGGTTGCTTCATCTGCTAAGCCTGAATTATTCCATGATATCATGGAAACTCTGCAAATGATCGCTGGAAGCAGCTATTCTGCCGCCCCGGAAAGATCAGAGATGAAGCTGCCCCAGATCCATGCTCTGAACTGTTTGAAAGATATTTTCTCGGCAACGAACCTTGCAATCCATACAGAAAAATATGTCATGGCCGCACTGGGCATTGCCGCCGACTGTCTTGGATCAGAAATGTACGTACTATTGCTCTCCCCTTCAATCGTATCTAAATCTTCCGTTAACTAAATTTGTTGAGTTAGATGGGACATCCGTAATTGCGGTTTGATGTTATTCCGTGCCCTTGTTAACCGGATGTGCCGCCCGGTGGCAGCATTGGGTTATGGCTCAGATGGAAATTCTGAATCCGAACCAAAACACCTGATCCCTTTCCGGAAATTTCCTGGCTTGATTTCCTTGCTATCTCGTCTCCTTGAGTCGGAGTCTACAACGGCCGTGCCTTCAGGGGATGCATCAGCCATTACTGAACGTGTTTTCCCCGCTCTAGAATTACTCGGATCCAAAGCTCCATCGGCTTCCAGCAACGAGGATCAGCAAATTCTAGCGTTGGTGAGACGACAGTTTGAGAGCCCAGTGTGGGGCATTCGGGATCACGCCGCAAGAACTTTAGCAAATTTAATTGATAAAGAGAATATCCTGTCTGCGGCCGAAGATGCGTCTCATATACGAGAGACTCCGTCCAGGCAGAACTTAGTTCACGGAAACGTTTTGTGCATCAGGCACCTCCTCTCAAGGCTATGGGCTTTACCAAAAAGCCAATATAAAGGTTAGAATTCGTGTCCTGTTTAATCGATATTTAAACTAATTCTCTGCAGTTCGCCTACCTAGTATAATTTCTACTATGACTACAGTATTCGACAATTTACGAACCCATGTTATCTCGCCTTTTATCCTCTGGAGCATTATGGAGGTTCTTAACGATGCATTGCGGACAGGGATTCAATATGATAGCCAAGGTCCGCTTAATTACAACCTACCATCACCCATTTCTCGTTCGAGAAGCTAACAATTAGAATAGATGAAATCCTTAAGTTCTATGATGTGGTGTCTGGCATGTATGACTTTGACTGGATTTACACCAGCTCAACATCTATCTCTAAGGCTGGTCCGACCCTTCCAAGGTCCTCGGCTCTTCTCCTAGAAATTATCATCCTGGGTTTTCTTGTGACACGGCTCCTTCGGAAATCATCACCAGAGGAATTAGCCCAGCTTCTGGAGACCTGCTCAAAAGTGGACAGTGATGTGGTCCCTGCCGCATTGAGACGCCTCCATTCCGAATACAAAGATCAACCAAGTTCTCAGAACGATCGAATTGAGCTTTACTATCATGTCATCAAAAATATACCCTCAAAGCAAGTAAAAGAGGCTGCCATCTCTAATCTTGCGTCGGAGTTAGAGAAAATTCTTGATTCCGATGCAAAGTCTCTCGAAAAGCTTGGGTTCCTACTTACGTTGCGTCCTGTTTTGGATGGGATGGAGAAAGGCCCCAATGAATTATCGGGTCGAGGAATGGTGAATGCATCTCACCGTTTACAGGCCTGTTTATTATCTCTTGATATGGTGTCCTGCCCCGAAACCCCGCTGTCAGGCTCACTGGCTAAGGGCAGGTTGGATGACTTGGTCAACCACATGTCATTCTCCATTCATGAACAAACAGTAGGTTTCAGATAGCCCTAATACATTCCTGGGTAAATTCACTAACCAGTGCTTAGGCATACGAAACAAGGCATGCCGCGATCGTGGCAATGACATCCCTTACGAAAGGCTTGGAAGCCGCTGGCGTAAAGTTTTCCGAGGCACCCACCTTGCTGCACTGCTATGTTATATTGTACGACATGCTCAATGATGACGATGAAGAACTGAGAAGGATGGCAGCACTAGCAGCAGCACCCGTCCTAGTAGAGCAGTCTAGTATACCAAGATTACCCGCTGCAACGGCCATAGACTTGACAGAATTCCTGACAGATCATTTTACCGACTTACCTGGCATTTTCGAATATAGTCTTCGAAGATTCCTTGGTGTTCACAGAACCACCAGCTTATTTTCGTCTAATCTGGTGGTATTTATGGAAGCCGCAAATGATCTAGAGGAACTCTTCGCTGCAGACAAAAACAATCTCTATATTGACGATGTACGCGAGGTCGAAACATGGGCGAGGGTTCTCTGTAAATTACCCTATAACGACGAGAATGCCTTTTTGTACGAGCAAATGTATCCGTGGGTTCTCGATGGTCTAAGCACGATGGTCGAAGCTACGAGAGCCCATCCTATCGATGGGGTCTTAGGTTGGACTTCAAGTGCATCGGTCTTCGTGGCTGGTCTTCGCACTCTCTATGGGGCGAAGATAATATTGGAAAGAGAAGATCGTGATGAAATGGATGTCGACATTTTAACTATAGAAGGCAACCTTCACGCCTTGTTGGAAGACACTGTTGATTCCCATGCCCATAGGCTATGGATATCTATTATAAAAGAGCTACTTATGCTGCTGAACCCCCGTGCAGTACAATGATGACTGCTATTGTGGCGTGGAGATGAGAAAGTGTGTGACCTTCAGAAAGCCTTCATCAATCCCATAACACAAATGGTTCCTGGAACCTGCCAGCACAAGCCGCAGTGAGGGGTGATAGCTCTTTGATGGAGGTTTCCAGATCGTCAATTCATTTCCTGAACATGTATAATATAAGATCATAGAAAACAAACAAACAATGTTCAACCTTCTCCTTCTGAAGTGTATCGGACAGAGCATATTCTGTTTTAAAATGTAAAAACTTCCTCCACATTAACTAACACGTCTTTATCCTAGTGCTAATTGGATAACGAAAGCAGATTGCCTGAACCAGGGGAACTTTTGTCTATCTCTCACTTTTCTCACTTTCTCGGTACCAAGTAAGCAGCTAGCGATGAGCGTAAGATACAATATTCGTCTACTAATTCTGTTTCCTTAGGAGTTTTTACTAGGTTCAAACATGACGCCAAATATTATCATCGTTCTCATCCTCATAACAATACCAGTATTTGCATTCGCTCTCTGGAAATTCGGCATCCAAGTCATGAACGCGGTAGGACATGGTGTACTGATGTCCAAGGTGAGAGAGGAGGCTCGAGCCGAAGAAGAAACGCGCAAGGCCTTCGAAACTCAGCTTGTCGAGATAAATGCAGCGATCAGCGCTCACCAGGCACATAATATGCACCAGGACCGAGTAGCTCAGGAATCCCAGGCCCCTCAGAAACCAGCGCCTGCGCAGCTGAACAACGAGAAACAATAATAAGCGGGTTGGTTAGCAGAATAGCTGGGTAATGGACCGGGAACTGAGATCAAGGGCTGTATGATAGAAAATGTTTGTGGAAGGATGGTCTTGTTTGTCCTAAAGGAATTTTCCGTTTAATTTGAGATAATCCAAATTAAAATTGTAGTGTGTCCTTGAAGTTTGCTACTTCTTTGATAACAACAGAATGTCCTATATCCTATTCACTGTTAGAATACACCCAACTTCTCTTTTGGCAATTTAACCTCATTTATCTATCAGTCTGCCGTCCTCGTCCTCAACAAATTTTATTCAACATATACCCTCAGTAATATTGGAGCTTGGATATTATCTTTTTGGCTTCATGAAGTGATGATTGTGGGCTAGGTCGAGCAAAGGGCTAAGTAAATACCATTCCAGGCCCCCAAGTTCAAAGATGGGCATTAATTTCTAACATACGATGGACCTGACACCTAGCGTCCTGGATACTCTCCGTTCCTCCTGTCTAATTATCAGGGATGCCCGCAGTGCGGAAGGAAATCGTCAGGTCAAGCACAACAGAAGCAAACTATTCACGGAGTGGTTGGGACTCGTGGACTTGTGCCGAGCGAGGAGGGGTGATAGCAGCATCAGTATTGATATTTTGTTTCTTTTCCTGTCTGGGTATTTATCTCTGGAAATCTCGCCGCGGAAAGGGAAAAGATGCCGCAGGAGCAACTGGCAGGACTCATAAAAAACCAGATCGAAGGCATCGCAATGGAACAACCAGGACAGGTTCTCGGAGTACACGAGTTCCCAAGCAAAAGAGGATGGAGAAAGAGAACAAGGACGAAAAACAAAAGGGCAAGGGAGCGGTTAGGAGCCCGCAGAAGGAGCCAGGAAGCACTGATCGGAATACACGGATGACCACTAGAAGGGATACCAGACGAGCTTCTCATCAAAAAAGTTCTTCAAGTCAAAAAAAAGGCAATACAGACCACGCCACGCAACAAGAGAAAAGAAGAAGCAAATCCAAAGATCCCCTCCGCGAGTGGAGGCGCCATAGTACTCATGCTGATGCTGGTGGTACTGGCTCTGAGACTGGCAGTGCTAGGTGTCGTACAATAGATTCAAAAGATTCAACATGAGGCTGTCATTCGTGGAAATGGTCCAAAGAGAAGATATTCCACTATTTGTTCCAATAAAACAGCTGGCTTGACTATTATGGGTCTTGCAAATTTGGGCAGACTTGGCTAGAGACAGACAAATGAGTTCAATAATCCCAGCACCAGCCCAGCCTTTTTTTTCCATTCTATTTTAGGCCAGGTCTGCTTCAACTTTTAACCACTGGAAATCAGTGATTTCTTTATACCTACCATTTTGCTCTAGATATTCAGTTCAGTAAAATTCTACGATGCAACTTTCTATACTTAATACTTATTAATGACCTGCAGTGCTCCTCTGTACGGAGTACTCCGTACATTTTCTTTTCCGGTTGTTCTGCGTCAGTTAACTAACTAGTATTCACTTGGACGAGTTAGTTATGTAGCTTGATCAGCGTACCGAGTCATGCGTCAGGGTCTCAAACTCGAAGCCTTCCCAGCCACTTCGTTTCAACACAAACTACTCCATAAACTGGCTCAATTAGTTGGCCATTATTGCAATCTCTGCATGAATGGCTTGACGAGCTAACACGCCTCCCACGCACCACGGCACGGGGACGGGAGAGGCTCCCCCGGCTGCGCCCCCAGAAAACAGGCATGCAATGAACTATTATGCGACCCCTATTTTCTATCAACGTTTAAGGATGATTGGAAATATTCCCCGCCATCTATATGATTCCCCTGGGAGAGTGAAATATTTCACTGTTACTATCCTACAGAAATCATGGACCCGCATAGTTCGGAGAGTTTGCTGCAACAACACAACGGCGTTTCCCATCCACCATCGGAGATCGAGCTCGAGCTCCTAGAAACGACTCAACAGACATGCTCAGATAAGTGGAATGCACCAACGAGTGTGAATGCTGTCGATATTGCCTACGAAGCCGTGCCCGGCAACGACCTGGGAAGGGGAGCACACTATAACGGCCATCCACGTCAGCTATGGACACCCTTTTTTCTTCTCCGAACCACGATGATAGCGTTTCTTCTCGCTTTTTTCGCCGTCTTGGGAACTGTGCTCTCACTTTATCTGTATTCACATCGTAGCGGGGGTGAAACGGGAATCAAGACGGAGGAGACTAAGTACTATTACTTCTGGACATATGGTCCAACTGGGGGTTCGTTGCCCTTCTTGCCCTTTACTCCGTTTGCTAGCACACCCCTCTAACTAATTGCTTTTTGCTATCCTATAGTATTCATGCTTATTGGTGCCTTTTGGTACCAAGTGGAATACCGTGCCTGCCAGTTAATGCCATGGTTATTAATGTCGCGGTACTCTTTGCCTGCTTCAGAGACCCTTCTGCTTGATTACGTTTCGGAATGGAATGTGATAAGCCTGTTCAAATCTCTTAAGAGGAAGCATTACTTGGTATTTTTAGCCATTGCTGGTACCCTACTTATCAATGGGCTAGCTATCGTCTCAACCAGACTGTTTGAACTTGAATCTGCGAAAATTGAACAGCCTACTCCTCTACAGGTCACGCACCACTTTGACGCTACTGGATTTAATCCCTTTGATGTGGACACCATGCCATTTGTGAATGCCCAGAGTGAGAAGAGCAATAACAGAGTACCTCTACCTGGAAAAGCGGGCGATCTGGTTTTCACCCCATTCCAACTTAACCCCCAAGATCGTGGGCATCGCTCCTTTGAAATCGAAGCAACCGTCAATGTGGTATCAGTAGAGCTTTATTGTCTTGATGCAAGCGTTACTTCCAGACCATTCGAAGGGGAAGGCTGGGTGGGTGGACCCGAGTGGGTTCCCGGAATAACATTGACGGCCGATGGTTGTTCGTGTGAATGGGAATCATTTTTGTCGATAAGTAAAGACAATGCTGGCCGGCTGCAGGTTACTGTTTGCAGCTGCACTGGTATGGCTCCTGTGATGCCTTATGATGCTGGTGACTATCGGGTCTGGGGATTCATCTTCGAGGCTGATCCTGATGGCGACCTAGTGCCAGACTCTAGGTATGAAAAAGAACGATATCCCGAGAACGACAGGTTTAGATTGTATGGTGCCATGTGCAGCATACGGTATAATGCCACTCGAGGACCTATGGAAATTTCGAAAACCATCGATTATGTTACATCTGTCGACATTGATCGTCAACATCACTCTTCGATTCAGGTGTTCCCCGGTCATGACCCCAGCCTTATTTTATGTGCTGTGTTCAACATTATGCCCGCATTTTGCGGCTTTTACCCTTCTTCCATATCTCAGGCATCACCTCTGAGCAACGACACAACGTGGGACCAGGCTTCCTTCGTAGACCTGTTTGGTCGCTCGATGAAGCCGATGGTTACAAATATACTCCACGAGTACTTGCTAGTACCAAAGACCTCCACCATTTACGGGGTCATAAGGTTTCAAGGCTACCGACTATTTGTACAACAACCCTCCTTCTATTTGATAGTTTTTCTAACTTCTGCACTAATAATTATTGCTTTGATTTTTGTCTTCGTCTTCCTACCTGTTTCTGTCTGCCCCCGTGATCCTAGCTCTATGGCCGGTCTTGCAGTTATTTTGGCCCAGAGCCCAGATCTTCTGGCAGAGCTCACCGGGATGGGTTTGAAATGGCCTTTAGAAATGGAAAGCCTGCTCTCGGGCCAACTCTACCGGACCACTCTACTTTCAAACGATTATTTTGGAATCAGGGTTGAAAAAGTCTCTCCAAGATCGCGCATGGTGCCTCTGGACAAAGAAGAGCAGATTCGTTGGTGGCGCCCTCTCCCTGCCAGAGCATATATGTATATTCCAACAATTGCCGCTCCCCTCGTTACGATAATTTTTCTTGGGGTTCTCTTCCAACATCAGAAACCATTATATGGAATCACATCTTTAGAGGGCAAGTCATCCCTTTGGTCCTTTACTTGGGCTTACATTCCAGCTCTATTGATGTTTTTGCTACGTTGTATGTTCCAACTGCTCGATTTTACGGCAAGGATTTTTTACCCCTTCCATCAACTACCAAAAGGAAATATACCGGCAAACACTAGCATGCTAGAAAATATACACCGGAAGTTGCCTATTTATAGTACTTTTGATTCTCTACGGAAGAGACAGTGGGCTTTAACTGCTAGCTCGCTTGCATTGATGTTTGCTGCATGGTTGCCAATTGCAATATCAGGCTTATTTTCCGTGTATGATACAAATGTGGCTATAAATACACAACTCACTCAAAACGCAAGATGGTTTATGGATAGAGTCATTGAGTCGTACAATGGGACTTCGAAACAAGAGGCAGATGAGTATTTAGCGTCTATGATCCTTCACCTGAATGGGTCATATCCTAAGTGGACGTATGAAGAATTGGCCTTTCTTCCAGTTAGCCTACCACCCCCAGACGCGAATGAAAAGATGAATATGAATTTTACCGGAGCCTACGTTCGCGCTCGTCTACCGGCGTGGCGACTCAATTTGAATTGTCATGAGTCTCGACCAGATTCTTATTCAATGACAACTAATAAATACCACATTGGTGTCCGCTTTACTAAGTCAGAAAGTTGCGGATCACGTGAGGAGCAGTATCCTGGTGTCAGATTACACACACCCGTAATATAAGGTTAAAAATCACTGATTATTGGTTATGGTCCCGGGGGGTTACCCCCTCAGCTATTTTTCCGGTTTAAATACAGAATTTCACCCTATGTGAATTACATAAGCACAGCCCGATTATCTAACACCTGGCTGCCTTCAGCCAGGATACTGCTCCTCACTGATAATTCTGCCGAAAAGATCGTATGAAACGCCCCCGAAACCCGACTATACAACGTTCCCTCGTCGTTGTGTAAACTTGATATACTGGGCTGGGGAAAGTATCACCAGCAACTATACTAAGACACTCGCGGTCCTAGAGTGCAGGCCGAAAATGGAAGAGGTTGATGTTGATGTGCAGTTACAACTACCATCCTATGACTTTCACCCGAGGTTCCCGCCGTCTGTTGTGCCAGGTAGCGCACGGACAGTTCATGATATCTTTTTCAACGGAACTCGAGTGCCCACAGCACCCCTCGAGCTTGAGAGATATCTTCCAGAGAATAGCATGCACTCCACCAACCAAATTGATAGTGCAACAAAGGCCATTATGTCTCGTTATGGGGTTACAATAGAGGAACTCGTCTCGAATACTACAAAGTTAATAGATTCGTTAGCACTTACTTACGGTATCATTTCCGCCCAAATGCTAAATAGCTATGGTCATGAATCACTGGATTCAAGCACAACTCAAAAGACCTACCCAGCTACCTTAAACAAACTCAATGACCATTTGTTTCAGGATAGCACTTCAACCCGCATTTTAGTCTGTCTTCTTGCCCTCATGACAGTTTGCGGGATCATCTCGGTATTTGCGCTGAATACGAAAAAGGTGTTACCCAAAAACCCATGCAGTATTGGTGCACTTGCTAGTTTACTTGTTGAATCTCGGATGGTACACGATAAGGAAATCATTCCTATTGGCGCTGAATGGTTAAATAATAAGGAGCTGAGCGAAAAGCATATCCTGGTAAATCAACGATTTCGAATGGGGTGGTGGAATCGAGAAAACAATGGCAATGAACCTTTGGAGGTAGGAAACAAGTGGTTTGGTATAGATGTTGACTCTAGTACAGGGGCTTAGAGCAGTTAGTATTTAGAAGTATTGAATGCATATATATTATATTTATCATTTAAAAAGGCCCCACAAACCTCTAGAGTCTGTAAGATGGGGGAGGGCCAAAAGTGGCCATATTTGACGCTGCTTTTAGCCCAGAGTTCTCATCACGTAATCGTCACTTTTCGCCGCTTTTACTTCACGAGCCGTTTGTTTACTACATCGAACTCAAATTCTTCTCACTTTCGCTCTACCATTGCTATACTATGAGCTACCGATGTCTGAACCCCAGTTTAACAGGAGGGGTTCTCTTTCCTTCCCCTTGGTTTCTGCGATGCATAAATTCAAGGTCTTTCGCTCCTTTGAGATGATTTTTTTGCTCCTTCTTCACTATCTCATCCCGAGCAATATCTATCTACAAAGTGAAGCTCTCTACTTATCCACCTTTCAATCCTTTACGCCAGTTACTAGTTATATAGATAACATGGTACTTGTTAGGGCCTGAACGCGGTAGACGCGAGAATCTATGATTACCGGATTGGGAAGCAGGGCTTAGGGCTAGTTGACGGGAATCGCCTTGAAGGAAGAT